>OZ038482.1:90907558-90940058 GCA_964036315.1 Acanthosepion esculentum
AGGATATCTGTGATCATGGTTCTCTACAGCTTCCTGAACCCTCAAAATAATGTATGTACAAATGAATGCAATACATGAGTTGATAGCATTTGCTGTATCCAAATGGTTTTAATATCAGTTATTTGACATTAAACTCAACTTCTCTTTTGATTATTAGCAAAGAAAATTCTTTTAATTCTCTCAGTTCAAAATATGGTTGATATCATCTATTTTGTGATTTAATTCTTCCATTCTCTCGGTATCTTCATTTCTTTATAGAATAGGTTTTGAATATCTATTCTTATTTGATGATTTCAATGTTTTGTTCATTTGTCCTTTGCAATATTTTTCTATATTTAGGTTCTCTGCTTTTTGTTTTTGAAGACCTTCTCTCTTTTTCACTCTCTTTACTGTCTCTTTCTCAAGAACAGTTAAAGCAATTGAATCACTTAAGAGTAAAGAAAAAGTTTATTATTGAGAAATACCAGAGTTTCTGCAGCTGGGAACCTTGCATAAACCTGAGACATGACATTGATTTAATTTATACAATATTTTTTTTATTTTTATTAACCCTCTATGAATTTCTGTCTCAATTTTCCCCATTTACATTACTGTCAAGATTTGTTTAATACAAATATATTTTCTTTGAATTTTAGCTCTATTTTTAAATGTTGTAGGAATGCAAGAAAGCTTACATGCTACAATCTTAACCTCTTCAAGTCAAGGATCAGTCGGTATCCTCATCATCTTCTTACCACCTTCTTTTTCATTCATATCACTCCCTGTATTCATCATTACTATTTGAACTATAATCCTCTATCTTGCGTAGCACTTGAACCTTGTATTGGGTGAATTTTAGTATTAAAGAAATGTTATTTGCAAAATTCAGCAAAAGTAATAAAGCTTTTTTCTATAATTACTGATTGGTTGAAAATTAAACCTTTATTTCCATATAAATGTTTGTGTGCTTTAAATCATTTTTATTCAAGCTGCGATGAGTGTACAATTAAGATACATGTGCAAGTATGATTTAGAATTAAGGATAAAATAGTTAAGTTTAATGTATCTACCTGATAGGCAAATAAAAACTTGTTGTAATGAATATTCATCAAGGTGTGGTAGTGTTGGGTTCCATGTAATTTTCATATTTAGTGCCTGATTGTGATTGTTTGAAAATTGTCTTCATTTGTATAATAAAAAAATTCAAGAATAGTAGATGTGTACGCCACCAGATTCATGAATTTAAATAATTTTATCTTTCTAGTGATATTACGTGTGTGCCTATGGTGGTGGAGGGTGTGCTGATAAGTTCCTTAAAAAAGTTAGGTCATTTGGCTTGATTTTGGGAAGTGGTTTAGGACTGAGAACTTTTCTACATTCATTTGTAATTGTCTACACACATCTTACATGAAGCATTTTCCATGTTAATTTTTTTTTTAACGTCTTCATCCTGTTTTTGTTGCTTTCTATTGTAACTCATTGCTGCTCTAATAGTTAAATGAATTGTATGGATTGGGTAGGGGGGGTGTCAAAATATCTGGAGACTTGCTCTCTATTTCCAATCTGAGAATAACCTGAGTGTTACAATAGAAACAAGATTTAATAAAAATCATGTTGAAGTTCTGTTCTTGAGGCATGGTATCAACAAGACTCCTCACAACTTAAGATCTTTTTGAAGAATCTTTGCAGAATAAAGAATGGTAGTTATTATTATGTTTTGCCTTTTCTTTGTGTACTACCAGGTGCCTCAATCAGAGACTTCAAGGGGCAACAAGCTTTTCTTTTTTTTTTTTTTTTTTTTTTTTTTGATCAGAAGATGCAAACAGATACAGTCAGAAAGAAAATACATAATTGTGATCTCTGCATGGGATCAACACAAATCTATACAATATGTGAGAGGTATCCATGAGTATGATTTTTTTGTAATTCATATATTTTTAGGGGTTCCAGGAATTTTATCCATAGATTGTTTGCTCCTTTTGATCTCATTCCCAAAGCCCCAATAACAACAGGCAATATTGTTTTTTGAGATGCCAAATTCTACTGATTTCTATCTTGAGGTCTTTGTATTTACTTAACTTCTCTAATGTTTTCAAACATGTGTTTTTGTTGACTGGGGCTGCAGCATCTACTAGAAGACATGTCTTTTCAACATGATTTTTCACAATTATGTCTGCTTGATTTGTCTGGATTTCCTTTTAAATCTGAATGCTGAAATTTCAGAGCATGCTAACCTCATTATTATATTATTAGATTATCAACATTATTATTATTATCATTATTATTATTATATCTTTTATAAAAAACAATTGTGTGCATTTATATTTCTGTTTTGAATGTAACTGATGAAAACTTCCTCATAACGGTGGTCGTTTGATATTCTTCGATGATTTTCTAAAAGACATTTTAATCACGCACACTAAATAAAACATTTGACATATATCTATATATTTAAAAATAAAATTGTGTTGCATATATGTGTGTTTATACTTGTGAATATTTCATTTTATTTAAAATTATCATTGGCTGGCTGGTAAGTTTTGGTTGCTGGGTGCTGTTGGAGTAGAGGTGTTTGCCCCAAGGTCGGTGAATAAGTTTATACATTTGTGTGCTTACACACACACACACACACACACACACACACACACACACACACACAGTGATTTAAAAAATGCTCCCACTACTATGGGACTGTTATAATGAAAGCTGAACTGATATTATAAATTTAAACATTCGCCACCTATCCTTCATCCCTGTTAACACATTCTTGAATTCTTTTTCAACATACACACACACACACACACACACACACACATACATATATATATATATATATATATATATATATATATATATATGAAAATTAATATAAATATGAAATTTTTCACTTAGCTGATGTTAGATTAAGCCTGACTCCAGAGTTTCATAGACCTTTTTTGTAATCATTTGGTCCATTTGTCAGGAGGTATCAGCAATGATTGCCAATTTTCTTAGTTAAAAAATAATTTGTGTTTTTTACTGGTGTCAAGTTGATTTTTATTCTTCATTCTGTACGTGTGAGTGCACACATGCATGTTCCTGTATGTGCACATGTGTAGAATAGAATTACACACACACACACACATACACAGAATGTACCCCCAAAATTGTCATCATTTAAAATGTGAATATCTGAGTAACTACATATCCCAGGCAAATGAAATTAAATAGGCTTCATATTGAACAATAAGAGATTTATTAAAATTCAAACAAGATATTCAAAGTGTGTAGATTTTATAACTGATTTCACAAAGCTTCACAAATGTTCAATATGCACACCACCTGTGACATGATGAATCTCAAGTCAGTTGTCCAGCTCCTGCCAAACACACTGTAGCATGTCTTTACATAATATTTTCCAGCACCTCAGTGATTCTCTGCTTAAGTTCCTCTAGGCTTGTAAAGAGAGCGAGGATATAGACCTGCCTTTCGCATAGCCCCATAGAAAAAAAATCACATGGTGTCAAGTCAGGTGAATGTGGTGGCCATTTCAACAGCACATTGTCATTATCACTGGCATGCCCAATCCATCTTCCTGGCAGATGCTCATTGAGATATGTATGAACAGTCAACTTAGTTTTTACACATTTTGTTAAAATTTGAGATCATTTGACCAAGAATTGGCTAATTTTTTTTTTGGGGGGGGGACCTGTATATAAAGTGTATAAGGGATAGTATTGAACAAATGAATTTGTAGGGTGTGGATGCACAGAGAATTATTTCCATTGCCTGACTAATCTTGCATTCAATGATTAAAAGATCTTAGACAATTAGAGTTTTCTCCTTTTCCCATCATCTGATCATATCAAAAGGGCATGGATAGTGAGACACTCAGAAATAAATTTGTGCACATGTAGGAGGTTAGGAGTAGAATTGTGCCTGCATGGCTTTCTGCTCGACAGTGTAGCACTTACTTCTACTTGTGTTAAGTCATAGAAAGGAGCTCTAGAAATATCCTTGCCTATTTTATGAACTTTTCCTGACATCCTTTCTCATTTGGAACGTTTTCAACATTCTTTTTTTTTCTCCTTTTTGGTTTGTTTTGGACATTTGCTGTCCATCACCAACTCTTCCAATGTTGCATTTGTCCATTGGATGGAACATTTTTCTGGGTAACTTATATGGTGGCAGTCCAGAAATGTTCAGATGAGATCCATTCTTTAGTTCTATTGGTTCAGACCTTTACTACTAGGACACAACAAGAATTAAGAAGATAGGAGATAATGATTGACATTGCATTTAAATTTTGGAAGATAAAAGTTGACTGAGAAGCAAGAATCTGGAAGTGATTTCCATAAGCGTGAAGTGTGATAGAAGAAACTGTTAGCATAGAACTTACGGTTGCATTTAGCCATTTCAACTGTAAAATGAGACCTTGCTGCCAATGTAGAACTATGCTTAAATTCATAAAGTCTATAGGTGCCATAGAAGAAAGGCCATCAGAACAATAGCCAGGAAAATATTTATGCAAAAGGCATAGGGAAGCTATGTTATGGTGGTGTGAAAGTGACTGAAGCCAAGATGCCAGGTCAGGACCAATAACATTACAGATTCTTCTTTAGAGTTTATCAAGAATCTCTAAATATATAGCAGGAGAAGCAGACCATATGTGTCAGTAATATTCAAGGCAAGGATGTATGGTAGACTTATAAATATGTAAGATAGATTCTGGTGAGAAAGATTGTCTAGTATGACATAGTGAACCAACTTTATTACATATTCCAAATGTACGGATAAAGTTCCACTCTTGACAGCTTTTTTTCAAATACTGCTGCCTTGTAGAATACTCTGATATGGATACTTCTCTGAACAATACAGTCTTAACCTCTTCATGTCAAGGGTCAGTTATTATCTATCCTCCTTATCCTCATCATCTTCATTTCTCCCCTTCTTTTCTATGCATATCTCATCATCATTTTAACAGTAACACTCTATTTTGAATGGTTCTCGTGCCTTGCATTGTGTGAACTTCAGTAAAAAAAAGAAAGTCTTTCTTGTAAAAGTCTGAAACTGATGTTCTAACTGATGTTTGTGGACAATTCACATATCTCATCAGTTCTGAGAGAGAGAGAGAGAGAGGAGAAAGATTTAAGCTTGTTACTTGAATATGAAATGTCAAATGTATTGGAGTTTGTGATGTTGATTTATGAAACCAGGAAATACTGTCTGTCCATTTACTTATTGTGGGGAAATTGGCCCTGTAAATTCTATTGTCGTCATCTTTCTAATCTAACCTTGGGAAACAGGTGGTCAATGTGTGCAGTCAGGTGTTGCAATTCAATCCTTTCAAAATATAGCACTGATTTATTACCATCCAAGATTGCATGTTTGTTGAGTTCAGCTGTTGATACTGTTTAGCTTGTTCCTTCTTAGACTGACACTAATTAATTCTCAATAGTTTTTGTAGACTTTGTTAGTTGATTCCATGACCAGATGTTTACTTAAGGATTCCCAATTTCAGCAGAATTATAAAAGAATCTTTTTTTCCAAATAAATAATGTCTTCACTTAGTGGCCTAGTTTTAAGATATTCTATAAAGTCTGGCACATTGATGGTAATCATTCAAACCATATGAATATTTCTGATTCTGCAATTTTGAGAATGTTTCAGACTCATCGTTCTGATACTTTCTTACAATGGAATATAAATAAAAAAGTAGACCGGTTCAGAAATTAATATCAATTTCACCTGTTGTGTCAGTTTTACTTTGCTTGGATGAATGCAATAAAACTCCTCTTCTCTCAGGGATTAACTCTGTGGTGATGTTTGACAAAATGGTGTACGTTTTTCTGACCTGTAGATGTGATAAAGCACAAGCATGTTTGCAATAAATTAATTATTCAAAAACAATATAGGTTGTTACATGTTAACTTGAAAGAGAGCCTCATCTGTGCTTATAGCTTATTTTATTTATTTAATTTTAAGACCAGTAGAGGATGACAAGTAGGATGTGTGGTGTAATGGTTAAGAGTTTGGCATGAGAAATCAAAGAGCTGAATTTGAATTCCAGTTTGGGTCGTTACATTCACTTACATTCAAATACTCTTGGGAAAGCTATGAATCCATTTCTTCTCTGTTCAGCTATGGGTTGAATAGCAGGACAGACCAGTTTCTAAAGCCTTGGTTGACAACCAGTCTACCGCAAGAAGAATTGGCAACCTACTGAAGGAAAATTTTCTGCCTAGTCAGTCATACAATGAAAGAGACCTGATCACCCAAGTGTGTATTATGTATAGCACTTGAATGACTGAACATGACAAGTATATTTGACTCATTTAATTTATTGATTATGTGGCCTTGTGGGTGATGAATTATTTTCCACCCTGCAATCCTTACCCCACAGATGAAATGTTGCTCACCTCTCACTCTCTGTCACTATTACTATGGCAAATGTTTAAATCAGTTCTATTCCTTAGTCCCACATGCTTGCTCAGACCTTCATGGCTAGGATCCACCTTGCCATGTTCATGGTGGAAAATCATTCCCATTCCCTTGGTAAGGGGTAAGTGCCATTCAGGTCAGCTTCTTCCCTAGAACTGTGAAACACTCCTGAGAGGATGCTCCCTCCTTGCCTGCTACAATCTTAACCTATTCAAGTCCAGGATCAACTGATACCTCTCCTATATATCCTCATAATATGCACTTCTTACCATCTCCATCACAACACTCTCTCACAATACCCCTCCACCTTGAGTGGCTCTTGCGCCTTATATTGGGTGAACTAAAGTTAAAAAAAAATATAGAATCATTTTTCTTTTTAGAATCATTTGATTTCTTCATGGTAAGAAATGCTGAGGCCACTCACCTCAAGGTGTCTAGGAGAAAAATCCCTTCTGTTCTTGTGTAGAAAATGATGCCTCCACACATACAATTCATATTAACTTCAAGTACCATCAAGATTTGCAACCAAGGAAGCTATTCTATTAATTGCATTCGTCCCTTCTTGTTGTAAGGAATAATGTTTCTATAAAAACCCAAAATCTTGTTCCCTTACTTTGAAAATATTATCTAACCAACACTTGAATATATCCAAATGCATCGGGTATGTACAAGGGTGGATCAACAGATCCATAAGTCCATAGCTTGGCACAATTTTTATCTAAAATTTTCATTGCATAATTTTCAATCTATATGATTAATGGAGAGGTTTTAAGTTAATTGTATTGAGAAAGACAGATAATTTGTAAAGAAGAAAACCATTGAGATGCAAGGGGTTACTGAGTGTGAGAGAATATAAGAAAAAGAAAACATTATTCAGGAGAGAGAACAATAAAAGAGGAGGAATTAAGACAGAAGACAATGATTAACATTGCACTTAAATTTTTGAAGATCAAAGGTGACTGGAAAGCAAGAAGCTGGAAGAGAGTTCCACAAGCGAGAAGTGCGAGAGAAAAACTGTTAGCATAGAACTTATGGTTGCAGCTAGCCATTTCAGCTGTAAAATTTTTTATTTTTTTGGAGATAATGGTTTAGTGACAAGAAACTTTGAAGTTTTGGAGGGAGGATAGATATTTATGCTGTTCTAGTATGAAATATCCCTTTTCTGAACAAGAATTCCTCTGCAAACTTCAGATGGTTATTTGGTCAAATTCTGGGGAGTAGGTTAGATTGAGAACTTCTCAGCACCCTCATATACTGGTGCAAGAATGGCTGCTGTAAGCTTGTACAAAAGAAAGACTTGTTCATATTTTAGAAATCTTAGAAGTGAAATAAAAATCTCCTATAGGAAGGGCACTGTAACCAAAGGTACCACAACCCTCTTTACCTACTTCAGAATATTGTCACAGCATTTATCTTTACATACAGTTCATCACTTTGAAGAAAGTTATTTTTTGTTCATCTTTTATAAAAAAGTCTGTTTTATAGAAAATGTTCATTATAACAGGCAGAATTGAAATAAAGACTGATTTGTTCGACTTAAGAGACTAAAAAGAAAACTTTGATAATCAAATTAAATGGCGCATGTTGTGATCAATAGAGATGAATCGATTGCATTATGCAGAGAATTGATAAAATACTTGTGTTCAGAGACTATTTTTATTATTATAATCTTCCTCTTGAGTTGAGGCAGTAAATGTTTGTCTGACTGTATGTTGGTAGTTTTTCTTATTTGCCTCGGTTAAATGTGATAATTAGGAACTAACACACATTTGATAATTGAGATATCTACACACACAGGCAGAAGAAGTAAGCATGTATACAGAATCAAGATTGCGACATCTAATTACTATATGCTTCTCCATATCATGTGTGTGTATATAGTTATATTCAGTGTCAGTTGTATAAATACAAGTATATATGTATGTATGCATGCATATATATGTGTGTGTGTGTGCGTGCATGCATGTAAGCATATGCATTTTTGTTCTGATGTGCATGTATACCGATTGCTCTTTGTTTTGTATATGTAGAATCTTTTTATGAATTCCAATTAACTTAATTAAATGAATATTCCATCCCCTGCCCAACTAAATTCCTGTTTTTGATTCCAGCAAATTATCTTCTATAGTGAAAATAATTAGAGACTGAAACCAGTTTTAATTGAATTAATGAAATCAGTATGTTTATTTTATTTATTTACTTTTTAATAAGTCTTCTGCAACAAAAAAAATGAAAAAGCCTAGTTTTCCAGACAATATATTTATGGTGTTGAAATATGGCTTCTGGGATGTTATTCGTTGTAGATTAAAGATGATATCAGGAAAAAAAAAATCAGTTAGCACATCAGGAAAAAAAAAACAGATGATAGCCAGTTCAGTGTATATATTTTTAAAAATTTTTAACATCTTTTTTCTTAATGTGGATTTTTTTATGAATATATGGTTAACTACTTTTCTGAAAACATTGTTGCTCTCTAATTTTTGTTTTTCTTTCTACAATATGAATTATGATAATTGATCCTCATTTAACCTTTTATTAAAATTAAAACTTTACTTTTTTGTTTTGTCACATTTAAAGCAAATAAACAAAATGGTATCCTCGTCTTGTAAGGTCTGATATGAATAAAAGACAAAAGGAAAACTTATCTTAGCCAATGCATTTCGTCCTCTAATGGACTTTGTCAAGACAAATGTAAATATTTTATTTGCCTTGATAAAATCCATCAGATGATGAAATGTGTCGGCTAAGATATGTTTTCCTTTTTAGTCTTTCTTCGTATTGTCCATTACAGATAGATTTTTCTGAAATTTTGCATCAAAAGTAAAACTATGATGTGGTGACATAAATTTTGAGAATAATAAAGAACCGTATTATTAAATATTATGTAAAGAACGGGAGGAATTTAAAATAATGAGTAAAAGAAAAATAAATGGAAACTAAACAAACGATTTGTTCCTTTTGGTTTGCTTTTAAACAAATTAACGTGACGACGTTTATATACAGACATCGTCATTATTTCTCTCTACAAAAAAGAAAAGAAAAAAATCACGAATACCAAGGGAGTAAATTCATTCAAAATAACCTCCCTTTGATCAGTCAACCAGCAAGAACTGATACACCTCCACATTTCATTGGACTATTTATATTATTTTATTATCATTGATTTCAATTGTTCAAGACTGACTGCAGTGGGCATAAATTAGGATTTCAACTTTGGCTATCTACGGTTATTTTTTTTAACTTTAACTAGATTGCCAAACAGCCAACATCTTCGCTAGTTGAGTCTTTGCACAAACATGCACTTTATATATGCTGAATATTTATACTCGGAATTATAAACAGTTGTTCATATCTTTGTTTGAAACGTTTAACACACAGTCCACAACTAATTGTGGTTAATATGAAATAAAAAAACGGAACAGCTAATGATTTCTGGATATTTTTATTTTCCATAAATGGAAGCATCATCATCGTCATAATAATAATGATAATACCAAAAACAACCACCACCACCACACAGTATTTGATGTAGCATTTATTAAATGCAAGAAAACCTTTTCCCCCTCAACTAACATGTCTGCATAAAATGTTTATTTTCCCTCATAAACTCTGAACTTTTTCTGTTTTCTTTTTCTTTTATATTTTTGATTTTATTGACAAATATTTCTGTACAACAGTTTCCATTCCTCTACGTCCCCTGATCCCAAATGACAAGAAAAACATTTGTTTGGATTAGCTTTAAGAAAATGTAGCTACATAAACAATTACATTTCAAAAGTGGAATATAATTGTTGGAGTGGTAGTTTAATAGGTCCATAGTCTCACACATTTTAAGCTAGATTTTGATCTGAACCTTTCATTGTATAATGTTTGTGCTATATGATTAATAGAGAAGCAGTGGGTTATGTACATTTCCAAGGGAAAAGTTTATGCTTTATTTCTTCTTTTTATTGTTAGGCTATGGACTTGTTGATTTACCAATGTACATCTGGATTTAGATGCAGATTTGGGTTAGGGATTATTTAATAAATTTCTAGTTAGTTGTTACATGATTAGAGATCATTATTTCAGGAATTAAGCAATTAAAAAAAAAATGACTTTTTTAAAAGTTTTGTATAAAAACATTTGAATTCTAATTTTATTTTTTAACCAGTTATTGTACTCTTTTCGTCCCATAATAGTTGAAGGGGCAGTTAATTGTTTCTATTTCATTTATTCAAATTTATTTACTAATTTATTTATCTGCATCTTTGTTTTTTTTTTTTTTTTATTAATCATAGCTTCCTTTATGCAGATGGCAGCAAACTTGGTGACTTGATAAGAATAAAATAAGGAAAACGTATCGCATGTTAGTAAGGTGTCCCTACATACAGTACCTTGGGAATTATCCCTGCAAGTGTGAATCTTGTTAGCTGCCTTTTAGTTATTTAACTATAAGCCATATAATACAAAGTGTTCTATCTACCATGTCTCTTCAAGAGTTTAGCGATCGTGGCACTTCACAACTTCCTCTCTTTTGTAGCTCTTAGTGATGATTCTCTTTTTGCTATCTCTCCTATCCTCCTTTCTGTCAACCATTTACACAAACTTGTTAGGTAGGGTTTCTGATTTCCGCTGTCTCTTGTGCCTTAAATATGTCCTGTGAGTGTCAAATATTCCAAGCCTTTCTTCCTTATGTACCCCAGAAATGCCTATTGCCTTTCTGATTTGAAGTATGTTTCCCTTTTTGTTTTAATCCTATGCATTTGGTTAAGAAGTCGTTAATCCTTGCATCAACTTTGTACAGTGAAGTGGAGGACATGTAGCTTCTCATTTATAGGTTTCCATAAAGATAATAAATTTTAAGATTAGCTTATGCAAAAAAGAACAGAATAACAGACCATCTCAGGAACTGTTATTTTGATCAAATAAATTTTCAATGTTAAGAGTAGTCTTGATAAGAACAGTCTTGATAAGAGCTTTTTCAATTTTTATAAATACTTTTTCTTTTTGTGATATAAAACAAATAACATAATTTCTTTTTATGATATTCTTAATTTTCAATTTTTTGTTATAAAGAATCTTTTTTCAAGTTTAGACCTCTATTTTACACTACTTTCACATCACAAAGAGCCTTTTTTATATTAACATTTCACTTTCAAATGGTGTCATCACAGCCTTCATTAAAAATCTTTATTTTTTAAAATTTTATTTTTATTCTTTTTACTAGACTGTAAAACATTAAGCTATGTATGCCATGTATTGGTACTTTTTGTGAGTATCATGCTAATGAGGAATGATAAAAACTTACTAAAAAAAAGTCATTTATTTATTTTCATCTACCGGCCTGAATATTCAAGAAACCTTATTAAAGAAAAATATGCGCTCTCCGGCAGGATTTGAACCAGGGGGTTGCAGGTTTGAATCCTGTCGGAGGGTGCATATTTTTCTTTAATATGATTTCTTGAATATTCAGGCCCATAGATAAAAATAAATACATATATTGCTTAATAAATAAATGGAGGTCTGCTCAAATATGGGTACCCACTGAAAATAAAGAAAGTTTTAACTGTCTCTTCGATAAAGTTTTTAATTTATTTGGCCTGAATTGTTAGTCGAGGAAAATTCTGTCAATGATCTGCATTAGTCTTCTGATAGATTACATTAAAATTTGAGTAATTTTATCTTATTTGATTCATATAGTATGTATAAGGGAAATTTTCTGAAACAAAAAAAAAAGTGCTTTTTTTTTTTTTTTAGTGGTCATTATTAAATTGAATATATTCAATAATTCATTTGTTTTAGTTTAAGAATATTTTAATTACAAGTTGTCAAAAAATTTAATTGATTAAATTTTATGGAACCGTTTGTGTCTATCTGGTTGTATTTTTTTTTTAACTTGCAAAATTTTTATTTCATTAAATTTAATCTCTCTTTTTGATTTTTGACATCGTAATGCTTTTAGCCAGACACCCATAACATTTTGAACCGATAAATAAAAAAAAAATCCCTTTCCTGTATTTGAAAGGCCGGTAAATGGTTAAAGGGAGATAACTCGTAAAGCGTTCACATGTCTTTATTTCTTAAAGTGTTCTGTTAGCTCTATTGCCAGGCTTTCTAACTCTTAAACTGATATATGATTGACGGTTCCTCGCTGTGACATAGCTATGAATGCTATTTATTAAGTGAACTCTATGGATAAATCACTTGACCTTGACCTTGCAAGCTTACCCTCTTACAGTGGGTAGTGGTCACAGTAACTACCAGCAGCCTATATAACGAATGAGGAGAGGAGAGTGTGAATAAAGATGCTGTGTTTTGTTGTTGTTGTTGTTGTTGATCTTTACAACTGGACACTTGTGATGTTGGGATAAGTGTTTGCATCTCCTTTAGGCAGATATAAAGAAATGTTGTTACTCATGGATGACATTGCAAAAAAAAACAAAAACAAAAAAAAACCTTCTTACAGCTTCCTACTTGATGTTCTTGCTTTAATGATATCAGCCAGCCTGATAATAAATTCCTGACCTAGAATAACACGCTAACATTTAAAAGGTTGTTATACTGACACACAAAAAATTGCTGAGTTTATAAAAAAAAAATCAAAAATCTGGGAGTGGTGAGGACAAGAAAAATTGGTTCACGTGGACTTGAGAACTTTATAGTTCTTGCTAAGTTTTGTCTAGAGAAGAATTTTTCAACTCAGTCATTCTTGAAATGCAAAACTGGATTAATTTTTTTTTCTTTGGGTTGCAGAGTTTTAAACAAGTAGGCCAGCTTTGATTCATGTCAAAGTAAATTTGATGCTAAAGGGAAAAAAAAATAGTTCACCAGTATAACCGTTTTTTCTTAGAATTCTCGATGTATAAGTTTAGTATTAATTACAACAACATAGAAAGTTTGCATTGTTTGTTTTCATACTTTTACATGCAAAAATAATTCTTGAATAAAAGTCAAGTGCTAAAAATCGTTTACAAATGATAAAATATTTAAATTAAGCTTTTTTCTTCCATTTTGATTTGAAATAAATTCTACATGGTGATCTATAAAAAAAAAAATGATGTCCTACAATCTCCAAATTATTTTGGGTTTTGTTATTAAAAGAAAGAAAATGACTTCACTATATACTTCTGTCCAAATCTTTGTGAAATTTACTGTTTTAGGAATTATGAAATAAATTATAAGTGTAGAAATAATAAACTTGAAGGATTTCTATGAAAAAAATTTGTGTATTTTATTGTATATAAAAAGGACTTAAATTAAAAAAAAGATGTTCTTACAGAATTTGGAAATAGATATCTGATTAATAATCTTTTTCTTGAGAGAATTGGAAAGAAATATTTTCTTTTTTTTAAATTTACCAAAACTATTTTTAATCGAAGATGATTTTTTTAGATTGGGTAAAAAGAATGTCTGGAGGAATTATGTCAAAACAGCAAACTGACACAAATCTGTATTTTTTGAGTTATTTATTATCAATTCATTTCTTTTTTTTTTTTTATCAGTTTTGGTGCAAGAAAATGATTTAAAGATTTATGATAGGAAAACATAAGTGTCAGTGTGCGGAAATAATAATTTCAAATGTTTTCTTTATTTTCTCTATTTATAAAAAATTGAAGATTTTTTTATTTCACTAAAGAATCATAAAAAAATCTTGTAAATGTTTTTTTTTATGCTTTTAAATGTTATATTAACGAATACATTGCCATAATGTCTCTCCCCTCTTTTATTTTATATATAATAGTAGCTGACCACTTGTATTCAAGGATACCTATCTACTAGGGCAGCTAGCCAATCTCTATTGCAGGCGCTTGCTCAGGCACATTTGTGTTTGCTCAACACCCACAGAGCCCACCTGTGGTTTATACCGCAACTATGCTGAGCAGACCTTAGTTGCATTTTCTGGGAGAGAGAGTGTTATCTAGCATAATCAACAATTTGAATAAGGCCAGCATGCTCAAGCCCTCGGCCACGATGACTTGTGGCTTTGTGCTAGCATAGCTATTGACGACCCCCAAGAGTTCAGTCTACTCAATTTCACTCACATGGCTTGGGTTAACCCGTAGTATGTTTTTTAGGCACTTTCCAAGTGTGCTGCATGCTGGGATTGACCTTGATCCAGCCTGATAACATCAGGAAGTCTCCTTGTTGACAAATCAACCATAGTGAGATTTGAATCTGTGTCTCCTGGTCAGAAAGTGAACGTTCTAACCACTCAGCAATGTGCCCATATCTTATCCATAGATACGTTTACCATTATTCCATGCTTTGAATATTGCTGTCACTTCTAGTATGGTGCTCCTGCTATATATTTAGAGATTCTTAATAAAATCAAAAGAATCTGTAATGTTATTGGCTCTGACCTGTCATCTCAACTTCAGTCACTTTCCCATCACCATGGCATAGCTTCCTATTGCCTTGTCTATAAATATTTTTGTGGTAATTGTTCTTATGAACTTTCCTCTATGGTACCTAGACTTTTATGAATTTACACACATTACTAGATTGGCAGCAAGGTCTTATCATTTGACAGTTGAAATGAGTAGATGTATCCATAAGTTCTAGGCTAATAGTTTCTTTTCTTGCACTTCTCACCTGTGAAACTCTCTTCCAACTTCTAGCTTCCCATTCAACTTTGATCTTCAAAAATTTAAATGAAATATCAATCTTTATCTCCTGTCTTTTTAATTTCTCTTCTTTTATTGTTCTTCCTACTTAATAATATTTTCTTTTTCTTGTCTTCTTTCACACTCACTAACTTCTTGCATCTTAGTGGCTTTGTTGCTTTGCTTGGGGTGAAGTGATTAATATAGTGTGTGTCTAAGCATGCTATTTTGATATAAAGGGGTGGTGAAAAGTTATTGGTTTGAGTATTAATGTTGGTTGATATTTTGAGACCATTTCAGTGCCCCCTCGTCTGTGTGTGTGTGTATATATATATATATATATATATATATATGCAGAAATATAGTCTTAAAGTGTGCTATATTTATGGGGTAAAGTGCTCAATATCAGAGATAGAGCGTGTGTAAATATAAAAGTGGACATGGAAGTCAGCACTTAGAGGCGACAGTCTGTTTCATGCTAGTGCAATCGCCTGACGATTGCACTAGCATGAAACAGACTGTCGCCTCTAAGTGCTGACTTCCATGTTCACTTTTATATATATATATATATATATATATATATATATATATATATATATATATATATATATATATACACACACACACACACACACACAATTGTCAATATTCTTGTATTAAATTTCAAACTGTTGTTCTCATGATCATTAGTTCAATCCTTGGATCTGGTAGTGGTGCACCAATTCAGCAAGGACAAACTATAACAGACATTACAATAATCAACAGATATGCCATGTCAGCCAATCAATGGATACCTGATGATGACCAGAGGGTACTTGGTCGAAGCATTATATCTCTAATAACATCTATATCGACCAAGATGAGAATCATATTTCAAAATAATACAAGAATGAATATTTCTTTTTCTATTTCTTTGTTCCAGACCATGATAATTTCTAACAAATAAATGTTATAGATTTCTTCTGATTATCCTATTGAACTCACAATAGTTATTTCCTCAACTTAGTCTGGAATTAATTCTGCATGTCTTTGCCACCCAGTGAGATTCTAGCTCACTATAATAATCGTCTCTGAGACTAGCTTGAGAACCACTGCTTCATGGTTGGCTTTCTAGCCAAACTTAGGCTATATTGAAAGTTATAATAGTAAAAAATATACCATGAGTATTCATTTTTTTACCTTTTTTTAGTGTTTCTGTTTATATTCTTAATATCAGATGTCCTTGCTTTAAATTTATAAAATGACATGCACATCTCATTTATGTATTGATCAGTTTAAACAAAGATGGCATCTTTTAAGTCTTTACTAGCATAAGGTTTTCATATGTAAATCTTTAAATATATTTTGTTTCCATAGATTTTTGTTGTACTGCACTCATTGAAGAACATCTTAGAACAGTCAGCCATTGTCATAATAATGATGCTGCCACCTGGTGTTTCCTCTGTGAAGTAGATGACTGTAGTACAGCTGTCACCAACAGACAATAAATATATATATATAATAAAAAGGCTTAAACACTAATATTCCATGGTCATAATTTATTCCATTGGAATCGTAAATACGATCCAATTCATTAGACCTACAAATTCAAAAAGAAAACAGAAAAAACAACTCCGGGAATAAAAAATAAAATTTAGTGAGAGTGTATTGTCTATTGTGCGTAGCGTGTATGTCACCACAAAATGTATACTCTTTTCTGGTGTATCTTTAATGTATTAGACATTTAAAAATATTCATATTTCTCTCACTTAAACCGTCTTTGACTCCCCTCTTTAAAACTTCTCTCTGTTAAATTTTAATCCCCCCTTCATCTTTAGACCTTCCTGTCCTTCTCTCGTCTGTTACCCCTCCCTATAGTTTTCATTTACTCTAGCATTCGTCCCACACTCTCATACATACACTCTCACTAAATTTTATTTTTTAGTTCCAGAGTTGTTTTTTCTGTTTTCTTTTTGAATTTGTAGGTCTGATGAATTGGATCGTATTTACGATTCCAATGGAATAAATTATAATCATGGAATATTAGTGTTTAAGCCTTTTTATTATATCCTTACTCTGTCCTGGACATTGAGTTCTACCTGGATTCTATCCTCTTGGAATTTTTTTTTATATATATATATATATATATATATATATATATATATATATATATATATATATATATATATATATATGTATGCATGCATGCGATATATGATTGCATATGTATGTGTATATTTACCACTAATATTTTATATATATATATATATATATATATATATATATATATATATATATATATATATACACACACACACAAATACCTTTGGTGTATTATTTATATCTTTTTATTAGACATCCAAATTCCTTTTAATAAAGCCATTGAAACTAAAAATTTTGTTAATTGCTTTTATTGTCATTACCATGTGGAAATTCAAATTGTACAATAAAGTTACATGTCAGTAGCTTATTTGCACTTTGTAGGTTTATTCCTTTTAAAGAAGCAGTTTATTTTCTTGTCACAATGGAAACAAAAAAAAACTCACAAAATCTTAAGTTTGCAGCTGTAATATTATTTACAAACTGAGCAGTTCCGTTTTTCCTATATATCAAAAAATATACAATGTGAACAAAAACAAACAAAAATGGAGTTGTGTCTTCTTGACTTCCTTAGTCAATCTCCAAAAGAAATAGACTTGTCTGGTTATCTTGTGTCATATTCCTTCAGGATGGTGGCAATCATGGCTCTCCACAAATTCCTGTCCTTTGTAGCTCACAGTAAATTTTGTTTTTCTCTGTTATCTCTCCTAAACCCTGTCTGCCATCCATTTACACAAGCTCATTAGGTAGGTTATGCACCGTTTTCTGGGAGTGTCAAACTTTCCAAGCCCTCTTTTCTCATGTGTCTTACACATTTCAACTGTCTCTGATGTTAAGTGTAAGTGTCCTTTTTGTTTTAATTGTCTCTGAAACATTGTATCGTTGATCACGTTTGGTTCATGGTATTATCAGCTTCCTTCTCTAAAATCATATTTCTGTTGATTCAAGTATCTTCTTCATCTGTGTGGAGATTGCTATATAGGAGGATTGATAATGTGTAATAGTTCAATGCTCATTTATTTGTTCCTAATGTAATTATCCTGTTTCTTAATACTTTGCTTAGCTTTTGGAAGGCATCTTCCACTATTCTAATGTATTTTTGGATTTCTGTGTTGCACGTGTTAAAACACTTTCCAGATATTTAAATTGTTGTACTTGTTTGATTTTTGTATCTCCAATTTATAATTTGTCTGTTGGGCTACCCCTTTTGCTAACAACCGTGCATTCTGTCTTCTTGCATTTGAGGTTTCGTTCTTTCTTGATTTTCTTCACTACCTTCTGTTGGAATTTTTGTAGTTTCTGTGCCTGCTATTAACACTATGTCATCTGCGTATCTTATTAAGATTGTGATTGCCAATAATGAATCCTGGTCGAACTTCCAATTCTCTTAGAGTCTCTTCACTGTATAGGTTATTTCTTGAATGAAGTCAGCTAAGCAGCTACTGCTTTGGACATATAATTTACTTGTGCTTATCTTTGTCAGTAGAGAAAGTATTTGAAATTGTTTCAATGTCAGTTTTAATGTTCAAGACAGAAAATAACACTTATCAAGATAACAAAAGAAGCAATTTACAAATGGGATAGAAAAGAAACTTCTGTTGCCAATCTAAAACTTTAAATGATAAATCACTCACTTGACAGTCTTTAATTTGAGGAAATTATAAAATCTCCCAAAGGTTTTCATCATCTAATGTTAAAAAAATTATTTTAAAACTCTGCTGCTGCTTTTTTAAATTTTTTTTTTTTTACAAATTTGATTGAATGTTAAAGACACTATAAATCAGGTTTTCTAATAATTTTTGTTTTGATCTTCTTTCAATTGTTCTGGAATAGTTTAGGGTATTTCTGTTGCGGGATATTTTTGGTTTATAGATTAAAAGAAAAAGAAATAAATAAAACGAGAAAGGAAATTATTGGTTCCGCTCTACCAGAAGGTTCATGGGAACATATTCATTGATTAATAATTAAATCAAAGCATAAACTATTTTGATCGAATGAAGAACGTTGTAAATACATGCAAAAGGATAAGAGCAAAAATATTAAATTGATGCGAGGGAAAACAAACAAACAAAAAAATCATAATAATTGAATTTCCAGCTAATTCACACATTTGGAAATAAAAATAGGTCCCAGTTTCATCGGAAAGTAAAACGGGATGCTGTACAATGCACAGTTATTCAATTTATGGAGCAAGAACAAATGTAATCTGTAAATTACTATTTTCTTTCTCCCTCTGTAGTAAAGATTCCGGGAGATTTATTGAGATATTTTATCTGAAATCAAAATTATTTTATTCTTTGTCCTTCAGACTAAAAGATGAAAGTCGCTTTGAAAAAGCATATTTGTAAGTAATCAATATTTGATTAACAAGCAACAAATCGGGATTGATTTTTGTTAATATGTCAATGTTTATTAATGCCAGTGAGGTGAATAAACATTGAAAATCTAAAGGAAATCAACCACTAACAATTTATCACCTGCTGAAGTTTTCAGGGTTACTTTCATCTCTCTTTCTCTCTCTCTCTCTCATATTAATTTTAATGTAAGTTTAAAAAAAAATTCTCCTAAATCATCAATTTGAAATGATTTCACTTGAGAAAGAATTACACATTGAACTATGGCAGTCACAAGATGAAAAAAGATCCAGCATTGCATTGTTAATTGATTTGACACTGTTATCTCATTTGTTTTTCCATGTTTGCTTCAATGTGCATCTTAAAAAAAATAATGTGCCACTCAAGAAATCCCGATGGTCTTGGAAATTATTTCATTGTAAAACTTTTAATATATCTAAATATTATTAAAGATGTTTGTTCCAAATTAACAATGGAGGTGAATCTGTTTAATTCTAGAAGAATCAGTAAAAAGTGATTGAATGAATTTTAAATGAATCCTTGTCTTGTTGATTATTTCTATGAAGGCTGTAATCAAAATATATATCAAAACTATCAAAAAACAAGTTTACATATCTGGCTTTTTTTTTTTTTTTTTTTTTTTTTTTAAACTTGATAGCATTATTTTTAGTTGTTTTTATTTTCTCACAAAACTGATTGGTTTTCCTACTTTTTTCAGGTAGCATCTTTGGCAGTCATTTTCTCCTTTTTGTTGTTGATAAACTGTTATTTTCTTTTGTAAGTGTAATGTTTTTGAATATATGGTGTTCACTGTTGGCATGACAGTCCAGCATTGTATTCTTGGTGTTTTTCATTTTGAAATAAATAATTGCTCTCCCTTATTTCTCTTGAGGTGCTAAATATAACATCATTTAGCTAAGTGATAAATTTTATTTGCATATATATATATATATATATATATATATATATATATATATATATATATATACTGGTGTTAATAAAACAGTACTCAATGTAATACAACAGAGCTATTAACTATACTTAGTACCTGAAGATTGTGTTGTATATGAAACTCTGAGTCGTGCTATTGATAAAGGATAATATATATAAGTGAACATTGAAGTCAACACTCAGAGGTCACAGACTGTTTCATGCTAAATGCAATCATCAGGCCACCGATTACATTTAGCATGAAACAGTCTGTCACCTCTGAGTGTTGACTTCAATGTTCACTTTTATATTTACATATGCTCTATCTCTGATATTGAGCACTTTCCCCCATAAATATAGCATACCTTAAAACTTTATTTCTTCTTTATATATTAAATATCAAGACTTTTGTGTGACGTTTCATCCTTTCAGGCTAAAGTAATGTTGCACTGATGTAACTACACATGCACAAAGTAGAGAGGGATGCTGAAATTTTAAACTTAAAATTTTTTTTTTAAATATGTGTTTGCGTATGTAGTCTAGCTAATTTCATTTAGTTTCTTTTTTTTTTTTTGTTTATATTCTTATCACTTTTGTTATTGAGTATCCCACATTGTGATAATAGAGGATCTGCCAAGAAAGGTGAATTGTTGTAAGAAACATGATGCAAATTTACTGTGGATGATCTTGTGATTAGAGCACTTTTTATACATTTTCATCTTTGTAAGTTGCTTTCTCTTTTAAATAATGTCTAATTCAGCACTCTCAAGAAACAAAATTATGAAGGACCAATTATAATTAGACTGCTTTTTATGAAGCTTATTTCAAACTTGAACCAGTGTGTTTGTGTGTGTGTCTGTAGTATAAAGATTGCCATGAAACTGACAGTCACCATGCAGTGTTTTTTTTTTTATTTATACTTTGTTTCCAATATTGAGCACTCTTTCCCCACAAATACACCAAATTGTAAATTATTTATAATTTAATCTTCTATTTAATGGTTAAAGATAAATTCAGAAATTGTTTTAAAAGTCTTGTCTTATTTATTTTCTTGGCTTTCTATATATATATATATATATATATATATACACACACACACACACACACACACACACAATAATTGTATTAATTATTGTATATTGTATACGATATATTGTGTATTGTATATATATAATTGTATATAATAAATATTCATTTACAGTTGAATCTTGTGTTATTAAATTTTGTTAATTTTCTGCCTCTTAAGAATGAGTAAATGAAAATAGATAAGGTACTTAGGTTTTTTCTTTACTTTTGAAATTTTTAGTGGAAGCGTAAGACTATTCAAATGATTGAAGAAAGGAAAAATATCTTTCATTTTCTTCAAGAATCTTGGAATATTTACACACATTTCGCAGTCTTTAAATTTTGTTTTATTTTTGTTTGTCTATTATTGTCATTTAATGTTCAAAGCGGCAAAGTTAACATCAGATAAGAAAAAAAAAAAACGTTCAAAAGATAAAAATTTCTCTGCTGCCTTCATATGGTTTGTCTGCATAAACACATTCAGTATTTTCTTAATCCATGCTGCTCTTTGAAAGAAATATTCATTTTGTGTAGTAATTCCATATCAGATTAAAAACGGACAAGCAATATAATGTCTTTGAGATATGACAAGTTAAAAAAAGATATTCTAAAAAAGAAAAACCAGCTAAGCAGATTTACTAGGTTCTTTATGCCACACAAATGGATGTTGTATTTGTAAGATAATAATTGTGTATAACTTCATTTGCATTCATCTGGAAAATTCTGCTTAGGAAATTAAGTGCAATTCATTTTGGAATCTCAACATGATGCTAAGCCAATACAAACTCTCTTCATAATAGAACAGAATATATCAATATATTTGGTGTCTAGTATTATTAAGTGTTGCTTACTACTGACTAAAACGTCATTTATGTTTCACGTTAACTTAATGTTATTAATGAAGCCCTGTAAAAGGGATAAAAAAAAAATTAGAGTAATATATACAATAACTGAATTATAGCTAATGTCTTATATATAAATTGAAAATGTTTTCACTATCCCTGATTGCCTATTCTGTAATGCAGTCGTGTCGCAGAGAACAACATGTCTTGTTGCTAATTCATACTGACAACTTCTCTGCAGTTCTTTCAAAAAATTATATATTGTCAGATATAACGAATGTACAATATATCCTGTTTGATGGTCTGAATCGATTTGAACCTAAAGTTTTTATTCTACCTCTTACTATGCTCCGGATGTTGTAGCAAGTCTTGGGCAATGAATTGCTCTATCATGGCACTGGTCATTTAATGGGAACAACTTAAAACAGATGTTCCTAATCTTTTCTTCACCATGAACTTCATAAATTTCAGGCCTGGTTCATTGCTTGCTTTGCTTTACTGGCATCTGTTTCACAAATTCAATGTGTTAACTCACAAACTGAGATAATAAAAAAAAAGAAAAAAGGAGAAAATTAAAAGGATTTGAAATAAATTTATTTGTATGCAACAAAAAAGAAACTCCTGAAACTCAAATTGCGAAGTCACTTTGCAAGAAGGGTGTTTTTAATTATCAATTCTCAGTGAATTGGAAGTGATGCAAAAAATGTATTCATGTCAATGCTGTTCGCTTTCAGATTACAAAGAATTCATACAGGTCGATGCTTAAATATTTAATTTGCAAATCTATAACCATTTCTTCAGTCTAAAAGATGAAAGCAAAGAAGTGAGTTATAATGGAATGTATGCATGAATGCTGTTTCTTTAATTCATGATTAATTGAGGAAAGAATTGAATATTTGCCACATTAATAAAGTCGGAAATGCAGCATTATTTACGGTTGGTCTAATATCCTCATCTTGTTGCAATTACCTTTCAGCTGTTGTACTTGCCAGCCTTCTTTATGTAGATACCTTGATCCGCGTAACCTTCAGGAAATTTCCCACTGAACCCTTTATTCAATCTATGGGGATAGATTGTTCTCATTTTGCTGTCCATATTCAGAGATGTCTTGTCTTGATTAATGGTTTAGTTATTGCTAGTCCTGTCCTTACTGAATCTGACTATATCCATATTACCCACCCTAGAGATTGAACCAACAATTACTTTGTCACCAAATTCACTAACCAGCACTTTAATACTCTAGTCTTTTGTCTTGTGGGAAAATCCTACAGGTAAAACCTAATTAGGCCTCAAACCTAATCTTCTTGCCTCGTCTGATGCAGCTTCAGCCTTTGCTGTCAACCTTGGCTCCTGCCACTTTTGTCATTTGCATTGCCTTCCTTTTGCCACTACAGTCTCTTTTCATCATACCATCATGTTATTACTTGCTTGAATTTCAGATGCTTTATGTTCTTTCCTAATTAAATTTAGCAGATTTTCATTTTTGTAAGCGAGAAATTTATAACATTTGACATATTCTCTGTAAATGTTAAGAACCAATGTTAGACATGATAATAGGATTGCTAAGTATATCTGAATGAGTTTTAACAAAAAAAAAGAAGTTGAGTGAGAAAGAAAATAAATGTGAATTTGATAATTATAGAAGCTGTAAGTTCTTGTAACCTCACTGATCATTCAAAACATTTCCATTGTCAATACCAATTGTGTATGAAAGATTTTACAGAGAATAAATGCATTGATTGATTCATTTTCTATGGCTTATCAACCCTTTGCAGGTTATTTAAAACCAGAAAATATTTTAGATTGTAAGAATTTTATTTTTTTGGGGTGGGGGATTATAATAATTTTTTTAGTAATACGAGTCTTAGTAATTAAGAGGGGGAGGAGAAGAGGTGGATTCATACCTTTCCAAAGAGTATTTGTTTATAATTGAATATAATAAATCAAATTGTAATTGGAACTCGGCTCTCAGACAAAGAACAATCTAACAACTTGAAATCTTTTTAAATCATTGTCTCATTAAGTTTGTAGTACAGGGTAGAATATTGAATTGTAGGGCTTGTTATCTTTATTTCAGTGCCCTAAACACATAGCTAGTATTAATTTTCTGTAATTCTCCAAACCCATTGTATTTAATCAGGCTGGTTTGTTAGCCCAACCAACCATTAGAGAAAAAACAAGTTTATAGTATGAATGAGCTACTTAGTTATTTGTTACTGCTCATCATGAGATGTAACAAGAATGTTAGGAATTTTTTTGTATCTGTGCTTTACTTACTTTTAGACTAATTTTCTACTACCTACCAAAGCAAAGAATTTCATACCAAGCAAAGTGTTATTGGTAATAATTATATTGGTTTACCAAAGAATTACTGGTTGGTGTTTCCCATAGTAGCTAGATCCCTATCACTTTATTTCTTTTATCTTAATCTCAATTACTTTTTATTGCAGCATCTCACACCTTCATGTTTGTAAGCAGCAGAGATAAAGAAAAAGTTCAAGATCGGAAATAAGGAATCAACTAAGGACTCTAGAATGATTCTTTAAGAAGTTGCAATGAAAAACAACTGGAATTAAGATGAAAGAAATACTATTAAAAAACTAATAGTAAATACCATTATTTTATTTAGCAATGGATTTCCAAGATAATGTTACTTCTAATATTACTAATGTATATAAAATAAACTTTAAAGATGTCAGTGTTGATCATTTGGGAAGAATAAAATGAGAAAGATTTTTGTGTCTGCAACACTTGCTTCCCAGAGGTTATGTGGTAAAACAACTGTTACATAAAAATGGGCTTAACAAGAAAAAGAAAAGGGTGCAAGTTCAAGTCTTGCTTGAAGTTTATTCTTTATTTCCAATATGTGCTGTTTACTGATGACTGTATAATAAGTAAGAAGTTTCAATAAAAAACACAGGAAATTAAGTTAGAAGAAAGACTCATGAAAAAAAATACACTTACTATATAATACATGAGGGTTATTCTTTTGTCTCTGATATATGTAGCTTTTTACAGTAAAAGGGTTATTTTATTTATATATTTAAAGGCACATATGCGAAAAGTTCTTGCACCCCACCCCTGCAAAATCTGATCAGTTATCTGAATTTTTTTTTAATCCCTTAGCAACAATTTAACAAAATATGCCATCATTTTTTATAGCATGGGTAAATAAGTTAAAAAATGTTGGCTTGTGCCATAAATAATTTGTTTTTGTTTATCAACTTTGTTCTTCAAAATGTTCCTAAAAAGCAGATATTACTCATGATGCCACCTAATAAATGACAATGCTTCATTTAACAATAAATTCAAGATGAATTTGTTTAAAAGCTTGATATTGCCTTCTATGTTTTGTGGTTAAGAACTGTTTGTGATCCAATGCAGGTTGTATTAGCTTTATAGCCGGCAATTCTGTTGATGAGTTCTTTCCTTGAATCTAGAAGTGGATCTCTTTTCCTTTCAGTGTGAAAAATATTGAAGCTATAAACTCTGAAGAGATTTTACTTCGCCCTAAATCAATGAGTAATAAATGTTTTGGTTATCAAAAGGAACCAAGTCACCAAGAACAAAAGCCTTGTTAGGTTAATTTGGGTATTGCTATGAAACTAGGTATCAGGTGCATGAAATAAACATTGTCATATTAAAACGAAAAGACAAGGAACCTGTGATCTGTATCAAAGCCAGTGACATTTGATTAGTTTCTTGCAATGAAAGGTCTCGGAAAATCTGCTTAGTTCAAACATTTGCCTTTGAGTTATGATCTAATGCTTGTGGGCAGGGGCATCTGCGTGATGTGTTGGTATTCAATATATTTATTCTACAAATGTTGTTAATTATATTCAAGTTTATTAATAAATAACATTGATGATATTATTCCGTTCATTTGCTGCTATGCCTTTTGATGATAGTCTGGACCTGCTTGTTGGTTGGAATAATCGTGAGTTTACTTCCAGCATGATTATGTGCTATTTAACTGAAACAGAATTCAAATACATTGACTGAAAATATTATTGCAACACCTTGAATATATCTTAGCCTAGTGGCTTAAAGTGTTGATTTGTGAATTTGGTGATATACTGATTGCAAGTTCAATCCCTGGGCCAAGCAGTGTGTACTTGAACTTGGTGGAAACAGTGCAAGCATTAACTGAGTAGTAGTAGTAGTAGTAGTAGTAGTAAAAACTAGATGAGACAAGATCTCTCTGGATATGGACAACAGAATGAGAACAAACTATCCCCATAAATTAAATAAAGAGTTCAGTTTGAAATTCCATGAAGGTTACCTGAATTGACAAGCACTTGATGAAGGCTGGAGGGTGCAACGGGCAAAATGTGATAACAACAATAAAGAGAGGGACAATAGTCTGTATATAAATAATGTAAACTCCTCATCCCAGGAATTTAGACAGAGACCATGAATATATGTTTGAATTATTGCTAGATTAAATCTATGGGTAATCTAGTTAGATTATAGTAAATGATCACATGACAGATCAATATATGAACATGTTCCAAAATAAGCATTGTATCTACAGTACTCAGAACCCCATGTTAATACACTGTTTATTTTCCTTGGGCATTAACAGGGGCCTGTAATCTTACCTACATGCCATCAAACATATGGAAAATACCATCTTGAGTTACATTGCTGCATGCCTCTCACATCATAGCATAATAGTTACAGTTGGGCTAACTCGGCGAGCCAGGCATAGGTGTGCAATAGGCAACAGGTCTGGAAATTATGTCAGCCAAGGAAGTTAACTAGTTATGGAGAAAGAAATTGTGGTATCTTTATTTTGTGGTGTTTGATTTTCATTGGTTAAGCAGGAATCATGTGCATTTGACTTGTTAAGTAGTTTTAATATGTTATTGTGTTCTGAACTGAAGTTGTGATGACGCGTTCATTGGAAGCTCAAAAAAAATAATGGATGTCAGGCCTAACTGAAAAAAATGTAAATATTGTTTTATGTATCATAATTCTAGTTTGTCTATGTGGGAGAAAAATTTTACCAACTATAAATGCATTATGGATAAAAATTTACCAACTATAAATATACATCAAAAACACTATATTACATCACCAACTCTTATTAAATCCATTCATAAAGAATCTAACGTATGTTTATCTACCACAACTGGCGTTTATATAAAATGTCTTCAAATCATCATGCGGACAACCACCAAACAAATAATGCCTACTAGACACACATACTTACAAATATACATTATCATCCAAATTCCACATATTAGGTTTATAAATGTCTCCTATTTGTTCTGTATCCTATCCTATCATTCATATACATACATACATACATATATATATATATATATATATATATATATATATATATATATATATATATATATATAATGCACTTGATTTTTTACATCTGGCAGTAAGGCCTCTGATTGGGAGATTGGAGATTTTGAGGAACCATCTCTTAATTGCTGTTGCCAGGTCCACTCTCTTAGTGTTTCAGCTATGGGCAAACAGTGAACCTCTAAACAAAAATCAGAACACTAGGGAAAATATATAATAAAAATATACCAGCAATACATTTTTATAAAAAAAAGAAAAAAGTTAACAATACATTTTTATAACAAAATGACAATGAATACAACACTAAAAAAGTATAAAAGTACATTTTTATATTAAAATTACCAGCAATATATTTTATATACAAACTATATTTCTAAAAAAAAACAAAAAAACAACATACATTTGTCCTGAAAGTATAAAATTATGTACAAAATATCCATAATTGAAGGCATACAATTGCATTCAAAATATTTGTAGTTTTCCATATAAAATCTTTAGATTTTGCCATTAAATAACCCATATAGTCTGATATGCTGCTAACGAAACCAAACTTGAGTTTTGAACTTGATGCAATGGTTAAGGTTAAAAATCAAATGCAAGTTTTAGATAGAATTTTCAACTACCTCATTGAATTTCATTCTCAAGATCTCTAGCTCCTGTTAGCTCAAATGATCTGTCTTCATGAAATTGGACATGATTATATCCTTCAGTTTTCTTTTTATAAGCGGCATAACTATCAACAATGAAAATATTTCAGTTGATCCTCAAGGCTGCAGGAACCTACATATTTTCAGCAATTATCACTTTGACATTTACACTTTTTTTTTTATATTAATTTTTCTAAACAGTTATCAATAATACAATAGGCTCATTCATTTATACCTGCCAGTCATTCTATCATGTCTTTCAGATATCATTTGAAGATGTTAACATTTTCAGAGAATCTGGTAAAAGACCTTTCCACATAATACTATAGCTCGAGGATAAGTAAAAAATTATCTGCAATTTCATCATAACATATCTTTAAGCAAGAGTGCACATCATTTTTGACTTTCTCTTGTACATTCACGTGCTGTTAAAGTCTACAATACTCAATATGTTTATTGATCATTTTATTATTATTTGTACTGTTTGAAAACAAAAAGGTGTTGCTAAAAGTGTACATTGCATTGTTTCAGTTGACATTTGAGAAATGTAACTGATGTCTTCTGTTTGTGATTTTGATTCTGTAATTGTCTCTTTGAAATGCCATTGTTATTGTGGACAGGCTGAATAGAGTTTTCTCAATATTCTTACAAGTGACATGTTCAGATATTTGAAAATTAAACTTGTCTATTCTTCAATTGATCCCCTAAAATTCAGATTTTAGAAGAACTGTCATTGAATCCCATTATTTCTGCCTGAATTCCTTGGATAAAGATGTTTCGTTATTTACATTATTTATGCACAAACTGTTGTTGTCTTCTCTGTTGTTGTTGTTATTACGTTTCAGTCATTGTGCCTACTGGCCTTCATCAAGTGCTTGTTGATCTAACTAACCTTTAGGGAATTTTGAACTAAACTGTTTATTTTTATCTATGATGGTAGATTGTTCTTGTTTTGCTGTCCATGTCTCAGGATATGTTGTCTAATTATTATTTAGTATCTATTATGGTTAAATGTAACTAGCATTACAGCAATAATAAGCCATTTTGTACCTCTCAGTAAGACTTGCATCAGTAGTTTTACAAATGACAATTTCTTTCATCCTGATTTTTAACGTACAACATAAAGACATAAAAACTAGCTAAAACAAATTTTAGATAAAAATTACCAGATTCAAAATTTAATTAACTTTTTTTAAAATTTTTTTTTTTTACTTATAATCAGTAAATTTTGTTTGTTAGTGGAGGAACTGATTTAAGCTGAACAGGGGAGAAATGGTAAAAGCTTTGGACATGAGATACATAAAACCCTTATTTTGATAGGGTTGGTTTGAAAGCAATGAACATGAATATATTATTCAGTCTTGTATGTTTTCAAGAGTTGATAAAAGGACAGTTTATTTTCTTACATATTTTGCCAATGTTAATGTTAAAAAATGTTGAAGTTTTGATGGACATTGAAAAAAATAATATAAAAAAAAAATCAGAAATAATTATATTTTGTTTGGACATTCATTCCTCCCCACTTTTTTAAAATTCTGTACATGGAGATTCACTTATTCATTTGCCTTATATGTGTATGCGCGCATGTGTATATATATATATATATATATATATATATATATATATAAAGAACAACTTTCGGGAAAAACTGATAAAGTGTAAAGTTTTTGTGTGACTAATTTCAAAGAAACTAAATGAAATATATAAGCAAAACATACATTAAAAAAAAAAAAAAAAGTAAAAATTCTCAGCATCCCTTCTCCTTCATCTGCATGTGTGGTCACATCAACATAAATCTCACTTTAGTCTGATGAAATCCAAAAGGACAAAATGCATCACACGAAAGATTTTCTACTTTGTCATAGTTTTTCCATAGTATGTATATATAAAATCTTCAGGCCATCTGTTGCTGCTTGGTGTTGACCTTAGTGTCCACTTATATGAATACATATATATGTTTGTGTATGTGTAAATATTCTCAGATGGAGTATATTTGTAGAAGAGACAAAATAAATGAAAAGACAAAGAAAACTATACTTAGTTTACCTGACGTGTTTCGTCATTTGACAGATTTTATCAAGGCAAATGTGATGGTTTTATTTTGTGTTCTGAAATTTGGAAACTGTCAAATATATACTTGTAGTAAAATAAAACCATCACATTTGCCTTGATAAAGTCCAAATGACAAAACATGTTGGCTAATCTAGGTATAGTTTTCTGCTTGTTTTTTCATTCATATATATATATATATATATATATATATATATATATATATATATATATATATATATATATATATATATATATATATGGCAATAAGTATTTCAATTATTGTAATTTTTGGTTTTGTTTGTCTGCCTTATTTTTTTTTATTATTTGAAATATTTTTGATCAAATCTGTGCTTCTTGATGTTTTTATTTTAAGGCACAGCACCCGACCATTCCGTGACTTCATATTTCTGATTCTATTGATTGTTGGCCATTTTACCTTCTTTTGGAACTACCATCTTTTCCAACCAAGCAGACCATTATCTTTTATTTCAAAGCATTGCTTGCATTTTAACCACAGCTGCTTTTGTTACTGCATAATCAGTAATAACTGATCCCAAGAAGCACTTCGTTCTTGGTGCATCCACTCAAGCAAAGAGAAACGATAAAAATTCAAGAAAAGAGAAACAATAAAAATTATATCTGTCTATAAAATGCCAGAATCATGAAAATGGAAATTTATTGTGGCCACATTGTTGCACTCTACATTTTGCTAATCTGCTCTGTTTCTTATTGAATAGTACGGTTGGTATTTATACAATAGAGGTGTGCTGATGTATTGAATCATTCTTGATGGCTGAATTGTTTGAACTGGTGGGAATTTTACTTATGGTGTTTACAAGTGGTAAATTTTCAATTAGTAGAGTCTCTTATTTTTACACTATTGTCCTCATCTTTGTTGTTGTTATTACAACTTTTCAGCTGTTGTGCCATATGGCCTTCATCAGGTGTATATCCAGGTAACCTACAGGAAATTTTGAATTGAACCCTTTATTTAATCTATGGGGGTAGACTGTTCTTGATCCACTGCCCATCTCTAGTGATATCTTGTTTAGTTCTTATTTTTATTACTGTGCAGTTATTGCTCGCTCTGATTCCATTGAGTCCAAGTCCCCAATAACCAGCCCTTGGATTGAACTCACAATTACTATATCACCAAATTTACAAACCAGCACTTTAATCCAATTGGAAACATCTTGGTTGCAGGAAGTGCTGAAAAGTTGTCAGTGTTGACAGCCAACCACCTTTGGGGACTTTAGTCTGGGTTTACTTCCATAGCGTTTTTGTATTTGGATATGACTGCAAGATGGCGGAGGTTTCAAATCAGGGTTTTCCTTTCCCTAGATGGACTGCCTTCCTGGGCTGTCAAGCTTCATCTACCTGAAGCCACTGGTTATAAGATGCCAGTTTTCCACCTTTGCCCATTCATTTGAGGAGCTAACTTCAACTTTTGTGGTGCATGAATGTGTGTGTGTGTTTTTTTTTTGTGATGAAAGTTTATGGACCTCAACAATTGTGTTATAATAGTTATATCATGTGCATCTCTCTCTTTCTCATATATATATATATATATATATATATATATATATGAGAGTGTACTGAAAAGTTCTCAACCTGATTCACTTTCTCACAAAGCATCAAAATTCATGGTTGAACTTTGATATTTCTGCTATCCTATTTGTATATATAATTTGTTTCTTTTTTCTTCTGCTTCATTGTGCAAAATAAGTCCATATGCTCTAGGCAGATGTTAGTCCTTACCTTTCCAAATTCTGATGTAGCTAACAAATGTAACAAAAATATTCTAATTTTTTAATCAATAAAAATTAGTTTGCTTGTCTACCTTTTTAGATATAGATTTGATTGATTTCAATAATGTTGATTCTGTTTGCTCATTATTTTTTTTTTTTTAAGTGAAACGAGTTTGTATAGATTAATTCTACAGTAAAAGAATATGCAACTTCCAGACTAATATTAGAAGTATGGTAAAACTGCAGGTACCTATAGCAGATGCAAGAATGGAATTACCATTGACATACAAAGATGGTAACCATCTTTCAAGGAGGAACATTTAATCCATTCACCTCCCAATTTAACACTTATCCTGGTACATTGCATTCTATGGGTTTTCATAGTTACCAACCAACATGAGTTTGATCACTGAGAACATCACAGAATCAGTTACTGCATGTTACTTGAGCCAGAATTCCACAGCTGCAACACTTGCTGTG
>OZ038482.1:90945058-90990058 GCA_964036315.1 Acanthosepion esculentum
GTCGTTGACAAGTAATGGGGTGCTCAGTGATATTTCCTTCTGTGTGAAATGAGTCCTATGTTGGATCTGAAGAGATGTCTGCAGCCACCAATTGGTAGAGTATGAGTGCATCAGGGGATAGAGAGCTTTGGCTTTTCTTTGGGCTCTCTTGCTCTCTTTTATTTGTCTTCTGGTGTTTTCAAAGGATTTTTTTTTTTTGTGGACTGCTTTTCTCTAATTGGTTCTTTCTGTAGCATCAGTCTTGAATCGATATATGTCCTCAGCTAGGTGCTTTTGAGCTAATCCTTGAATTGATGATGTGGGGCTCCATGTGGTTTCTTGCCAGATGCATGCTCTTAGAAGAGAATTTGTTTGGGTAGGTGGATATCTGGCATTTGGGCAAGGCATTTAATACAAGAATTCATTTAATTTATTAAAATCATTTTTGATATTTTTCATTTTCATAAGTTTTATTATAATACATTTATTATAGTTTTTTTTTTTTTTTAATAATAATTCTAAAATAGAGGAGTGTGTGAATACCCGGGGCAAACAATTTGAACATTTGAGGGATTGATATGTTTATTATTGATGTATTTGTATAATCAATACATTTTGTGCTTCATTACTGTATACCTACTTTTGCCCCCCCCCTGTATAACGCCTACATACCTAACAAACCAATGCTGATAAATGCATGTGATATGGTCACAATTTTTGAAAAGTAGCACATGGTGACCTTGCTGGTCAGGGGTCTAGTTAGAAAACACTTTCAGGTCAGCTAATCTAGTCCACTTAGAGTGTTTCTGATTGAGGCTATTCCCAAGTATCTGCATTCGTCTCTTAAGCTACTTTGGCTGCCTCACCTTCAAACTTAAAAACAAAAAGAAATCTTCCTGATACATGGCTATGATTATCCCCAATACTCTCATTCATAAAGAGAGATGCACAGTGAGCCATTCCCTAGAGAATGTACTTAACGAGTTAGTCAGGCAACGGACAAGAAAGTCTATGGTACTGAATGGGATCTATACTTGAATAGCTCATCTGAATAATACATTAAGACAAAACATGGACATATTAACAACTCTAATCAATTAAAATCAGAAGCTATTGGAACTACTGATAAAGTATCAGATCTGGTGATGCTACTGCTAATTATTATTGTGTTTTTTCGCACAAAGTTTTTGAATACACCAGCTACATTAAATTATTTGTTAAGTCACAACAATGACTTCAGACAGCCAACACTTTCCTCAAAATATGTGCAGTGCCCAGAAAGCCAATTTTAAATGACTACAAGTTGGCATGCTATCTGCAGCTGGTCAAGGAAGTTGCACAATTTTAATGGGATTGATCTAAGGCAATCTATAACCCAGGCAATTTATACTTAGTTTAGACCTGTGAGTGACTGGGGTGGGGGGTGGGGGGTTTGTGAACGGCACATGAAAGTTTGTTGCTGGAATTGGATTAAGAAATTAATTTCTTTTTTCAATTTTACTTTTTACCTTTGGATTAACTTAAGTTTATTATTTAAGATACTGAAGTATAATGTTTATTTATTTTATTTGAACAAACTTTTTTGGTGTAAAATTCACAAGTGTCATTAAGAATTCATAAAGTTAATTTAAAATTTAATATTTTTCTCTATGCTATTGTTCTTCAACAATGGACTTACTAAGTATAAAATTCATTTTTTATGAATAATTTGTGTCGGTCATCACTGGAATAACTTTGACATCCCCTTTCTGCATTTCAAACAATTTTGCCATTTCAACTTTTGTAATTTTCTCAATCACCTGGTTTGCTATATTTCTGTCATTTGCTATGGCAACATCATTAATATGACAATTCCTGGTGTCTTTATCTATCACATTATCATCATCATTTTTATTTATTTATTTATTTAATCCAATTTAAGTTCCAAAGCATTGTTCTCAATCTATTGCAATTAGTCTCTAATAAAGAACATTCCATTTATAAGATAGTGAAGATACATTTTTAGCTGTAGTCTCTTGAATATAGTCAAAATAAAAACCAATAGAAATTTGTGCTTTTTTTTTATGTCCAATTTTTTTTTTTAGATAATCAATTTGATAATTATCCCTCCAGGTATATTACAGGTAACTCTCTCCTAAATTCTTCATAACTAGTCTCACTAGTTTAGCACCTGTAATATAGCAGAAAGAGTTTGATAGTATTTATTGTGTCCATTTTTTAAATTTATATTTTATCTAAGCACTGATTCAGCTTTTTACTAACCAGGTGACAAGCTCTCGTGCTTCTCGAGTGAAATGGCTTTGAATCCTATTCACTCATCCAGAGAACCACAATGCCTCCTCATTCTTTTTCTTTTCATGTGTGTTGTTTAATGTCATTTGTTTATCAAGCAATCTCTTAACACATTGCGTTTCACAAATATTTAGTGACAAAGGCTTGCTATTTACTCTTTCTTTTCCTATCAACTACTGGATTATTGATTCTGCTGCTATGATAATCAAATTCACTTTATCAAATTAACATTAATGCTGAGTTAATTTGCAGGGTCTTATCACTTTCAAAAGATTCATTAGAAACAGTAATTGTCGATGTTTCCCGATCTTTACTTTAAATGTTGTCTTGTTTGAGCCCAAATTAACAAATGAATGGTACTCGCTATGATACCTTGATTTTTCTTTTCTCCTCTGCTTAGAGTTTTGAGTTGGTAAGATTTCATCACTCTATAAGTTTAAATTTCCAAAATAAATTTGTGAACGAATATCTACTTGGATTTCTGTTTCAAAATGCCTATACCAATCTCAACAATCAGATTTATATGTTGGAAGTATTTTGACAAGTTTGAATTGTTTTCAGATTGAAAGTTTTATCAAAACTATTTTAAATTTAAAGATGACTGTATTTGATGGCATAAAAGATCCCACAGAGAATGCCATGGACAAAACATGTTGGCAATAAGGAAGTTTTACAGAAAATATGAACAACAAAAAACTGATAGCTACAATCATAAAGACAGTTGAAAATTATGGGATACATAATGAAGAGAATTTAATACAGAATATATTGAAGGTAAGAGAAGCAGAGAGAAATAGCAAATAATCTAATCAATGACTGAGGAATGGATGACAAAACGATGACAAAGAGGGATAGTAAAGGGGGTTCAAAATTAATTAAAGCAACAAAAGACAAGAAATTGTGGAGAGCTATGATTGGCCACATTCTGAAAGGATGTACCACATAAAAGATGTTTTTCCAAGTTGGACAGTTACAAAGTGAAATATAAGAGGAAGATCTGATAAGTAGACATATGAATTGATTCCACTTCTATCAGTTCATTGATTGCAGAGAATATTTTATGTTTTAAACTGAGATTTTGACTTGCATCCAAAATGCTTTTCTTGGGGTTGACACCAATTGACTGATAGAAATCTGATAGCAAAAGACATTAAGTTTTATGTGATAAGAGGTTTTATGTGATAAGAGGTTTTCAAAATATAACATTGAATAATTTCTTGTGTTTATTATCTTGTTTGCAAATACGAAGAACAAGTGTGTGTGTGTGTGTGTGTGTGTATTATATTTCCAAATTGGCGTCTCACCCTCTTATCAGCTATTGTGGCATGCCAATGATGAGAACATTTTAAGCTATCTGGCAATAAGACAAAACCTCTGCTGAAATTCAAACTTTCTCACTGTTGGATGCTGAAAAGTTCCAGAAATCAATATTTCAATCACCAGACACCAGTATTTTTTTTTTTTTTTTTTGAAAGAATTCAAGAAACTTGAGAAACAATGTGCCAAGTGTGTTGAATGGTAGGATGAATATTAGAATAGCTTGTACATATCATTGCTTTTAAGGCAGGAACTTTTCAGCACCCTTTACATACATACATATATATATATATATATATAAAATTTGGTACTTGTAAAAGAGATAGATTTTTTCATTTTTCATTATGCAGATATAATATTTTGTTTTATTCTTTTATCCTGAATTTATTTTGTGGATACATTTTGACTAATGTTTTTGGTAATGAACAGTAACAATTTGGTTCTTGGGATACCATCTCAGATTTGACAGTTTGCTGCTCTAACCATTGATCCAAGCCAAACTTGTAAGTGCAATTTCTTCTGAATGAAGATTTTTCTTGTTTTTACTTTATTTAATACAGCCAGGGGTTGTGGCACTCTCTTATAATGAAGACCTGAAAGTGAAAGTAAACCAAAGTGAAGGCCAATCCTAACTCCTGCCACTGAAGAGTAACCTTCTCTTTGATTGTATAAACAGGTTGCAGTAGCTTAGAGGCTCAATTCTGCCTTTCCCAATATTACTGATTCATTTTATATTCTTTAGATTGTTTTTGTCTTTTCCCAATCTGCATTTACATTGTGTAGTTTTCTTTTTTTTGCTTTCTGTGCATGTTATCCTGCTTGTCGAATGTTTCTGATTATATTAGTTTGAATAGACTTCAGGCCTATCCTTAGTTCTCAATTGATTTGCTCTAAGCCTCCTTGTATTGTGAGCAAACAGTTACTGCAATAACCTCCACCTGGTTGTTGGGTGTGTGTGGGTGTGGGTGTGTGTGGGGGGGTTATTAACTCTTTGGAGGATCCAACCAACAATACATTTTGCTGTATTGTCCACAACTTGATAACAGAACAACTAAAAGACAATTTTTCTTATTAGAAAAACCTTTTCATGCAGCATCACTTCCATAAGGCTTAAAACCTTCATTCATATTATTTTGAGAGATTAACACCTGTTAATATCCATTTACAGAAATTTTTAATACTTAGTCTACATTTTAGATTTTACAAGTATTAGATTTTATACTTAGGCTAAAGAGTTATCAACACAGAAAATAGAATCCACAGGTTGAATTCAAATTCAAGCTGAAGCTGTTATATTCGCTTCACTGATAGCCTTGAGAAAGGCATGAATCCACTTCTCCCCCCCCCCCCGCAAGCAATAAGTAAATAGTAAGGCCGACTGAATTCTTTAATGTTGGAATTGCAGCCAGTCTGAATTCAAAATCATCCTCAAGAGGGATGAGCTCCATCAGGCTCTTGGCCTAGACAGATCTGTTGCAGCTGCAGCACATCTGGTGCCCCAAGGACCCTCAAATGGTTTACAGGATTAAAGGAGGTGTTTATTAATTTTTAAAGCTGCATATGAACTTGTGAATCTAGCATTGAAGCTGGAACATTAGACTGAAAATGTATTATTCACAGTTGCCATTTCATAAATTAATATTTCAACCTCTTATATTTTAACATGGATTGAAAGTGAGGCAATATATATAATTTAAAAGATATACTGACTTTATTATGTTTTTGAATTTCTTTTCTTTTTATATTTTAATCCTTTTCCTTGTACAGTAAGATTGTCTATAATTGAATACTAATCAATAATCATTTCGTTTGTTTTTTTTAGTATCAGATTAGCAATATTAGATCAGTGAAATTGTATAATAATTAAAATTGAGTGTCCAAAGGCAAAGTACAGTGATTGCCTATAGTAAAATATTTTAAAATTACTAAATAAGAAATATTAAAATTTTTACATATTTTAATTTTGATATCATTACACTCAAAAGAATTGCATTTGTTTTAATATAATAATCTTTTAAGTCAATCTTTTTATCTAATGTAATTATTATTGATCAGCGAACAGTCCAGTAGAAATTAATTACAGTCCGCAGAAGTTGAAGTGGCATAGGCTCTCCAGACATCAGAAGGTAAATTGGTAAAGTTCCCCAGGCATCAGAAGAGAAATTTTAACCAGCTTATATTTGGTTCATTTGAAGGAAGGGAGACAAACCTTCTGCTGCTGCTGCTACTTGGAACAATTCATTAAGTTTGGGGAGGAGAAATAACTGAATTACTTAACAATTATTTAAAAATTGACAATTTAAAATTTAAACAATTTTTAATAAAAAAATAAAAATAATGAATGCTTTTAGAACAACCTTGAAAAGTTTATTTTCAATGAAATTATTTATAAACTGCCCATTTACCTTTATTGACTCTCCTGTAATTGACTATGACCCTAAGCCCCTTTACAAAGCTGATTATTCTTTGATAACATAAGCAGCTGCAAAGTGTCCCTGAAACCATTAGACCATTTTGCTTGTTAAATCAGCAAAATGTGTATTAATGTTCTTTTGTTTGTGCTTGGATATTGGGAATTTTACAAGTTAGAAAGGTCATTTTTATTTTGGTATAAATTCCCTTTTCTTTCATTTGCTGACTTAGTTTATCATTCCAAAAAGCAATATGGAATGGTCTGGAGCAGAAATAAACAACATATCAGTAAAATACTTTCTTTGCATGATGAACAGGCATCCTCAAGAGCTTATTATTAGAAGTTCCTTAGAAACCATTGGGATTATTATCAGGTGTTGTACACTCTAATTTCTTTCCTGCTTATTATCTTTTAAATTAAGGAGAGCATTGGAATATCTTATAAGATGGCAAGTATTCTGCACTGATGATGTTCAAGTTTATCTGAATGAAAGCCTTGTCTCAAAGAGCCTCACACCCATTCATTTCAGCTAAAATTATATGCTGCCACTTGTTAGTTGCTTGTTAAGCTGAGTGCTGCTTGAAACAACAAATTAAAAGTTTTATGACTGACAATTTACAAAAGAAAGTTGACTTGTATTGCATGATCTCTAATTCCAAGATGTCACTTCTCTGTACAACCTTACTTAATATGAACTGGCATTAACAAGCTTATGTGAGCAAAGATTTCATAAAAGTTTTTGTAAGGTGACAGGGAAAAAAGTGGAGATTGTTCTCTCAACGTAAAGTGGAATTGTGATCTCTAACACTTCATTTGCCTTGTCTCCGATGTCAATTAGTCTGCCTTGTGCTTGATAATTGGGGATTATCTGTCTTGGTATTATGAATGTCAATTTTATTTTGGGAAGGGAACACAGTTTAAGATCATTGTACTGCTTGTTACAAAGTGTCTCTTAACATTCTGTTTCATAAACACTGAAAAATTTCTTTGTTCTTCCTGAGATGACGTCTCTGTTCAGGTAAAAAAACAAAACAAGACAAAAACCTTGCCAGTGTCTTTATTGAGACTAATACCTTGAGATTTTTCCACCTGATATTTTTAGCATATTTTTGTTGTTATTAATATTCACTTGTTTTAGATTAATATCTTTATTTATTTATTTTTCTGCAGATAGAATAAACTCTCTTGTTGTCTTCAATTTTTGTTAATGTTTCTTTGGCATCTTTAATATCCAGCAAGTGCTTCATGTTTATCTCCTGCATGTTTTCTCAAAAAATTCTTTCCTCTTTGGTAACTAGAATTTACAAATTTAAGTGCAGTAAGTACTAAATTGGTGGCTAGGTCTCATCATTTTACAGTTGAATTGGTTATAGATGCAACAGTAAGTTCTAATCTCACAGTTTATTCTCTTATTTCTCACTCCTGGAATTTCCTTCCGGCTTCTTATTTTCCAATCAATATTGTTCTTCAAAAATTTAAATGCAATGTCAATGAATTCTTCTGTATTCTTAATTCCCGTTCTTTTATTGTTCTCTCTACTTAATGTTTTTTTTTTTTTTTCATATTTTCTCACACTCAGTAAACCCTTGCATCTGAGTGGCATTTTTGCCTTGGTTGGGAGTGAAATGATTTAAAAAAAAAAAAAAAAAAAAAAAAAGGAAAGGGAATTTGATCCTTCTAGCTTCAAATTTATAACAATAAAGTAGCCAACATTTCTCCACCGTTTATCCTGTAACCAAAACTGACCCTTCTTAATTTCTGTATTGAGAGACCCATTCTATATGAAATTGAATCTTAATTCATGTTCTACCAATTATAGATGAAAGAATTCTATGAAATGTACAATCAATACACAAGTGACCATGTTTTTGCTACTTGTACTTCAATATTCCATTTACTATTGAAGCACTTTGTGCAAGCAATCTATAAAAATAGAGTATTGATTACATGAAATCCGTCTGCATTTCAAAGACACTTTTGACTTGAATGCTTTGGAGATTTTACTTAGAACTTTCTAATTATTTCTTTGCAATTATTTCTTTCTTTCTTCTTGTTGATCATTGAGTGCTGCTTGTATTATTGGCATGTTCTTAAAAACAAATCTCAAAGCAAACATCTTGTAGGCCTCTTGTCTCTGTCTGTTCATTTAGCTGTTCTTATATTCTAAAAGGATGATTTTGGGCGGCATCATTGACAAAAATCTGTTCACTTTTACATGTGAGCCAATAAAAGAAGAAAACTAAATGCAATAATAGTGGTGCATAATTATTCAACGAACAGATGTTGATGTTTATTGGCTGTTATTTTTATTCATTCAGTCTGGATTTTTTTCTTTTGTTCATCATTCTTTATGCTTTTTTTTTATATTTCTTTATGCTTTTTTATGTTTCTTTATGCTTTTTTTATATTTCTTTTTGCTTTTTTTATATTTCTTTTTGCTCTTTGGCTTGCCCTCATCTTTCTTTGCTTCTGGCCACATCACATTGAAACACCAGTTCCTGTAAAAATCACCAAAATTAAGCAATATTGAGCCTGGTCAGTACCTAGATGGGTGACTGCTTGGGAATACCAGGTGCTGTAAGTTTGGGTTTGTGGGTGGTGTGATGGAAAATGACTTGGAATTGTTAATCAGAGAGGTGACTTCCAATTTCAGTCAGATTCATTATATTCATTTACATGCAAATACACTTGAGAAAAGTATGAGTCCACCTCTTCTCCCACCAGCTATGGGTTAATTAGAAAGACTTGCATCACTAAACAATTATTATCTCCAAAAATAAAATAAAATTGCATCCAAATATTTAAATTTCGGCATTAAATAGTTGATAAAGGTTGATATGCCTCTAAACAAAAGCAACCTCTTCTTTCTTGTTAGTTCAAAGATTTTTTCTTATTATTTTTGCCTATATGATTTGACATTTTGGTTCCTCCTTTCTCATTGTCTGACTCCCTTCATTGCTTTTTATTTTTCTCTCTTTTCTCAACTTTCCTTCTCTCATGTGATTTACTTTTTTTCTATCATTTTCACTCTCTCTATCTCTCTTTCATTTCTGCATCCTGGTTATGACAATAAACTACATCTGGTAGCAAGTCATATGATTGGGAGGTTTTGAGGAGCATGGGACTATTTCTTAATTGTTGTTGTTCCCAGGTCCACCCTGACCTGGGGTGGTAGCACCTGTTAGGGTCTCAGCTATGGGCAAATAGTTAACCCTAAAACTGGGGTAAAAATATTATGAAAGTATAAAAATAGATTTTTATAGTAAAAATACCAGCAATACATTTTTTTAAATATTATTAGAAATACCTTTTTCAAAAAAAATATTACCAGCAATACATTTGATTCTCAACAAAAACCCTCTTTACAATTCATGTCAATGAAACCTGATCTACAAACTGATTTCTTACAAAGAATGCATATTCTATTCATATGAACCTATCCTAAAAGTCTTGTTGGCGTTAAATGACCAATTAAGGTTGATATGCTGTAAAACAAAATAAACCAGACCAAACCTCTAACTGTGTTTTTGCCACCCACTCCTACTCTTGAAGAGTTTTTACCTCTTCCTTCCAGCTGGTTCCTCCCTTTGTTTTTCTGCATTTTTAATAATCTCACTGTTATCTGTTAAATATTTCTTTTGTTATCCTCCAATCTAAACTTTTCTTTTGCAGGTTGCCTTTTATTTCTGTCTTCTGCTTGTTTAATTAATAAACATCTTTGAGTAAAAATCTCCGCATTAAAATATTCTTTATTTAAATGTCACCTTGCAAATATTTGCCAACACAAAACTTTTATTGCATTTCATTTTCCCTGCCCAGGAATATAAATTCCAAATGTCCTCATTTGCTACTTTCACAATTAGCCTTTTTGTTCACTCATTTTCTATCTGTGCATCTTTGCTATTCAAATATTTATGAGCTGATTATATTTGCTTCATTTTGTTTATCCTTCTTCCATTGAAAGAATTGTAAAAGAAAAAATATTATCTGATATAAAAAAAATTAATTTTTTTCTATTGTAGTAGACCTGAATGTTTCAAATCAACCAACATACATATATATATATATATATATATATATATATATATATATATATATATATACTCAATAATCATGATGGTATCTAATTACATTTTCTTTTTAATTAAATTTCAAATTTGAACTGGAAGTGAACTTACAAATATTTGAAGATTGAATGTTACCACTCATTTGCTTTAGAAGGTCGCTGATTAAATTGGAATGCAAGAAACGTTGTTGTTGTGTTGGCTTAGGCATATCAGTTGTTGTTTGGTAGGACTTTCATGCAAACAGTTTCGTTTTTGCCTGTAACATTCCATAATGTCTGAGTATCTAAGTACCTATGCATATTCCTAATAAAGTTAATCTGTTCTTTGACACTTGCTCAAACGATCACTTCTCCAGAACCAAGACAAACAGCATTTCTTTGATTGATTAATTGATTTTTTAAAATTTTTTTATGGCTTATTAGCCTTTTTGCAAGTTGGTCAAAACCAGAAAATATTTTTAAATTGTAAGAATTTTTTGGAGATAATAATGATTTACTGATATAAGTCTTGCTAATTAATCCATATTTGGGGGAGAAGAAATGGATTCATATCTTTCCCAATGGTATTTCTACATAAGTGAATATAATGAACCCAACTGGAATTGGAACTCTGCTCTCTGATTTCCAATTCCTAATCATTATACATTACATCGGCTGCAATACAAGCTTGCAGCACCTGGTCTTCCCAAATGGTAAACCATCTAGGTACTGACCAGGCTCGATGTTACTTAAATCTGGTGACCATTTAATAACTGGTGTTGCAACATTATATGGCCATGTTTCATTTCTTTAATCTTTTCTATAATTAACATTAAAAGTCAGTCAGCATAGTTTAAGCATTATCTTTAAGATGACTGAACAATTCCAAACAATTTAGGCACCACAGAATAACGGCATTATCTAAAAGGGAAAACTGTTGAAATTAAATTTAGCAATAATTGGTTTTGATATTTTAACATAAAAGTTTAAAAGAAATAATTTTAATGCCTAATTTCTTTTTTTGTTGTATTAACAATAATCATAAAAAAATATTTTTCAGATCTTGAATGATCTTTTTAGGGTTATCAGAAGAAAAAAATGGACATTGGTTTTGGAAAATTAATTTTATAAAAATGTAAACACTTTTGCTATGGATTTGCGCTATTTTTTTCTTTCATCAATTTCATATTGAAAGTAACACAACTTTGAAATGTATATTTCTTTGTCAGAATTAACGATAATATATAATTTTACTGAAGAAACCTGATTGCCATAAAAAAAATAGACGTATTAACATGGGAATCTGAAAAGATTTTTTGTCCAACCAAAAAGTGATTACAAAAAATAAAAATCTTGCATTTGGTCAGAATTTGGGAACTAGATTTGGTTGAGAAATTTTTCAGCATTCCATTCTAGTTACATAACCATTTTATAGTAAATTATTGATAAGATATAAATTCTTTTTTATTTTTAACCTTTTTCAGGTGTGATATTCATTTCTGATTAAAATTACTTTCTTACCTTTTAATTTCATTCTTTGGTATGTTAATATTTATAATCTGAGCACTGAGTTGGTTGCAGCATGGATGAGGTGGCAACTGTTAAAGGCCTAACTGGCTTATCAGGTAGAAATCAATCCTGTTCAGATCATGAATGGCACTGGTTTAAAATGCAACCATTTTACTTCAAAATTGTTTATGATCTTTGTTAATACAATGATCGTTCTGTAAGTAATGCCTCTTATTATGCTGGCTCATCATGACAGAGATGGATTAATTTTGATGGTATAACACTGGGGATTGAACCTTCTTTCAAAGAAACTGTAATCTTTTTCTTGCATTAGAGTGGTAGTCTGGCAAAGTGGCATCTGACATGAAAGTGCATACAAAGCAGATGTGTGGCTATGAATGTGACAAGTCATGTTCATTGCTGTTTAAAAAGCATAGCTAATTATGGTGACTGTGGAAAAATAGTGTATCTGAAAACTTGCTCTATCCAACAGTGTTATTGTGCTCCTTCATGTATTGTAGTTTCTGTGGAAATAAATAGGAAACATTACTTTTGGAGCATTTTAATGTTTTATAATAATTTATTAATGAAGCATTTATAATATAAATCAGGGTGAAAAATGACTTTATAAAAAATCAATATGTTTTAGTGAAAGAAATGGCATTAAATGATAGAAAAGGGATTATAAGGTTATAACCTTCTAAAACGATTCCAGAAAGGGGACTCTAAAAGGATTTCAATGAGCAGAATTCTTTATTCCAAGAGAACAATACTGTGTTGTTGGTTTTTGTAAATTTTTGTTGTTTTTGTCATTATTAAGACATATATATGTATTTTTCTATTCGGATATTGAGGTGGAAAATGTGTTTGGTGGAGAAACAAAGCAATACAAAAAACCCTCAAGAATCAATGAAACTAAAAGTAAAAAGTGGACTTTTGCAAAATTTAAGTTTTTGTGCAAAAAAGGTACACTATTTTTTTTTTTTAATTTACAATTATTTTCTCATTTTAATTGAACTCTTTTAAGAATGGTTTGTTGAAAATTTTAAATTCTGGTTTTAATGTTAATATTAAGTGTTTCCTTGTAAGGAAATATTTGGCATTCATTGACTGAGCAGCCAGTGCTGCTTTTGGTTGGAATTTATAAAGTCTTTCTCTTAAAACTTTTTCTTCATGAAAGTAGGTTTCTCAAGTCCAGTAGCTGTTTTCACTCTTTCTAGTAATGATGGCTGTTTCCTTCTTGATTATGTCATTATTTTCTCTTCGAGTTACATGTGATATCTGTTTCTATGTTTGTGAAATTTTGAAAATGAAAAAGATATGAACATAATTGTAGAAATTGGTTCACCAGGTTTTTTAGAAATAGGTAAGAAAAGTTCTTGTTTGGAGTCAGTACCAATCTCTATCTATAAAAGGCAGGATGTGTGTGTGTGTAATGAATGCATGGCCGCAAGTTTCGAGGGATTTGCACCAAAATTTACATGCACATGCTCCAAGTTAGTGAGAAGGCCAAGACTGATTTTGCATTTCCCAACTCCCATCGATAGTGGAAATAATCGATTTTTTTCATGCTTCTACAGCAGTTTTCATGTAGTTTCCGGCCATTTTCTACTGGCCAGAGTAAGAGCCAACAGCTGACTGACACGAATGTTAACTAGCATGCAAAAAAATCAGTAGCTGCATTTGTCACAAGTGGGAAAAATTTAAATCTGCATGGCACTTTACTCCAATTGGCTCATTCGCTTGCTTAAATTCAACGTTGATTCTGCAGAACTGGGTTGGGTGTGAAAAAGTATTTGTTGTTAACATTCTTTTTTCATTCGTTTTTTCCAGTTATGAGTCCTTTTTTAAAGCTGATAGTTTTGTGTTCATTTTGTTTAGTTCTTTTTTCGTAACAGATTTAATGTTTAGTATAGAGCTTAGAAAAAAATTGCAGTGGGAGATAGGCAAGAAGTAAGGCATGTAGCAATATCAGCACAGCAAAGGGCACTCCTTTAAAGGCAAAAATATTTTAAGTCAAGTGATAGCGATTGCTGTATGAGTTGTACGATTTTTGAATCAAGTACGGGCAACGCTGGGCCATGCTGCTAGTTATTGATAAAAAAATATGAAGTTTTTTTTTGTGCTCAACAATATCATTATGAGTTATGAAATACCTTTTTTATTTATATTCTTTTTATTAATTAGTTTAACAAAATCTATAATTCTTTTAATAATTTTTATTTGCATGTAAATGAACCTTAAAAGTAAAACACTTTTCTCATTTTACGTCTGTAGAATAATTGAGCTCTTCTTCTGATGTAACATACAATGGAAGTTATGATCATTCCAATATCTTGCTTTGAGAATTTAGTTTCCCACTGAAGAAAATTCATACGTAAGTGCATATAGTTCCTCAAAAACATTGCATTATTACTTAAATAAACAGCTGACCTCTTATTAGGACAAAAGTTGCTCTTCTTTATTTAACCAGAATTCATGAAGGAACGTGATGATTGTCTATGCAAACATAATTGTGCGAGTTTAAATTGATTTATTAATGTTGGACATTAAGACACGATAAACTCTTTCTTTTCCTTACTGATTGTTACCTTGCCTGCACAAATACTGTCATTTGATCATCTCTTTCTGTTCGCTTAGGAAAAAGTGCTGAAAAGTTCTTGGCCTGACTAAAGGGATTCCAAAATTAATTCTAATGTTTGGTGGGATTTTGCAAAAAAGTTTGAACAAGAATTTTTTCATTGACCTCTTGAAGGTGTCTTGAATCAAAATTAATTTTAAAAGAGGAAAATCTTAACTTGCTGCTTAACACTGGTTTAAACTTTGAGAATTTTGTCCAATCAGATTTGATTATCTTCTGTAAAGGAAAGAATTAATATACATGTGGTCAATCAGAAAGAAACAACTATAGATTTAATTCTTTGACTTAATTTTTGAAAACTAAAATGTACTCATTTCTTTTTTTTTCTTTAAATTTTGTTTACATTCCTGTTAAATTTTCTCTACGGTCAAAGATCCTCAAAGATGTCTGTTTTGCTCATTTCATAGATTATTAAACTTCTATTTTATTTATAATTTTATTTATAATTATAAATATATATCGAGTAAATCCTCAAGTTAATCGCCTTCTCTTGGAGAAGGGGTGTCTGTCAATATCAAAAACCTGTTAGATCAAAATGTAATGTAGGAGGTTATTTTTTACAATTTAAATTTGTTTTTAATTCAGAATATGTTACTGTACAAAATAAAATGATTAAATTATAATTAAAAATATATAATATTTATTCATCTTTTTGACATTGTAGTTCAATGGTTTTGAACCATCATTTTTTGACAGAGATCCCAAATCTTATCTACAAGAGACATTCAAAAATTAATGTCACATATTTATTTTCATGGTAAATCCAATATGGGGAGTATAATAACACCGATAGAATAAGTCTTCAGCTAGAAAAAATTTTCTACAATCGCCACCACCATTGGGTATGAATTTTTGCCAGTGGTATAGAAGAGCCTACATGCCATGCTCATAAATGTGGCTTGTCACATTGTCATACATGTTGCTGTCAGCACTGTTGAAATGCATTACCTAATATTTGTTTTCATATCTGCTGCATCATGGACACCTAAGCTATGAGAAATATTTATCTGAGGCATAGTTAAACATATTGGTTATTAAAAAAGAACAATGAAACATACTTTACAAACTCTGATATTTCTTTTCAAAATTTGACTTTGCCTAATGCCAGTTGGTAATCAATTTCAGCTCAGTGATAAAGTTTGTGAAGTTTGAAATCTATTAAATGCAGGGTCTGCTGTACTTTCTATTCACTATGAATTGGGTTGATTTCTAACATTGTCCATATATATATATATATATATATATATATATATGAGAGAGAGAGATAGAGAGAGAGCGCGCACTCCTGTCATTTTTGATGTGTGAGGGTCCAGCAGCTTAGTTCATAGAAGTAAACAGCCAGACCACTTGCACATATGATTTGAAGGCTAAAGGTACTGACCACACTTTTTGGAATAGCTGAATATTGTGAACTGGTGCACAGTGTCCACAAGGTCCCCAAGCTCAGGTTTTGAATTCAGAGTTGTCCTTTTCCTAGACTAGTTGCCACCCATGTCTATAGGCCTCCAGTCTGGCCTGCTATTTACCCATACCTGGGGTGGGGGGGTGTTGGATTCATCCCTTAACCAAGGGTATTGTCACGTAAGTGAATTTAGTGAACTTGACTGGAATTCGAACTTGGCACTCTGATTCATCAGTCTAAGCTGCTGTCTACTACACCACAGTGCCTGCCATATATATATATATATATATATATATATATATATATATATATATATATATATATATATATATATATATATATAATTTATTTATTGGTTTTTCTAACTTTGAAAACATTTGTTTGAATACGAAAAGGGTTTCTCAAAATCCCTTTCTCAGAAAATAGACTTATGACTCAATCAGATTGAAGTTGCATATTTACTTATACATTTATAATACATAAGTGTGTGTGTGTGTATATACACTCTCACACACTCACACACACACATAGATGCCATTATTGTTGTTTCCATTGTTGCATCAATTGCATACTGAAGTTCTCAGCTTAAATATTAGAATTCATTTTGATTTTCCTGTCACTTTGCATCACAATTTTCTTCAAGCCTTCAGCAATATTCAGCATTTTATGTACTGACAATCTTTTCTATTCTTTCTCTTTGTTCCCGAGAATTTTTACCTTCCTCTAATATGATAATATGCATGGCATTTTTTAACGTTTATTGTCAAAGAATTCAGATTCTTGTTGCTGCAAAAACCAAATTGATTTTCTTCCGCAAATATTGGGTAGCATTTTGTCATCTTGTTCGGACAAGTTGCGTTTAAGAATGGCAAGAAAACATTACCATTTGTTAAAAAGTTTGTATATATTATTTAAGCCTTTATGTACCTGCATACATTAACCAGTATTTATATACAGCATAAAATAGCTGTCTTCATTTTATGTACCGGAGAACAATTAGCCAGAGAACATCTGAAGAAAGTTGTTTTTTCTGAAACAACATAGTATTTGTATTCAGTTTCATGAGCATACGTTAAAAGAATTAAATATTCTTCTATGTGTCATGTCCCTTCAGGATGTTAGCTATCATGACTCTCCACGATTTCCAGTCCTTTGTAGCTCTTAATAAATTTTATTTTTTTGTTATCTCTCCTAAACCTTGTTTGTTCTGCTATCCATTTATTCAAGCTTGCTAGGTAGGTTATGTGTTGTTTTCCTCTATCTCTCTTGCCTTCAATCTGTCCTGTGAGTATCAAATTTTTCAAGCCCTCTTACCTCATTTTTTATTCTAGAAAATTCAACTCTCTCTTCTTGATGTTAAGTGTAAGTGTCCTTTTTGTTTTCATTTCCTCTAAAACTTTGTTGTTGCTCACATGTTTGGTCCATGGCATTCTCAGAATCCTTCTGTGGAACCACATTTCTGTTGCATCAAACCTCTTCATCTGTGAGGAGATTGTCAAGCATTTACTACCATAGCAGCAAAGAAAAATAGCTTCCATTTCGGATTAACAAACTTAATTGTATTCAGCACATTGTCACTGTATGACCTTGCTGAAATATAGGTTTTATATAGTGACCACTTAATTGTAATGAATGTTGTAGATATTGCTAATCTGAGATGGAGGGACCTAAGTAACTTGTGCTGTAAGAATTAATTCAAAATACTAAAAACATAGTGTTTGTTGGTATGGTGGTAGTAGGAGGAAAGATTTTGAATTTTATTTTTATTGCTTTATTAGATATCATTTTGATCTCTCACAAGCGGTATTTTCTCTTAATGATATAAAAGCTAAGAATGAACACTTTCTAATGTTTTCCATTCTGACATCTTGGTTTATAAGAAAAAGCTCTTCCATCTTAATTCATATTTTTATTAGCACCCTCTTACTTATGCATTGATCTCTCATGCACAGGGAAATCATTAAGACAGCACAACCATCTTGGACAGATAGCAGACAATATAATTTTATGGGGATCTTGTAGTTAGCAAACTCTTGATTGGTACCAGACCTTTAGGATTGTCTAGTTGCTCTCTGAGGAGCATCATAATCATCCCCCTGAAACTTTTAGCTTCAGATTGCAGATACTTTAAGTGGCTGAAATAAAAATTGGTTTAATGTGTTGATTGCCTGTTGAGTTGGTTTCAGTAAATGATTGATGACTTTCCAAGACCTGGCTGTATCAGGGGGCTCACTCTCCTTCATTTTTTCTCTCTCTCAACATTTCTCCTTGTAGTCCAACTCATCAAATGGTCTTGTTGAATTTACTACTGGGGTTACTGATACCATTGACCTCAGTTCATTCACATTGATATTGGGTTGTGTGATAGAATGGAATCCTGTTCACCTCAATTCTTTGCAGTTTATCTCTTGAAGGAACATTTATCCACATATTGTAGAAATCTGAGGAGAATGTTGCTGCCTACTTTTTTCATAGCACAAGCCCTTCTTGGATGAGAATTCTAAAAAATATTTTACACACGAATGGAGACACATGTTTGACATTTGAAAATCATTTGTAGTAATGTTGACCGAGCCAAGGATGTTTATAATCAAAATAAATTCTGACCATAAAATAATTTTGGTTGTTTTGTAAACAAAATTTACATTTGATTCGATAAAGTCTAGAAAAAAGAAACAGGGTAAATTGAGATTTATCATTTTGGAGGGGGACTGTATTTTTAATAAAATATTTGTGCATATGTGGTGCCAAAATTGAAAAATTTTCTTAGTATTTTTTTTATCTAAAAAAAATAGTTAAAATTTAAGGAACATTATAGAAAAGATAATTTGTGTACTCTTTTTTATTTCTGTAAATTGACAAATTAAAAAAACCCAAAACAAACTTGAATTAATGACAGAATAGTCATATTTTGTCCTCAGGATTTATGTAATTTATCAGTTTTTGCTTTATTTTGTTTTATTTATAATAATAATTAATCAAGTAACTATCCCACATGGCATTTTTACACCCCCACCCCACAAAAAAAACAAAAACATGATTCTCTCATAGTTTGACTTTAAGGTGTCGTGTGGGGTACAGCATATATCTCCCAGATAATGATAAGACATTATCTAGATGAAGACACCATTGCCACTAGTTTTGCCTAGTTCACTACTACTATATAGGTGACAGTTTAGAATGTGGGAGATGTTTCTGCCACACCCTGTAAAATCATGCTTAATAATTCAATGTGAGGGCAATGAATTGCCTACTCAGAGGTAAGATTTGTTGAAATCTTTTTTGTTCCCTTCGTTCGAAAAGGCAGCTAAATGTTAGGGTCTTTGGAGGGTACCAGAACAGATATAAAAACAAATGTAAAAAAATAATAAAAGTTAAATTTATTTAAATATTTATCAAAAATCCAACCACATTCATTTTCAATGACTGCAGCCCAGTGGAAAAGCAACTTTTTATTCCACATTTAAAGAAATATATATATATATATATATATATATATATATATATATATATATATATATATATATATATATATAATATTTATAGTACTATGATTAAGATCATGAATACATAAACAAAAGGGATTTGAAGACGTTTCCCTGTATAAGGAGTTCTTAAGCTGTGAGGAAGGGGTTGACTGGTGGTTGCAGTTATGGCTAAACAGCCCAGAGCCATTTAACTATTTAAATGAAGGCATCTGATTGAGGGAGTTCAAAAAGCAGCATAGAGAACAGGTCTTTAGCTGATTGAGGCACTACAGTCATCTGGCAGGGAAGGTGTTGGTCTACTAGCAGTAAGACGAGTTCAATCTTACTTTTGCTCTTTCGGCAATTGCTTTTATGGGAGTGCAAAGACCAATTGCACTGCTCTGATTGGCTAGCCAATAATAATGCTTGACCAATGGTCTTGTGTCATACGCCTTGAAGGGGAGGAAGGAAAGCCCCCAAGAACCCAATATGGAAGTCCAATCAAAATAATGGCCCTGTGTTATAATATTGGAGGGGGAGACGATAAGTGCCATCTCAGCTGCTCTCTCATTGGCAGGCCAATCAAAATTGTAGCCTTGTATCCACTCATATCCACCTTCAGTGGAACATTTTCCATGTTTCAGAATCTCACCTTCATTTGGCTTGATTATCACAAGTGTCATCATCACCTCCATCTGACAGTGTGTCATATCCCTAATCAAAACAAACCTGACCTGTAAAAATTCACTTTGTCACTCATTTCAACTAATAATTCCATTATCAAATTAAAACAACACTCAATTCAACAGACCTAAAACTGTTCCCAATGACCAATCCCACCCAAACTTACAATCTCACCTCTTACACTATACTTCAAAAGTGACACAAACCTGAAAATTCATGGTATTGCATTTTTTGAAATGAAAAATATTTTTCTTACTTTAGAAATAAAAATTTGATCACCAGTCAACCTTTGACACCAGTCATGATGTCATACAGTAAAATAGGTGATTACTTGGGGAACACTCTATACTTGAAGCAAAAGAAATTTCCATCATATTTTTCCTTTTTTTTTTTTTTTTTTTTTTGTTATTGTGATTACTATTGTTTAATTCTGTGACTATTCTACAAAGCCACCCTCTTTTTATACATACACATTTGCCTCTGTCACCTAAATTTTAAGATGGTGGGAAGTTAGACTTGATGATAGAGGACTTAAAAAGGGATTTAAGAAGTCAGAAGTGAAACTACAATCCTCTGTGGTGAGACTATGACCAGGACTTCACTCTACTAACTTTAGCTCTGTTGATGAGACAAGACTCCAGCAGAAAACCTACACCCACAGGACATTACTATCAACATCCCCTCTTCATGTGCTGCAACATGTTCACCCCTGATTTAAAAGAGTGGAGTCTGTAATGAGCAGACTTAGTTGATACTAACTTGTTTCCTATAACTAATGGAAGTAGGGCCGGCAGCAATCATGAAAAATTCCTCCCAAATCATTGTTTGCAAAGTCAAGCCATGAAATTAATTAATTAAATATATATAAAGAAACTCTCAAGAAATTTAAGAAATTAGATGCTACTGAAAGTATGATTTATTATGTGAGGCTTTTGTGAAACATAGCAGTCAAGAGATTCTAGATCCTTATGTGATCTGTGCCAAATAGATGCCCAGGCACTAAACATAACCCAGCAATTTTAAAGAATATGACTGTATTTGAAAGATGAATTGCTAATACCAAGTTTGGTTGTTAAATGAGATTAATTCTTAAAGATTTCAGGAAGCAGTCATCAAATATCGGTGAATTGCCAGAAACACAATATTTTCTCTTTTGTAAAGAAATAAGCTGTCATTACAAGATATGATTTCTGTGAATGAAATTATTGGTTTTCTATTGTGCTAATTGTAAAATGGCTTTAAACATGATGCAAATTTTCCAAAGACATTCTTAAATTGTTAACATTGCTGCTTTGAGTTCCTTCATTTTGAGTTCTTTTGTTTTTAAATGTTGGCTTTTTTTGAGAAAAGTTTTAGTTTTCTAGTGTGTATCTCACTTGATTTAATTGAATTGTGAAAAGCGCAGAGGCATTTTGATGGCATGGGAATTGTCCTCATCATTCTGTCTTTGCTAAGCCTGATTCTATGTTTGCAACAAAAACTGTTGAATATTCAAACGAAAGGAGAATGGAGGAGTGGGAGGAAGTGGCAAATTTGGAGGAAAAAAAAGAATACATCCATTTATGGCTCCAAGTAGCTGACAACAGAAGTCATTTATCAAACATTACAGCTCGAATGGTAAGCTTATTTCTGAGACTGCAGCACACCAGAAAAGTGATTAATAACGTTGCTTTCTAAATGGCTGACCCACTTTTCAAGGGGCTCCACATATCTACAAACGAGAGGTTGATTTAAAAAAAAATTTTTTTCTGAAATTTGTACAAACAACTGTTCAAATGTAAACCTGTAACTTTCTTACCTTCAAAGCAGATAACAACTTCATTTTGTCAATGGCTGATGCAGAATTAGGAACTTGAAAAAAAAAAAAAAAAATTAGGCATCTGTAGTGTGAAATTTCAGTTAATTTCCTCCCACATATTGCCTTGAGATAGTCAGAAGTAGCCATAATAAATATTGTTATGGTAGAGAATATGTTGGATATATAAAACACTGTTGTTTAATATTCCTCTGTTATACCGCTAGAGGGTCACTTGACATGTTAGCCTCTTCTTGATAAATCGGTTTAACTGTATTTGGACAATATAAACTTGTGAGGCTTCTCATTTCAGGAATATCTTATTCCTTTGAAGTCTATGCTTGTTATGTGGCAAAAAAAAAAAAATGAAATTAATTTATTTTTGTTCTCTTAAATGGATGGTGGAATAAAACAAGGTTTCCTAATGAGCACACCTCTATTCTACGGCATTTAATGATATTTATTTGACGGTAAATAGAAAATAAGTTTTCTGCTTTTCACTGTGATAATTTAGTGGAAATGAATTGAAAGTGATGGCTTCAAAGACAGCTTATTGGTGAATGACAGGGCTCTCCACTACAAGAGAATAGGGAAATATTAGCAATGGAGGGCAGGGCTAGTGATCATTACTGGCTGCTATCGTGTTCTGTGTTCTATTTTTATGGGTTCCGGCAGTGTGGAATGCAAAGGATGAAAAGGCAAAATAGCAACAGGTTTTATGTTCAAATATTATACATTCATTAGGTACTTGTTTTTCTTTGCATAAAGTCTGAGAAATGCAGTCTATTTTAGACTTTAGGGTTTCTCAGTCTATAGCATTTTTGAGGCGTCCATTTATAGAAAAGTAAAGACATCTTTCTAGAAAATTCTGTAATATTTTTGTTTATAACTCTTTGAACTATTTTTCTTACCAGTACTAATTTCACTTTTCACAGATAACGTTTTTAATGAAATGGCAACTGCATTGAATATATATATATATATATATATATATATATATATATATATATATATATATATATATATATATATATTTTGCTGCATGGTTGGATTATTGGTGATTAAATTGGTTCCTTCACAAGGTCTTTTCTGGTGAGGAAGGTGGCTAAGCACTGAGCATACTTGAAAACAAGACCTGTCAATGGGCAGATCTAGTACAGGCCTGAGAATCTAGAAATACCTGGTATTTCTGCCCTCCTCTGTATAATCAACTTACCTACCTATGCACAAAAATGGGTACTTGTAGTTTAAATTGTAATTTAAAACTAGCAAAGTACCTGTCAAAAATGACTGGATTATTTATATATAGATATCTACTGGGGATCGAAATGTTGCTCCCTGTCTAGACTCAGTGTAGTAGTAGTGTTCTCTGTGAAAAGTGTTTATATATACTGCTGGATGCGATGGGTAAATTGTCGCCATTTTATATTTTTAATTTTGTGCATGCTCTTTGTTTGTTTTTGATATTGCCAGCTGCACAGTCTAGTAGGGTCAGTTGGGCACCATCTGTGAGAAATGGAACACCAAGTCACAATTCACTCTGCCAGAACTTTGGAAACAGCATGCTGTACTTTTTGGCATTTGTGCCAGAAGCTCCAATATAAACGTTTCGGTGTGTTTGGGTGTCAGTCTAAGGACAGTACAGAGGATTCAGAAAGAGTTGGGTGTGTCTAGTGATGTTTACGAAGGTACAGTAGCTTAGAAAACTCACTTTGATTGTTCTGATAAAAATAAGAACTCCTTAATTTGTTAGTGAGGCCTCAAACTCAACGTGGAGGCCTACATCAAGTGTCTTGAGGAGGTAGTGCTGCTCTGGGTCAAGAGGGTGGCTGCAGGAAGACCGTACGTCTGGCAACATGACACTGCACCATGCTACACAAGCAGGAGAACCCTGTCATAGCTGTCAGACAATTTCTGTGACCACATCACTCCTTACATCTGGCCACCTAACACCCCAGACTGCGACCCCCTTGGGCAAGAGACCAACAAAACTCCTTATAACACTGAAGATGAACTGAAGGCAAGGATTATGGCAGCATTCACCAACTTAAAAAAGGAGACCGTCCAGAAGAGTTGCAGGAGATTCCGAAGTCGTCTGGAGGCGGTGGTTGAAGCCAGTAGTGATTTTATTGAATAAATGTACTCTTTAGTATTTCATGATATTTTTGTGTAATTTTGGTAAATATTGCTGTTAAAATGAGATGTCGGTGTTATTTTCATTTTTGTGTAATTTAGATGGAAATTTATCCATGAAACATACAATAAGAATAAAAACTAAAGCTTAAAATTGAGGGCTATCTACCTCTCTATTTATTTATCTATCAATCTCTCTCTCTATATATATGTATGTATGTATGTTTGTATGTGTTTTCATTGATCTAAAAGATCAATGTGACTTTTTTTTTTCCTAGCTTGGGAAAATATAGAAATTTTGAACATGTTAATGAGGTTTCCTCTTTTATGTATGCTAACCCTGCCGACTCCCAGTGGAGCACCGAGCCATGGCCTCATCATGCAAAGTATTGCTGCTCTGGTTTCCATTGCAAGCAGGTTTTTATGTGGTGGGGTTGCTAGCTCCATGCCCAATTGGTTTTAGGTTTCCTCTTGCTCTTGGCAAAATGGATTTTCTCAGGATAGAATGCCATTTGTTACTGATACTTGCAGGTGTAGCTCAATGATAGAATATTGGACTGAAAACAGTCTCGATTTTATGATTTGTAAGTATTTTAAGACATAGCTACAAGCTACACACACCCATGTATATAATGGATATTACAGGTTTTACAAGTACAAAACTGCCATCCCAGGACAAAGCCCTTTGTTTTCTTTTGAAATAATACTTTTTTCTTTTAAGTGAATACATATTAAATGCTGCTCTGATTTCAGAGGTCAGTCATCAGACATCAAAACAAACGAGTTACACTGTCAAAATTGTTTCCTTTGTAAATTCTCATGTCACTTTCTATTGCAGGTACCCCTTACCTTTTGACCGTCATGATTGGGTAATTGACCGGTGTGGAAAGGATGTACGTTACATCATTGACTATTATGATGGAGGAGTTGTGGACAAATCCAGTTATGAATTCACTCTGCTTGATGTGCGGCCTGCGTTTGACTCGTGGGAGGCCTGCTGGGATCGGATGAAAGCTTCTGTCATGCGTTGGTCCTTGATGTTTTCCCCAGCACCAGTTCCTGACGTTGGTTCTGCCAGTGTCCCTCATTTAGCAAACAGTACGTCAAGTAAAGAGTCTTCTTAAAAACAGCAACAACATCTGCTGATTCCTTTTTTTTTAATGTGTGTGTGTGTGTGTGTGTCTGTGTGTGTGTGTGAAAATAGAAAAAAAAAAAGAATGAAAAGATGTGGATTAAATAACTAGCTGGACTTGTTGAAATTCCATGAATGTTGACAATTAAGATTTTTCTGTTATCTCATGCCTGCGTATGCCTCTTTCTTCTCTCACCCTTTGCCTGTATCTTCTCATTCTCACCCTTATTTAATCTTATCTTTGTTGCCTGTCTGTATTTTTATGTAAATATTATAAAAACATGGATTAGTAGCATATATGAAATAGAAATAGGGACTGCACAAATATTTTCTTCTGTATCCTCTCTCTTATCTTTCTTTTGCTCTATCTCTTAATAAATAAATTGTATGTCTTGCAATTTTTGTGCTTTTTATCCCTGCTTGTCTTTCACTCGTCTCTTGCTATCCAACCAGCATATTTGTCTCTGTCTTTCTTTAATCTCTGTATCTTTTCCTTTCTCTCTGTCATATATATATATATATATATATAAGTATTTTTTTCTATCTGGTGTTCTTTTTGTTTTTCTCTAGCTTTCTTTCTTTCTTAGATTTCGTTTTTTGCATTCTCTTTCCTTTCTTGACTCCCTTGCTTTTTTCTCAATTCCTTCCCCACTTAATGCTATTATGTAGGTTTCTCAGGCGGGAAGCCTAACTGATTTCAGCTTGGAAAGGCTAGGAATCAAACAGATATTTCACTCCGATCCTCGGTAGAACAGTGTGACAACGAAATGTGTTATGCTGATGTATAAATGATTTGTGTCTTATTAGAGGAGTTCGACATTTGTTTTCAAATTATGAATGGAGATGTTTTATTCAGACACACACAATCCATCTAAGCAAACTTTTCGTTTTTTTTTCTCTCACCCAAGAAGACTTTTTCTAACTCAAAGGATAAACTGTTTACAATTGCTTCTGTTTCCAGACCTTTGATAATTGGAAGTGATTTGAGTGAAGTACCTCATCAAAGATGTTTTATTTAAATCTGTTTGCTAAGAATTTCTCTTACAGCCGAAGAATAAAGAACTTCTCTAAGTATTTGTGTGAATTTTTTTTAAAAGATTTTCATTCAAGAGTCCAATTTTGGACAGATTCTTTTAATTTTTTATTGTTTGTAAGGATTTCTTTGGTGATTAGGAAGAATTTTGGGAAATGAAATTATTTATTTTATTTGTTTTGTAATTCCTTAAACTGTTATCAACTGTACCGGAAATTTCTGTCATTTCTATTTAAATTATTGTAATAACTGAAATTCCATTGTCTGCAATTTATGGCATAAATATTCATTTTTGATTCCTAAGACTGTATTTTGTCCTTACTGGAATCACTTGTTATACTGTCTTCTGCCAGAAAGAGGTTGAATAAAAAGGTAATTTTTGGTTCTGCTTCAAAGAACAACCTAACTTTTTTTCCTCACTGGAGAAATTTTTCTTTTTTTTCTTTTTTATTTCAATTAAAAGAAAAAAAAAATCAAAAATTACTTTGGATTCGCACTTTTCTCTGGAAAACAAACTGATTGTCGATGCATAAGATTGTTGTTGATTTCCTGCAAAATTCTTTCAATATGTGAAGTAGAAATTGAAATACCTGCCACTTGTCAACTCGATAATCTCGTTCTGGGGAATAATTGTAAACATGTCAGCTAAAGAGAGATCCTTGGACTCTGCATTTGTTTATTTTCATTTCTACAAGAAATTCTAATTTACTGACAGACAAAACTGAAAATAAACATTCTGTCTGGAAAAACTATTTGCTATCTTCATTTCTGCTTTTTGTTGTACTTGATATCAAGGATGTTTTTGTTGTTTTTTCCTTAATTGAAAAAAAGAAAAGTTATTCCAAGCTGACTTTGAGTGAGGAAGAGATGTAAAGTTAAGGTGGCTGCTGCTGCTATTATTGTTGAAATTATTAGAAGTTTTTAATATGTAAATGGAATTTTCTGTTAGTCTCAAACTTGCAAATCATTTACTCATTTTTTTTTTTTAATGACATTTTGTTTATTTAATGAAAGCTAATTTTTATTTCCATGTTTCTATTTAAAAAATAAAATGTTTATTTTTCTTGTCTGAAATTCCAAGACGAATTCTGATCACTCATCCATAATTTGTTTGGACTTGTATTCTCAGTCTAGACAGAGTGACCTGCCAGCCTAGAAAGATTAGCTTAAGATAATCTTCCTTGATCTCTTCCCATTTCCTCTTCTGTGGTACTGAGCTAAGCTTAATAAATATTAACATTCTCAGCCTTGTTAGTTTTATTACTTTAAGTACTTAGATTGGGAACACTAGTTAGTGTAAACAGTTTCCTACAATCCAAAATATGTTCTGGCTTTAAATAACCCAAAAAGGGTTGATAAGTCATAAAAAAAACAAATTGATCGATTTATCATTGTAAATATAGAACAAGACTTTTACCCAGCTTTTCATTGGCTGGCAGTGGCAACCTCACATTATGTTTTGATTCTAATTCTCATTCACTGGGAAAGGCTCACTGCATATTTCCACGGTAATAAAGGATGAGAATTTACACCATGTTCAGAAATGATAACATTAACCCTGTTTCCAATGTTATAAAATAGGTGTTTTTATTCAGGGCTTTAGTTGATCCAATTTAGGTAGGTGAAATGTGGGACAACCTGTCATATTAACAGTTCAGGTCTTCCCTCCTATCACCCCTGTTGATTTCAGCATCATAAGGCATGGCTGGCAAAATGAATGGATGGCATTGGAAGTATTCGAGGGTCAGTCTGTTCCCTGCCAAGATGAGAATTGACTCCCTTGATCCTAAGCATCACTGTTAATATAAAACAAGATCCAGAAATAATCAATGTCCAGTTTCTTTTCACTTGGTCCCTAAAAGCCCCCATCCACTCATTTATGCTTCTGTTCCACTTTGATCAGATGCCACTTAGAGGACTAGACTTAAAAAAAAAAAAAATCTGCTGGTCTATCAAGCAGAAACACTTTGAGATCAAGATAAAATTGCAATTTCCTCTTTCACATGGGTGTCACATTGCTACATTTTGGTTGATTCAGTGGAAGGTTGAAAAATGAATGTGCTGAAATATTAGGTTGAGTCATAAGCAAGTTCTACTTTTTGGTACCAATTTCAACAATGCATGTATCATCTTAACTGTTTCTTAAATATATCATAAGAGGTGATAAATTGGGTAACATATAATAATGGTTTATAATGCAAAGAGCAGTAGATTGACATGTATAACTCTCCCCAACTGACCCCCAAATGCTAAGCTCTATGGAAAACAGGTAATGTGTGTGTGGTGGGATCATTGTGGTATTATGACCTTTAGAGTTCTCAAAATACAATGGAGCATTAAACGCACATTTATACATCCAGCAGCTGCAAAATGTCCATAAAAGTTTGGCCCAAAAGTACCTGATGCTTGTAAATAGGGAAAATGTTCTTCTCCATCATAACAATGCAAGGCCACATACAGAAAGAATAACGCATGACAAAAATTTTGGGAATCATTTGTTCTGTTCTACTCCACTTGTCATATTCGCCTGACCTTACACCAACTGATTAACACCCATTTTGATTTCCAAACTTTCTTTAATGAAAACCAGATTTGAGATTTTGCTGAAAATTCTTTCACATCAAAACATGCAGAATTTTCCTCAAAAGATCTCAAAGAGATGCCTGATAAGCGGCATCAAGTCAATGCACATAATGTTAATTAAATAAAATGTAATTGTAATTTATTTTCTCTGAGATTGAAGTTGATAAACAGAATTAGAAAATATTTATGGCAGATATAATGATGAAAGCAAATGAGGGATGAAAACATTGGTTTGATTGATTCTGGGAGATGAGAGTGGAAATTAATCATTGACACCAGTTGATGAGATTTCTTCAAAATATGATGTCACTCATTAACTTTGATAGTAGATTGAAATCTCAGGGGTGCAAAATATGCCATTAATTCCAAAAATTGTTTCTTGCTGCTAAAATAAGAATAAAAATTCCATCTTGCAAAAAGAATAAAAAAAATATATACAGTATATCCCCATCTGAAATGGTAATTGTTTATTTTTAAACTTGACATTTTAATTCAAATCCAGGTTGAAAATCTGCTGCTTGTTAACTCAAAAATCAGAGAAAGCCTCTTATTTCATTTGTTGAATGTGCAAAAAAAAAAAAAATTACTTTGAACAGAAAGGGAAAATCATTTTTAAAATGTCAAACTCATACACGTTTCTATTTCTTGTATATATTTATATATCTATTTTTTTGGTGATGTTTACTTATTGTGTTAAATGTTTGTCAATAATTCTCTCAGCAATTTCTTTCTCTCTTTTTGTGTGTGTGCACGCACGTGATTATATATATATATATATATATATATATATATTAAAAAAATTAGATCACCCAATCATGTTTCTCCTCCACTTCTATTGCACTTTGTTGTGCGTTTATATATAAATAATAACGTGTTAGGAAATAATTTGGTTGTTATCACCTGAGGATACTGAAAGGTTGAAACCAAGGTAGTGTGATTGACTGACCTCCTAATTGTTTTTAATTTAAAAGCTCTGAATATTAAATTTTTATTTTTGTTATATGTGCACTTTTGGTCTAATTCAACTCTGACCAATAACTGTTTTTAATTGTTTATATATATATATATATATATATATATATATATATATATATATATATATATATATATGTGACTGACTGGTGGTGAGATCACATCAATTTACAGTTTACCTTGCTAGATGTAGCCATAATTTCTATGCTGAAAGCTTCTTTTCTTACTTGTGGAATTCTCTTCCAACTGCATGCTTTCCAGCCAACTTTAATCTGCAAAAATTTAAATGAAATGTCAATTGCAATCTACTGTCCTCCTAATTACTCTTGTTTTTCTACTCATTACTAATGTTTCTGTTCCTAGTTCATCCACACTGTAACCTCTTGCATGTTAGTGGTTGTGCTGCCTTGCTTGGGGTGACAGTGATAAAATACACACACACACACACACACATATATATACTCGTACACATAAATATTTGTATACATTTTGTCTTTCTTCATGAAGCATTTGTTTGAATATCTAATTGTTGATTCTGCTTTGAAGAAAGGAAACTTAATTTCTCTCTCTCTTCAAAATGGTGCTGAAAAGTTCTTGGCTTGGTCCATTTTCCTAAATGTAACAAAATAACCAAACATTAGAATTTTTTCTTTTAATATCATCTTGGTTGAGCTGAGAACTTTTCAGGTGTAAATACATTGTTTAAAAAAAAAGGGTGTCTATTTGAAACATGGGTATCCACTAAAGAAATAATATTTGAAGTTATATATATGCATTGTGACACCTAGCTGTCGGTCCGTGGTCATCACCCAGTCGTGGTGCGAAGCTGTAATGTTTCTTCTACCAGCGTTTTTGGGTTGACTCTTTGTCGCTGCCACCAGCCTGTGTCCCGGTCAATCGGTAGCCGTCGCTACTCGGCGAAATCCCCTGGTCAGGATACCAATATGGGACACTGGTCCGTCCAGGGTCGAATTCTGGTCGTCGATGTTAACGGCTTTACCAGCTGTACTGGTTCAATACCAGCTCTATCGTTCCCAGCTTACTTGCAACGTCTGGTTACTGGAGTAACTGCTTCGATCTCAAGTCTAACCTACCCACGTTGTGATTTTGATCTTAGGTAGACGAGATCAATCAGGTGTCAGGCCGTAGTGTAAGCTGAGTCCAGATTGAAGGTGGTATTGCACAAGCGCAACGAAAAAAAAGGTAAATAAAAGAAAAACCCAAGATGTTCAAGTATGTTAATTTGTTATTTCTTAACTTTATCCTTCTGATATATACAGGAGTGTGTTTTTCTCCCAGCCCGTTTTCTACGAAATGTGACACTTCTATGTTTCAAGCAAGTTGGTATCTTAAGTCAACTGATTTAGTGTTAGGTGTTGTCTTGGATTCGTTCGTCAGTATAACTTGCTATTGGTAGGATAGGCGAAGTCGGAGGTCGTCGAATCTCTCGGTCAGCTTCTGCAAAGCAACACTCTGGTTAACTACGACTGCGACTAACTCCGACTAACTACCGAACGACCACAGGACGTTCATTTATATGGGTACCGACCAAAAATCGGTGTGAGGCCAGACGCAGCCTGGGGTTCTCGGTAAATCTCGATTTCTAACAAGAAATCTCTTTGTTGTCATGCCAGGAAAATTGATTACTTCCAATTTTTTGGAAAATTAATCACTTTCCATTTCGGGGGGGGGTCTCCGTCGTCCACGAGGGAAGGTCGGAGGAGATCTATCCTCCTAGACTCTTTCTATCTCACATTGATATTTCATACCAATCTCTTCAGTGGGCGTTAATAACTTCTCCGTCTTTCTCATCCATTCACCTATCACCATTGCTACCACTCGACCAATGGCATCTCGGTCGTGCGGGTGTGGCTAAACTGGCCTCCTTAAATTTAGAATCTAGAATTTTTGTTTACAAAATTCTCCTTTTTCTCATCGGTCAAAATTTTTACGAATTCCATATTGCCAATTAAATTTCTATCATATCTTTTGGCCACCCAGAATTCACTTAGCCAGCATTCTTTACCAACTCCATCAATCACTGTCAAAGTTTGCCATCTGGTCTCTTCGTGAAGTTAGCTTTATAATGGAATCCTTGGCTTGTTGAGAAATTAAATTCTTTTATCTCGCCAAATCTCAATTCTCCACTCGATTTTCTGTCTCATGCCAAAATTTTACAAACGCCATATTGCTATTCAACGTCTCAGCGTCTGAAGCGACACGTTGATAAGGTAAATAAGAACAATCCTCTCACCTATGTCGAGACAATGCCAAAATTTTATAATTGCCACATTGCTTTTCCTCGCCGGTGGCCAAGAAAAAAAAAAGTATCTTGAAAAGATAATTAACATTGATTTTTCCAGCCCTGTATCGGCGATCATCTCAAGCCGAAATTTTTATGACCGCCATGGTCTGGCCGATATCTTAATATTTGCCTATCTCCCTCGGCAAAACATTATCAACCTGACAAAACCTCACATATGACTTTTTCCACGGGTTCACTGTCTTTTGTGAAAAGTATCTTTTTCGTAGATAAAATCAGATCTTTTTAACATCGACCAGTCTATCTTTCGGGATAGCTCTTTTTCGCCTCAAGTATTTCCTGTTTTAATTTCTATGGTTAATTAGTTAGCCAATTACCATAGCTAAATAGTGTCACAGCATACTTAGCTGGTTTTTTTTTCTAAATCGGCATGTAGCAAGAATTTTACCAAAACACCGAGGAAGATGACATGAACTTTGTCTTTGGCCATATGCCATACTTGCATATTCTTATTATTAACACTAAATAAAAATTTGCATTTTAAAAATGCTTTCAGAGTGTTTTGAACATTTCTGTTGTAAAACTCTTAAGTATTTTGTGCTGAAATGAGTTTTTTATATAAATACTAGTGTTCTTTTATCTGCAGTATCCTCACATGATGTGGGTGATTACACTGGGGAGCACGTATTTTATTGAATGATATCTGATACTTGATTCTAGGTAATTTTGGTGTGCTGATTATGAATTTCAAATCAGTTTGTTTCTATCAGTTCTTGATTCTTGTCAAGAGCCTATGCGCCATTTTCCAGATTTTTCAAATTAGGACTAAAACATTAAGTCATGTGTTAATTTTTTTTCCAAGTTTCATGAATACAAGTAGTTTAAACTACAGTATAATTACATTATAACGATAGAAATCACTTAAAATAAACACAAAGTTTTCATTGATGCAATTTTTTTTTTACAAGACTTTCTAGCATATTTGCTTATTTTTTTTAAATCGGTATCACACCAAGCAAAGTTATAATGCCACTAAAGCACAAAGGGGTTACGGGGTGTGGAATTAGGAACAGAAACAATAATGATGAGCAGAAAGAGACGAGAGTAATCAGGAGGACAGTAGATAACGATTGACATTGCATTTAAATTTTTGCAGATTAAAGTTGACTGGAAAGCATAGAGCCGGAAGAGAGTTCCACAAGTACGAGAGAAGAAACCGTTAGCATAGAATTTACGTCTACATCTACCCAGCTTAACTGTAAATTGATGATATCTCGATGCCAGACTAGTGCTGTGCTTAAAAAAAATCTAGTTACCATAGTGAAGAGCTCATCCAAACAATTACCATGAAAGTATAGAAAAGACATAGAGAGGCAACCTTACAGCGGTTGAAAAATGATTAGAGCCGAGCTGCAAGGATCAGCACCAATAATATTGCTGATACTTCTTTAAATGGATCATATGTGGCAGCAATATTCTAAGCTTGGATGAATGGTAGTCTTATAGATATGTAAGCTAGATTTTGGAGAGAAAAATTGTTTTGCCCAACATAGTGAACCGACTTTCTTAGCAGCTGACCTAGCAATGGATACAATATATTCTTTCGACTTCATATCAGCAGAGAACTTGAGCTCGAGAAGGCGCAACGAGTCACTTTCCTGGGGGTTGGCATCAGCCATGCTGATGGAAGGCATCGAGGGGTTTCTCATATGATTAATGGAGAGAAGTTCAGTTTTGGAGGCATTAAAATTAACAAGCCATCTTTCGCCCCCAGTTAACAACGGACTTGAGGTCGTTTTGGACATCGGCTGACCTTTTGACCTTGTCAGACTGATAAGCCTTACTATCGAGGCAGGAGTAAATTGTTGTGTCGCCAGCGTAGATGCCAAGTTGAGAGCTGATGTCATCAGGAGGGTCATTAATGAAAATTAAAAACAGAGTAGGACCAAGGGTGGAGTCCTGGGGGGGCACCTGCGTTTGTACGGAAGGATCTAGACGAGTGGCCGTTCAGGATAATTTTCATTTCACGATTTAATTAAATCACGATGACAAAATTACTCAATAAAACATATGCCAAAATATTCAAAATTATGTTAATGCCCAGAATTAATTAATTAACAGACTGAATGATTGAATTGGTTGATTAACTCTGGAAACTAGTTGCTTTTATATATTTTAGTTGTCCCTCTAGAATATTCTACAGAAAATAGGAACGCTCGAGAAAATTCTAGATATGTTTAGTTTAATTTACTAATATTAAAATGGTTTAAAATGACAAAATTAAAAATGTTTGTAGAGTGTTATGTATAAAAGTATACATCATACAACAATACCATAACAATAGGTACAAATACTTACATAAAAACCTTGTTGCATAATGTGTAGCTGCAAAAAGACTTAACGGGTATTGAGAAAAAAAACAACCTTTTTATGAATATCACGAAAGGGTGGGGGTTTTGAGCAAAATCAGGACCTAGTAAAAATTCATGCTCAGCGAAATTATATAAAACTGTTAAATTTAATTCAATAGACAAAAGTGTTATGGCTCTCTACAGATTCCTGTCCATGGGAGATCTCAGCAACGTTTATCCCTTTACCATCACCCCAGACCCTGATCTTCCATATATTCAGTTTTTTGCTGTTTACTTCTGCTCATGTTGACTTTAGTATGTCCTGTGAGTGTTACATTCCCCAAGCATTCTTTCCTGCATGTACCAGAAATGTCAGCTGTTCTGATTGTAAGTATAAGTGTCCCCGCTTTGTTTGGTAGTTTTTTGAAAACTTCCTCGTTGCTTCGATGTTATGTCCATTGTAATCTCAGTATTCTTCTGTAGAACCACTGCTTTTACCTCAAGTCTGCTTTTCATATGTGAGGAAATTGGCCATCATTCACTGCCATATAGGAGGATTGATATGGCATAGCATTGTACCCATAAAAATGACAGTGTTATTTATGTATGGATTGGTACTTCTACCTTAGATCAAAGTACCTGTGCACTCTGCTTAGGATCAGTATAGTATCTGTACACCCTGAAAAGTATCTCTCTCTGTCATACACACGATGTATGTTGAAAAGTTCTCGGCTGAATCAAGAAATTGATGAGTATCCCCATCTTTGTTGTTTTAGTCATAACATTGTAGCTGTTGTATTCCCGCCTTTCAAGTGTCTCTTTTACTTGGTAACCGCCTAAGAATTTTGAACTGAGTCCTTTATTCAATCCATGGGATTAGACTGTTCTTATTCTGCTTGCATGTCTTGTATTGGTTAATTCTTCTTTGAAGTCCAAGATGTGAGTTACGAATTGGTATATCAAGCAGGTGCAGAAGTGCAAATATCTGGGAAGCGTTTTAACAGAGGATGGTACATGCAGCTGCCAAAATCCGCATTCGACTAATGAAAGAAGCATTCCAAAAGCTAAGCAAGGTGCTGAGAAACATTTGAAACATTTAATTAGAAACAAAGAAAAGCGTGCAGAATTGCCATGTGATATCCATCCACTTATATGGCAGTGAATGTGGGACAATCTCCCCACAGATGAAAAGAAAACTGGATGCAACAAAAATGTGGTTCTACAGAAGGATACTGAGAATTTTATGGACTGAGCGAGTAAATAACAACGAAGTCTTAAAGAAAATGGCAACAGAAATAACACCGGGAAAATCGGTGAAAAGATAGCTGAAATCTCTTGGACGCCTAATGAGGAAGGAGGGCTTGGAAAACTTAACCTTCACGGAACAAAGAGATAAGCGAACCACTTACCTGATGAGCTTGTGTGAATGTATAGCGCAATGTGTGTGGGTCTTAGCAAAGGGAGAACAACTGCTAAAATCCACATGACATAGGAGATCATGGCTTTATATCCTGAAGCGACATGGTACATAGAAGATGTTGCTTGTCTCTTTAACTGAAGTTTGACATTTTTTTTATATTACCCCCCCCCAGTGATTGAAGAATAATTATAATAATTTTGATGCTTGTTTGTATCTAGATATGCATTTATGTGCATAAAATATCTGTACTCCTACACTCCACCCAATATATTGAATATATTGAATCATTTCAAGTTACCTTACTACTAATCCGGCAGCGAAGCTTCTGATTGGGAGATTGGAGGTTGTTTACAGGTATAATTTGACTCGGGGTGGTAGCACCTTTTAGGGTCCCAGCTATGAGAAAATAGTGAACCTCCAAACAAAAACAAAACACTATGACAATATAAAAATACATTTCTCTAGTAAAAATATCAGCAATAAATTTTTCTATAAAAATTTACCAACAATATCTATTTATAGCAAAATTACCGATAATACCTATTTATAGTAGAATTACCGATAGTACATTTCAGTGACCAGCAGTACATTTATCTGTAGTTGAAGCCATAAATTTGTGCTCAAAATATTTAGATTTCGGCATTAAATAACCCATAGAGGTTGACATGCCACTAAAAAAATCAACCAAACAAACACCCAACCTTGCTACTAATTGACTCATAATGGAATCTGTTATTGAAAAAATCTTTTCTTTCACTTCATTCAACATCAATGAATCTTATTGTTAAACTTAAAAAAAGACATAATATTTAAACACGTCCAATGTTTTCCCCACACTCCGGTTAGAATATTATTCAAGTGTAGAACCAAGCAGATGAGGATGAATATTTTTCAAAAGGAATGTTGTATGGTGAGACATTCTTGGCATTTTTCTAGTCCATAATGGATAAGTCACTTATTATTATTATTTGTTTCTAGTAAACGTCTGATTGATACTGTAACAAAGAAACTTCTGGTTACTTGAACTGTAACATTGTGCCTCTCACACTTGATTGCCGATCATGTATACCCAATGCCTTTCAGCCGAAGAGAAGTGGCAGGAGGTTACCTAACGGGAATAATGACTCTAGTTTTCGTTCAACCATCCAACAGATTTAGATAGAAAAGTTATTTCTTGATAACTGCTCCGTCTGATGAAAACCTTTTGCTTCGGCAATTGGAGATTCATCTCCAGTTGTGCTGGTCGAACTCTCTGACTTCGGACAGAGACAGGTTGGCCTTGAATACTGTCACGTATACACACTAAGTTATAACGTTCTCGCTCACTTCTATAGCTTGGAAGGAAAGTGTGTAGAGTGTGATCGTGTCTCGCCACACCATAAAAAGGTTCCATCAGCGACTATGGTTTGTGAAGCTGTTCTTGACCAAAGATAAAAACATTTCCCAGATCTCTCACCCGTTGTAATATTTTTCCTCTTTAAAAATCAAATCCCACTTAAAAGGGATAAGATTTCAAGATGCCGATGAAATCGAAAAGAATGTCTCGATGCAGCCGCTCGCTGTCCCCCAAAAAGGAGTCCCAGGAATGCTTCCATTAATAGAAACGAAGCTGAATAAAATGTATGCAGCTTCAGAAGCCGACTAATTGGAAGGAGATTAAGTGGCAAATTCATATGTGTTATAGTTTTCTTTTTTATAACACCAGTTCCGATAATTTTGATCAGACCTCGTATATAACTATGAAAAGAGACATCAGTTGAATATTATTCATTTTTTACTCCTCCCTAAATATTTCCTTGCGAAATTATCGGCGCATGTTATACGCCAGTAAATACACTGTTTTGTGATAAGGTACGGGATTGAAATAATATTTATTATCACGGAATCGGCAAACAGCGTTTAAACATCGGAAGACTTTGCTTAGGTTCACTACGCGCTAATGGTTTTGGGAAAGCACGAAGCCACTTTTCCCAACACTGTGCGGCATAAAACACAACTTCAAAATGTACAATATTTGATTTAGCGCAGAGTTCTTGAAAGTGTCGTATAAAATTTCAAGATATTGTAAACATCGCTTCTGATATTTCTACCTGTGGATAAAGATTTTCTTAGCTTTAGATTCCGTACGTTTAGGAGATGTGTCCTTTCCTTCACAGAAGATGCTGAAACCGTATTGTGTATTCTGACGTGTCTTTGGTAGCAGCAATATATTGGATTTTGTTTTTACGCAGAGGAAAAAAACTGTCTAAAACCTTTTGATGTTTACTAGCTAGTAGAAATAAGGCGTCTAGTTCTTGTATAAGAGCTGACATGACTGGGGGAAAAAAAAAACAAACTAATATTAAGCGTACCTTTCTTCAAAAAATAGTCTTGGGATGTCTTCAGGAAGAAGTGCCGTTTTGTATTATTGGGTCGGAACAAAAATTCGTAAGTGAATTTCGAAAACAGTATTTAGATATTTTTTATACAGATTTATCTAACCACATATTTTGTTCCGCTACCTTTCACCATATTTGAGGTAGCTTCCTGATTCCATCCGTTGCGGGCAATATGTAACGTCGCGTTGGGAAAAAACACGTGTCTCCTGGAATACCTACAACAAACGAGCGGACTTCTACGTGAGTCCGAGTACAAAGAAACAAGGACCAATATATGTACAAACAAATGATAATGTACTAACGAGAAAGGCATACAAGTGACAAAGACAATGATGTGTGTAACAAAAGAATGTGAAAGCCTTTTTGGTCGAAAGGATGTGAAGTGAGTGAATGTGCGTACGAACGTGTTTTGTGTGTGTGGTTTGTTCATGCATTTTCCAATGGGAAACGCGTTTTCCCACGAGAGACATACATGTTGACGTGTAAGCGGAAAAATATGAAGAGGCTGCGAAAAATTATTATTATAATTTATAAGTATTTATAATGCCGGAGAGCGTCCCCTAGTAGCGGTTTCAGGAAAGTAAGTGTTGTTAACCTCACGCATCCTCTCAGAACTTGTCATCTTTTTGAGTGAACTGGTCTAAGTGGCTTTTACAGGCTTCCAGATAATTGAATCTTCATATTAAGAGCAGACAGTTACTTTCTGGGAAGGTACAATGAGCAGTCTTCTTCTTTTCCCAACATTTTAGCAATGGATTGTATAAATTCCTCTTTTGGTCTGGAGTCAAATTGAGTCCCAATAAACGTTCAAAGCATGCAGACTCGTTGAGAATGCAAAAGTTCACCGCGACTAGAGATAGCTCAGCGTCTGGTTGGTGAGGATGAAGTAATACTATTTCCGGACAAACAATGTGTCGATAAAACCAAGAAGAAAGCACTAGTATACAGAAGGTCCTTGGGCCACGTCGGACCCGACGTACGGCGTTTCTTGGTTACGGCGCCATCTGCAATAATATAATACGTCGTCACGCAGTGCTATAACAGGGAGACGGCGTTGTTTCTTCACTGGCTGTACGTCATATTGGATTGTGCTACATTCGCTATCTCTCGTTTGTGTCGTTTTTTTTGGAACTTTTTGCCTTTCATTATGGATCCCAAGCGAAAAGTCCGATTTTTTCTTGTCGATAACTCCAAAACGGTAGGTTTTTCCATAATTTAATTGTTAATTCGAGTCCAGCATGTACATTTACACGGAAATATGACGATTTTTGAAAATTTTAATTGATATTTAGCGCGGGGCTTAAAAAGCAAATTTACCATTTAATATAACTAGAAAGATCAGCGAAAATTTCACGGTTTTCCAATTTGAAATTTCTGCTGAATCTTAACTCTTCAGTTAATGATTGAATAAGCTCATGGCGGGTTTTATGACAATAAAATATCCGTAGAAATGCTCCTATCACATCGTTAAATATTTGAGCTTAACAACTTTAACAAGATATTGCAATAACAATTATAAAAATATGAATGCTGGTCATTATTTTAAGAAGTGAAAAGATTTGAAATTGACAACTTTTCCATTTTACTGAAACAATTCTATCTTCCATTCTTTCCTTGTTTCTTTCTTTCGTTCATTCATTTCCTCACTGAAACCAAGTAGCGTATGTTTTTGGTTTTTCTGCGCAACCAATACGGAATAGTCCATTATTTATAAAGTATTACCAGTAGACGTTAAACACTTCTATCTTACCTTCTTTTTTCTTTCTTTTTCTCACTGAAACCAAGTAATGTTTTTCCTCTCTTTCCACGCGATCAAAACGGAATCGTCCATTATTTATGAAGTATTGTCAGGGGATAACGTTCGTGCGAACTAACGAAGGACGATACAAGCACAATTATTATATGATGTTATTATCAAATAGTATCGTTGATCACTGCTTTTGTGATGCATTCGATCATTACCGGGCTCCCATAATTGTGACCTAAAGACAATGGTAAGCTTAGCAAAACGCTCGGGTATCACTGGAGTCATCATCGTTTGTTCACTATTCTTTCCATAGATGTGGGTAGGTCCGTTAAATGCTCACATTTTTACAATAGATCGTGTGTGAATCGCTAATCGCAGACACGTCTACAAATTACGGTGGCAGCCATAGACGTCATAAGATTTAACATCTCAGCTGTGTTTGTTGTCAGGAGCAAAAAAGAAAAGCGACGACAATCAAAAATCGTGTTTTTGTTTCTTCTCTTCCGTTCAGAAAATGTTTACAATAATCCTCCTCTAAATCAAAAGAAATGGCTACTGAGAGACATTACGCTTTTATAAGAGATTCTTTAAATGCAAGAGCGCCTCCCATGGGAAGATGTTCTTGCAAATTTAGAGTGGGGTTAGAAATCAGCGAAAAAAATTGGTGTTAAGAACTTTCTAGAACACATATGATGTGTATACAGCGTGTCGACGAGATCTGAGGCATCTGCGTTCATGTGGAGAGAACGAATCCAGTGAACACACACACACACACACACACACACACACACACACACACACACACACACACACACACACACACACACACATATAAATAAAAACATAAAGAAATAAAAGTAAAGTAAAACAAGCATATCTATTCTTACCGGGATTATTCAATATATAGATGAATATCAAGACTTTATTTGAAGGCTCTGAAAATTGTATTGTGTGAAAATGGGGTAGTGTCATTGGTCACCGGAGCACCTGAAACGGTCTTTTACTTATGTCAGCCATTAGTATTTTACAGTTATACTTCATTTTTTTTTGCTTATAATGTTAACAGATTTTTGTTTGATTAGAGTTATCTCTCTTGCACTATCAATTTATTTTTGTATTTACAGATCGCGGCAGTTATTAAGGAGATGTGATTAAATATAATTTAATGTTTTTAAAAAATATTCAGTATTCTTATTGTTTAGGTAATAAGCATTATAACACAGTAAAAATAGCTATATTGTGGAAACATAAGTGACATTACTTGCGTGTGTGGAGTTGTGGTCAGATGTAATAAGCTGAGTTTTTGCCATGGCTTGTTTTTCCAAAGCGAGGCCGCTCCGAGCACTGGTTTTCTACTAATTAATAAATTTAAAATTATACATTAATTACTAATTTTTTTAAATTAATAACTATTTGTGCTCAGTTGTTGACATTAATAGCTATCTGCTGATGTGTTAAAATTTTGGAATAATGCAATAATAAAAATTTAAATTTAATCTCTCTGATAGATGTCGCGATCTGTTAATTGACCAACACTTTTTAATGGTCTGTCTATATTTCTGAGATGAGGTATTATGTACACCACCTACATTATTCGGACTATTGTCCTCATCTTTGTCGCCATATTTATTACAACGTTTCGACCGTTGTACGCTCCGGTTGTCTTCAGGTTGGTGGAATGTCGAACTGAACCCTTTATTTTGCTCACTGGGGTAGACTGTTCTAGTTCCACGTGCCATGTTTAATGGATGTCAGTTATCAGTTATCTCCTTTTAATTCCACTCTCCAAGTTCTCCTGGATCTAACTAACGCCTTTATTCACTGATAAAGGCGTTAGTTAGATCCAGTGACAGGACCCAAAGAGTGTGAGTTCAATACCTTCTTATGGCAGTGGAGAACTTTGAGAGGGGAATTAACAGGAGATAACTGATAACTGACATCCATTAGACATGACACGTGGAACTAGAACAGTCTGCCCCAGTGAACGAAGTAAAGGGTTCAGTTCGACATTCCAACCACCTGAAGAAGGCCGGAGCGTACAACTGCCGAAACGTTGTAATAAATATGGCAACAAAGATGAGGACCGAATAACGTAGGTGGTGTACTTTTTAATGGATATAAAATTTAAAATTCGTTTCGGAGGGTAAGATGCAAAGTTTCTAGATTTCTGTGGTGAGGAGCCATCATTATTTACATTGTTTATATTCAGATTATTGCTCTTATGTTTGTCGTTATTATCTTAACGTTTTGGCCGTCATGCACTTCGGCCTTCAAAAAAAGAAAAGAAAAAAAATATAAGAAAAAAAGGTGCTTGCCGATTCGTTTAACCTTCAGAGAATTTTGAATTGAATCCTTTACTTAATCTATGCGCTATAGATTGTTCTCATTCCACTGCCTATGTCTAGGGATATATCGTCTAGTTCTTATTTTGTACTGATCAGTTATTACTCGCCTTGGGTCTACCTGGGCACTGCTCAGCTCAGGAATTGAACTTACAATTACTATGTCACCAAGTTCCCGAACTAGGTTATTGTCCCATGGGCCAATCGCTTAGTGAATTAAAGCGTAGGTTAAATAAAGGTTTCACTTTGAAATTCCCTGAAGGTTACCCGGATTTACAGTCTTCTAAAGAAGACTGAAGGCCAAAATGGCAGTAACAACAAGGATGGGGGACAATAAACTGTTGCAATATAAAACTCTCCCAAGACGATGTTTCCTTGATTACTACAATCTTAACCTTTTCAAGCTAAGCATCAGCCGTTATCTCTAACACTTTCGCCCCAGCCCCTCAACCTCCGGCGCCTTACTCTCGGGGTTGATGAGGTGTATACTCGGTCCTAACCAAACTTAAGGGAGTGGCCATAGGCCCCCTGAGCATCCGTAGATTATTCGACCGGTCCGCTGGTTTAATCCTGCTTCCTACCCACATTGTGATTTGTTTGATCCAGAAAGCAGAAGTGATGTCCGTCCATTCACGGTCGACTGAAGATGTAGACATGGCTGGGGAGTCTGCGCTAAGAAATTTAGAATGCAGCAAAAAAAAAAAGTTTATATCTGCAGAAAGCCGGACAAACAACTATTCAATGGTTGAATTGTTAATGTCTTTTATATAGCAGAAAAGAATAGTAGAGAAAAGAAACAGGTTACAGAAAAGAAAAGTATTTAACGTAAAAACGAGAGAGAGAGAGAGAGAGAGAGAGAGAGAGAGAGAGAGAGAGAGAGAGAGAGAGAGAGAGAGAGAGAGAGAGAGAGAGAGAGAGAAAATATGCGATTAAATTGTTGTTAAATCGTCTCAGAACGATATATGACTCTTGCGATGGAGGGATAAAGATTTCTGTGCGGGGCTTAAATTTATAGTGGCGTTCCTCCTCCTAACGCTTGCCCGGGCCAATTCTCTCTTCAAGAATTTTCTCCAGTCTCCTTTTTCAACATAACTACGCGTTTATATAGATAACCCCGGCTGCTTATAACTGACCTTGGCCCTACTACTTCGCACGCGATTATTACGGGGCTCTGGCTGCTTCAACCAAAATCATGTGAATTCCATAGTTCCTTCTAGCTTACTCAGCTCTATTTCAATTTTTAATCGATAAAAATTATTTCGACCATTTCCATTGTCTTCTGATGACCCAGATTCAATGGGTACAACTTCTGCCCTAGATCAGATTTCCCCATCATTAAACAAAATGCTCTGATTTAATTTCGTTATTGAAATCTACTCCAATTTCACTGAAAAAATATACGTGTGTGTGTTTCCCAGACTTTTTCTCTGTCACAATCTATCCTACATATCCTGATAATATATGTTATATACTGTACCTGTGAATACTAATGTGTATGTCCCAATACTCATAAATACGTTGGACAATATTGTGAGTGGGGATAATATGCTGTCTAAGTAGTCCACCACTAGCAGTGGTTTACCTACTTCACGCTGCTGGCGAGTATTGTATTTTGTTGATGTTATAAAGATTACCATTTCATTTCAAACCTCCATTTTGGTTATACCACATTCAATAACCTTTTCTAGGTTACAACAATATGTAGCCCTTGTTCCCCCCTATAAGTCCTTACAACTTCCCCATTCAGTAGCCCTCTACCTTGAGTGACACTTCGGCCTTGTATTAGTGCACAATAGTAATAAAAATATTCTGCGTGTAAATGATATGACGTTTTCTTTTTCATTTTGAAAGAACCAACCCTTTGCAATGGATATACTCAATAATGGCATCCCAAATTTCCAGGAACCGGTTCTATCTCTTCTGCTTATTTTCTTTTCAATCTGAGAATGGAAACAAATCACTTTATATAGTAACAAAAAGAATTAAACCATTTTGATAATTTAATAGAAATCATTTATTAAGATATTTCCAGATTTAAATTCTGGTCCCATCATATTTCTGTCCAGAAGTATGATGCTTTTTGACTCTAGTGCTATAAGCTGTGTTATGGTTTCTTAGACACATTCGAACTGAATCACTGCAGTCACAAAGATCCAATGGAATACCTATCAAATTTATGACTAGAAGATTTTCCACATTTTTAACTTCAATGCGATTTCTTTTGTCAGAATAAATTATGTTTATCACAGAAAACCATCGTTTAGCCTCCGCAGAACTTACAGAAATGGTATTGATTATATTTTTAGCTATTATATATCGGCTATTAATATATAAGATTATTTTCGGATAATCCAATGACCGGTTCGCTAAGCTTTTATAATTTTCACGCGAACCGGTAGGATGCCAACATTGGATATACTAACTACCACCTTCGAAAAAGTCAGGAATCGATCTTGCTCTAAATGTAGAGGTTAAAGAGTGGTGCAGATTGCAAGCCCCTTGCCTTGGTTGGCAGACAGTTTAAGAGAAAGTAAACTCTCAGTGCCTTGTGGATATCTTCAGTAAAAGAAAGGGCTCAAGCGTAAGACCTACACAAATCCGGTGTAAGCCACTAAGCAGTACTGGGTCATCTCCTGGCAACCCCGGCGGCTGCACCACCCCCAAACTGTTAACCGTTTCATTTTCGACTCTCAAGACATAGAAGGAAATCTTGGCTTATGCGCAGATCTTCATAGACCTCTTCCAGGCTCGTAGAGCTTTGTGCTGTACCATTGTCTCCTAAGAGAGAGTGTTGCCAACGCAAGGCAGTATATTAAAATAAAAAGAAGTGAATAACTGCTTATCAAAGTAAGCAATTAACAAAATATGCGGTAATTTTTTAAATTGCATAAGATATATATGATAGTAAAGAAAACATAATACTTGATGAATACAGTTTCCACAAAAGGCCTTCTAAAAATCCTCTTTAAACCTAATCGCAGTAAATCACTAGCCCAAAACTACCACATCTCATCAGTAATATAAGACATGCGAAAAAAATAAAAATAATTCCCGCACTAAAACATGTCCCTGCTCATTTTTTTTTTATTTCTCGTTGAGAAA
>OZ038482.1:90995058-91002558 GCA_964036315.1 Acanthosepion esculentum
GAAAAAAGAAAAGAAAAAAGGAAAAATAAAATAAAAAGAAAAGACAACAGAAAAGAAAAGACAAAAGAAAACAAATGAAAAGAAAAAAAGAAAAGAAAAAAGAAATAGAAAAGGAAAAGAAAAGAAAAAGAATAGCAAAAGCAGAAAAAGAGAAAATAAAATAAAAAATGAAAAATGAAAATAAAAAATAAAAGAAAATGCAAAGAAAAAGAAAAGACAAAAGAAAAGAAAAGAAAAAGAAAAGACAAAAAAAGAGACAAAATAAAATAAAATAAAAATAAAAGTAAAAAGTAAAGAAAAAAGAAAGTCAAACATTATTATTGTAGGCAAAAAATAAAATTAAAAAGAATAAAAAATAAGGATATCAGAAATATTTCAAAGACGTCTTTTTAGGATGAACACACTTTGAACATACATGGCGTTGTCCAACGATCCCTCTATAAACACCAGAGGCGGACGATAGTTTTAATTTATGTCAGCCTCGCCATAATACCGTGTATGTCCAAAAGTTTGTTCAGTCCATTCTGCTGCTATTCTTGCAACCATAATGCGACATACTATCCCATCATTATAATGCCTGCTCACATGACGCTCGTACTACTCAACATGCTCTGCATGATGTTCGTCAACTTCTCTTTGTCGACAACTTCGTGATAACCAGACCATTTCCCCATTGAACATGTATGGAACATGGAGGCACGACACCTGACTCTTTTAGTTAGCCCACCTACAACTTTTGCTGAATTGCATGCACAGGGGTAAGATGCATGAAGTAAATAATATATCTAAAGGATAATGTATCGATGGATGGTATTCTTCATGTATACAATTGATTAATTGATTTGTGTTTTCTCCGGTTTATCAGCCTTTGCAGGTTATTTAAAGCCAGGAAATATTTTTAGATTGTAAGATTTTTTTGGAGATAATAATGATTTACTGATACAATTCCTACTAATTAATCCATAGCTGGGGGAGATGGATTTATTCCTTTTCCTAAGGGTGTTTACGCGTAAGTAACTATAAAGAACCCGATTAGAATTGGAAGTCGGTTTTCCGATTAACGATTCCGAGGCGTTATCAGTTACACCACCCACCCACTTGCAGCACCTGGTATTTCCAAGCGGTCACTCATCTAGATACTGACAAGGCTTGACGTTCCTTAACTTCGGTGATATGGACGTAAGCCGCCATCTGTACGAATAGATGCATGAAAGATTACAGGCCTGTGTTGATTGACAAAGGAAAATCTACAATGTATTAATATGCTGTCTGTGGTCTGTTGATACACACTTTATTTTGAAACCGGTGCACGTGTTTGTTGTATTATATTAAAGTAGACCTTGCACTCAAATTTCGACATCAGCTGCAGGGTTGACCTGGGGTCAATGACGGCCACCGAATGAAGAAGTATGTGACTTCACACCTGAATGAGAATGTTCAACAGATGGATATATAAACAACCGTCGCAGAGATGACTGGAGAGATTCTCAAATACCTACAGACTAGTTGGGAGTAACTGACGAAATACTGGAGTGGATGAAATGTTAAGTAATGAAGATTCAAGTTTCAGGTTACCATTTAATCAGCATCATTACTCCAGTTACATATTATTCCGTATTTGAGATTATTTAATACAACACATAAAATGAAATAGCAATCGTGATAGGACCAGTGTATGTGATCTGGGAATCTGATCTACTAGACAAACTCGAGCCACTGTAGAGGCGGTGTTAATGTATGGTGCCCTAGAGTCTAAGCTTGATGGAACCTACACTTGAATGCTGATAGCTATACTTAACATCACAGCTCTATAGACCCATCCCTGATATTTCTACAAACTTACGCGAACGCAGAATGCGCTTTGCTGGACACTGCTGGCGAGTGAAACAAGAGCTCGCGAGTGATCTAATAATCTGGACACCTAGCCAAGGCGCAAGATGGGCTGGTTGCCCAGTAACGGCTCTCCACAATTTCCATGTCTTTCGTAGCTCTGTCATCCATTTACACAAGCTTATTAGGTATTTTATGCGCTGTTTTCTCCTGTCCCCATAGCTTTCAATCTGTTCGGTGAGTATCAAATTTTCCAAGCCGTCTTTCCTCATTATGTTCCCTAGAAAAACTGTCTCTTGCTGTTGTTAAGTATAAGTGCCCTTTTTGTTTCCATTTTATCTTCGTTTTTTAGCGGGAAGGGATCTTATTGACTGAATTTCGTTCCATGGTATTCTCAGTATCCTTCTGTAGAACTACATTTCTCTTGCTGCAAGTCTCATAATCTGTGAGACATTCACTGCTATGTAGGAGGACAGATAGTAGGTAACAATTCAGCACTGTTTTCTTTGTTTCTAAGGAAATTTTCATTTCAATTTATCCTGTGAGTATCAAATATTCCAAACCCTCTTTCCTCATTATGTGCCCTAAAAATTTCAACTACCTCTTCCAGATGTTAAGTATGAGTGTCCTTTGTATTTCCATTTTCTCTAAAACTTCATCATTGCTAACATGTTCGGTCCATGGCATTCTTAGTGTCATTTTGTTGAACTACATTTCTATTGCTTCAAGTTTTGACTTCTTCTGTGAGGAGATTGATTTGCATTAACTTCCATATAGGAGGACTGATATTATGTATTAGGTCAGTATTCTTTTCTTTGTTTCTAACGAAATTTTCATGTTTCTTAATAGTTTGCTTAGCTTTTGGAAGGTATCTTTCGCTATCTCGATTTCGGTGTTACACTTTCCGTCCTCTGTTAATGAAACCAAGCCAAGTTGAAACTGTTTTGAACAAACGACAGATATTTATTCTTAGTGGAATGTGATACATATTTATTTTTCATTGTGGAGAGTCATTGCTTGAGTGTCTTCACTATTGCTCCAGATATCAGTAAGTAGATCTAACTCTAACCTTTTTGTACACTTTGATGGTGCTGTTTTGAAGATGGATAATTCTTTATTTCTAGCCACGAATGTTAATCAGGAAGTAAAGATTGTATGACTCTTTAAGAGTTGGAACAAAGAATAACTTTTGAAAGTCGATGGAAGTCCTTTTGGGCTACAATCCGAGGTGCTAACTATTAAGCTACATTCGCAAATGATGATCCGAAAACATATTTTGATAATTACTGTTTAGCTCAATAGAGTATAATACCAAATTGGGGTGGAAATGAGAAAGATAAGATCATTTAAAGAGGAAAAACATGTCTGCCTTGAAAATGTGCATTCGCGATTCTGGACTATGATTAGGGAACGAACATTAATCAGATGTAGCGGTGGGAAAAGTAACTCAGTCACTAAAAAGGTTGTATTTGTATTGGTCCACAAGACGAGAGTTTTATTTTAATGTTGAAAGAAGAATCTTCTTGCACAAAAAACGAAGTAAAAGAATTCAACAAACGAAAGATAATCCCAGAAGAAAAAAAAAGTTAACGATAAAAGATCCTTTTCACTTTGTAAAGCAAATGCACAAGTCTTATCTGATCGTACACAAAAGTAAAATTCTTAGACGCGGCACCAAACATGGCGCATATGTCAAGAGATAAAAATCTGTAAACGTCGCATCATGATTAAGAAAAGTAACAGAGCAAGAGACACGTGTTCTACAACAGGACATATCTGGAAAAGATATGCGCTTTATCTTTTTTCTTTAAACCGTGTCTTTCAATTGCGACATATTTGTTTTTTTAAAAAAATATTTTGACTACTGAATCCTTTGTTGTTGACTTATTAAAACATCTGAACATCTCGGTCTCAATGTCTTCAAGCCAATGGCCATCTTTTCTCCGTATCCTCGTGATCTTGACTTCTTAACGCCTCCACTTTCACGCCTCATATTTCATTCATTATAGCCATTTTAACAGTAATCCTCTACCCTGAGTGGCTCTCGAGCCGTGTATTGTAGAAATGGTAAGTTACCGCAAGGCAAATTATTAAAATTATCTCTCTGCGCTGTCTGATGATGCAGAGCTTCCGTTTGGAAAGAAAAATAAATCCAACCAATAAAATCCCTTCCCGCTAAAAATCAAGTCTCACTGCTACGTCCCTCTTCAAGCCTTAAAAAAAAAGCAGAAGATTTCTTCTCGCCCTAGGACCCGTCATCATCCGCGGACGATCTCATGCCACTTTGTCTCTTCAAGATTTGACATCAATTCTGCTTCAATGCGAGCCTTTAAACTGCTAATTATACGTATTCATCCCCGTGAACTTTTTTGAGGCTAAAGACGATTTGTTGTAATGATTTTACAAATCGCGACAGCTATTAGGGAGATGCGATTAAATATATTTTTAATGTTTAAAAAATATTCAGTATAATTATTGTTTAAGTAATAAGCATTATAACATAGTACAAATAGCTATGTTGTTGAAAAAGGAATTTTCGACAATATACTCATTTTTTTACAAATTTATGGTTATTTTTTAACATTGATCAAATACGACTTTCTTGTATATGTAGTTATGCATAATATCACATTAATTACTATTTTTTTTAATTAATAACTATTTGTGTTCAGTTGTTGACATTAATAACTATATGCTGATGTGTTCAAATTTTGGAATAATGCAATAATAAAAAATTAAATTTCATCTCTCTGATAGATGTTGCGATCTCTTAAAAGTTTTCGCATTCACTACATTTCAATACAGAGATTTAAGGCACTATTTAAATTATTTACACTTGGACTAAAATCCTTATTTTTGTTGTAACAGTATTTCGTTCATTGTGCGTTCCGGCTTTCTACAGGTGTCTGTTAATCCGGGTAACCTTCAAGGGATTTTTGAACTCTAGCACTTATAGAATATACGGGTGTCGAATGTTCACCTTCTGCTGTCCATATCTGGGAATATCTCGTCGTGTTCTTCACAGAGACATTCTTTTCACTTAACCTGAATGTGTTCTAATACACATTTTTATTGATAAATGTTGTATATAGACGAATAAAAATTGTTATGTGACCAAGCGCCTTCTCCTTTTACTGCAAGTCGAGACAACACCACTCGCGCCAGATAGCCGCAACAATTTGACAGTGATAGATATTCTTTCTTACCTTTTGTTTTCTATTTTTATGGGTGGTTGGCACACAGTATATTTATAAGCAAGCAGACTTCTCCTACTGAGATTGTACTTTGACAATGTACGGGTCGCAGCTCAAAAGCCCAACCAAAGCATACGATATGCTAAAGACGTTGCGACCAAGAGCAGCAAAAGATGTTGAACCTTCTCACTACAACAGTAACATCGTCCCCTATCAGTTCTTGTTTGACAGAAAAGCAAGTGAATAAAGGGGAGAGTTGGTAAGAAGGGAGAAAGGTTGTTTCAATTTGTCTCACGTATTTGCGTTGTATCATTTGGAGCAGAACCTCTTTCGAGAAGCAGACAGTAAAGTCACTAGTCACAATAATTAGTAAACTGGAATTATAGTAGCCATTTGATGTCATTGAAATATTAGAGCCCGCAGAGAGAGAGAGAGAGAGAGAGAGAGAAAGAGAGAGAGAGAAAGAGAGAGAGAGCTAAAAACGTGTAAAAACTGAAATGTTGTAAAAGTTGTAAAATTATATATATATATATATATATATATATATATATATATATATATATATATATATATATATATAAAATAGGTGTTCCAATATTTTCAATAACTTGGACCAATTTTAAATGTGAATTAGGTTTAAGTGTCTAATGATTTATTTTCTTTTTCTGTCAGATATAACAACTTAAGTCTTTGGCAATTTCAACCATGGAAAGATTAACAATCAAACAACGTGTTAAAGTTATCAAAGCCTATTACAAAAATGGACGTTCAAACAGAAATGCATTTCGCGCATTTCGCGATTTTTTTGGTCAACATAATCGACCAACCGAGAGTGCAATTGGAAACGATGTAACGTTGTTGTGGAGAGGTTCAATTCCTGCATGCGATGATGAATAGAGGCGTCTGGATTTTCGGTCACATTCTCATGCACTGCAGCAATGCTTTTAGTTGAACGGCGTAAACGAGCATGCAATAGTGTTTTCACATCTTCCACCGACCTAGTTTGTTTGAATTTAAGAAAGATTTAAAACTGACATTGTTTTCCATCTCACTGAAACAGACGTTAAACACAAGCGAATAGCATCGCCATCTCTTTTTTCTTTCTTTTTTCTTTCTTTTTTCTTTCTTTCTTTCCTTCATTATTATTATGTCAGCTTAGTTTTCTGATATATTTTCCTTGCATTCGAAACAGAATGGTATATTATAACGGGTGTTCCAATAACTTGAACCGATTTTAAATGTGAATTAAGTTTAAGTGTCTAATGATCTTTTTCTTTTTTTTTTCAGATTTAACAATTTAAGTCTTTTGCTGTTTCAACCATGGAAAGATTAACAATCAAACAACGTGTTAAAGTTATCAAAGCCTTTTACGAAAATGGACGTTCAAACAGAAATACAATGAGAAGTTCCCAGGTCGCATCATCTTTTGAAACAGCAAAGTCAATTGGCCACCATGATCGTGCTACTTGACGCCTTTATATTTCTTCCTTTGGGGTCGTCTTAAAAGTAAGGTCTATGCCAACAAGCCAACAATAATTCAACAACTGAAGGATAAGATAATAAGGCATATTGGTGAGATCGAGGAGTAACTACGCAGAGACGTCATCAAAAATTTTGAACATCGAGTGGGGGTTTGCGCCGAAACCGTGGCGGACATTTGCGTAATTTTATTTTCAACTCATAATTGCCATAACATGATCCAATAGAGAAATAAATAAATTTTCACCAATAACACTAATTTATTTACTACTGACATTGAACCGTCTTAATGAAACACCCTTTATATATATATATATATATATATATATATATATATATATATATATATATATATATATATATATATATATATATATATATATATATGTATATTAAATAAAAATAAAAACAGACCACTTTAAGGGTCCATGTAATAAATTATTTCACCACAGCCCTTTTAAAGGACAGCGGATCATCAGACTTTACTTCCAAAGGTTGAAATTCATTTTTCATTTCAACCTTTGGAAGTAAAGTCTGATGATCCGCGGTCCTTTAAAAGGGCTGTGGTGAAATAATTTATTACCCTTAAATTGGTGTTTTTATTTTTATTTAAATTATTATCTCTGATTTACATTGAGCTCTCTGGATTTTATCCTCGTTGGATCTACCCATGCGGATTACCTAGTTTTTCGTAAACTAAATGTATATATATATATATATATATATATATATATATATATATATATATATATATATATATATGTATAAAATATATATATATATATATATATATATATATATTGCACGTACGCATAACACCATAACACGTATATCTGTCGGTATAAGTGGGATATTTTTGTTCAAGTTTGAACGCTATGTATGCACACACAGGAATACATATATATAAACCTACACTAAGCAAACACGCACATACAAATACACGCGCACACATAGACATAAAAATGCATACACATACAACGGCACTTATCATTCTAAG
>OZ038482.1:91007558-91115058 GCA_964036315.1 Acanthosepion esculentum
ATTTTTAAGATACAACGGTTCAAAGCTTAACTTAACAATTGGACAATTTTGGTGTTAAACGATTTGGACAATTTTTCTGTTACACCCGGCATATATATATATATATATATATATATATATATATATATATATATATATACAGGATTCAGAAAAATTCTCAGGTCGGCTCCTTTGTAAAACTCTGACTAAATAACTGGAAAATATTTTGGAATACCTTTTTGCTTTTGCCGAGAGCTTTTCATCATCCTTCGTATACACACACGTATATATATATATATATATATATATATATATATATATATCTGACAAAGTGAAAAAGTTCTCTTTAGGACTTCATCAAGCTTCAGGGGACGAAACGCATCATAATAAAACTTTTTTCACTTTGTCATACATTTTCCAACAATATTGTTCTTGATATATAAAAAATATATATCGTTATGTCATATATATATATATATATATATATATATATATATATATATATATATATATATATACGTTGAAAGTTTTCTATATGTGTGTGTGTGTGTGTGTGCTCATGCATGTGTACACATGTGTGCGTACATGTAGGTGTACGTTTGTGAGTGTATGCTTATGGAAGCATGCGTAAAAGGGTTAGAATTTATTTTATTTGCTTATTTCTACAAAAGAAAATTGCATGTTACATTTATATTAACGAGTTTATCTTTTTCCGACTTTAAATTCAGTATCGCTGCAATGAAAGGGAAAAAACGTGACATCTGCTCTGTAGACAAAGTCCTATTTAATAAAACAATAGAAAAAAAACGTCGTTTTATTCAGCATTAAAAGTTACATGCATTTGCAAAAAGTTGATTCGAGCGCATGCCTGCGAGCATGCGTAGTAGAAAGCGTACAGATCTTAGTCAAAATATGAGAACGACTTGGTTTTGTAGCTTTGCTTGGTTATCTCTTCAGAAAGAGAATACATTTTTTTAAAAAATCAATTCATCTCAGGTAAGGTGATAATAACATTAAGACGCAAGGGGGTTACTGGGGGTGAAATAGAATAAGACTTTAGTAGGAACAGGAAACACATTCATAAACAAGAAACAGGGGATAAAACTCTACCCCTGTTAAAAGAAAACGGGGAGGAATATAAACCAGACGATAGGCAACCCTATCAACTCCTTTTAAATGCTTAATGCGAAATTAGAAGTGGAAGACATTCCGACCAGCTATGAATAAATATAGCAGATTGGATTGTCTGGGTTTGGCTGACAACCAGTCTCATAGAAGGTTAATTCAAAATTCAAGCCCAGTAATGAAACTCACTACTTCTACGAGCTATGGGTAAAAAGAGCACAAGATAGGCGGTGTGGATAGCAACCCGTCTGCGATAAAATCTACTTGCTCATAGATTTAGGAACGGTTAAATCGAGAATTTCCAAAGATGCTTGATGTACGTGTAATCAGGCAATTACAATTAATCTCATTTGAATTAATTTTATCATATAGTCTCCATTGCTGCTCAAATTAAACTAATTCAAAATAATTAACGAATTGTGTACATCTTTTATTTCCTCCAGCTCAGCCACCCAATAATATGAACGATTCCATAGGGATAAAGAAATCCATAATGTGTAAGACAGCAGCCTCGTTTTCAGTCTCGATAAAATTGATTTCATCTCAATTATGTCATATCGAGGCAAGCGAAATTGTTTCTTTCCCTGTTATTATATATCTGATATTTATTTTGTTTACTCAATGCTTTTATCACTATGTACACTTGAAGTTATTGCAAATACCCCAAATTACTTAGTTTAAGTATTTGTTAAATTAGGTTCTTCTTCTTCTCCGTGTCATATTCCTTCAGGACGTTGGTAATCTTGGCTCTCCACAGCTTCATGTCCTGTGTTGCTCTTAGTAAATTTTGTCTTTTTGTTATCTCTCCTAAACCTTGTTCCGCCATCCATTTACACAAGCTTGCTATGTCGGTTATGCTTTGTTTTCTTTTATCCCTCTTGCCTTCAACATGTTCTGAGAGTGTCAAATTTTCTAAACCTTCTTTCCTCATTGTGCGCCCTAGAAATTTCAACTGTCTCGGTTGTTAAGCATAAGTGTCTTTTTTGTTTCCATTTTTACTAAATATTTGTTGTTGCTCATATATTCAGTCCATGGTATTCTCAGTATCCTTCTGTAGAACCACATTTCTGTTGTTTCTAGGGTCTTCTTCATCTATGCGACAATTTTCCAGCATTCACTGCCATATAGGAGGAATAACATTACGTAATAGTTCAGTAATCTTTGTTTATAACGAAAGCATTCTGTTTCGTTTATGTTAGATTAATTTAACGACATCTCAACACTTGTTAAGATCTATTGTATAGGATCTCTATTGTGCCCTGCTGGTGCAAAGCCAAACTCTTTAAGAGGCTATGAACACATCTACGCCAACAAGCAAGCACTAAATCTTATAGAATAAAAGTTAATCTACATACCATTGTTAAACTCAAATAGCAATACACTTGTAATTCATATACAGAAAGATGTATATCTGTATGTCATAACCTATGCAGAAGTATTTGATCATGTACGACAAAAATATCTATTTAAACTGCTAGAAAAAAGAACTTGATTTATTTGGGAAAGATATATGAAAAATCCAGAACTTGAGGTCAAACCGCCCGTATGCGGATAGATGTAATATCAGTCTTCCTCTGTTGCAGGAAATGCAGGTCAATTTCCTCACAGCTGAAGGAGAGACTCGTGGTAACAGAGATGTGGTCCGACAGCAGGATGTTGAGAAAAACATGGACGGAGTATATGAGTAACGAGGAAGTTTTAAGGAAAATGGAAACGAAAAAAACGCTAATCCATAAAATCCAAAACAGTTTTCTTGGACATATAATGAAGAAAGAAAGCTTGAAGAATTTGACACTCACAGGGCATATTAAAAAAAAAAGCTACAGGGGAAAACAGCCTGTAACCTACCTAACGAGCTTGTGGAAATGGATGCCTACATAGGGTAGGAAATTGTGAAGAGCCATGATCACTCACGTCCTGAAGGGACACGACACACGCAAAAGAAGAAAAAGCCTTAAGCCTAGCGTTAGCGGCTACTTCCAACTTTTGATCTTTCTCTTCTATGTGTCGTGTCTATTAAGGACTTGGGTGATCACGGCTCTCCACAATTTCTTGTCTTTTGTAGCTCTTAATAAATGTTGTCTTTTTGTTATTGCTCCTAAACCTTGCTCCGTTATCCAGCTCGTTAGGTAAGATTATGCGTTGTTTTATTCACTGCCCTTCTTGCCTTCAATCTGTCCTGTGAGTATCAAATATTCCAAGCCCTCTTTCCTCATTATGTGCCCTAATAATTTCAACTACCTCTCCCAGATGTTAAGTATGAGTGTCCTTTGTATTTTCATTTTCTCTAAAACTTCATCATTGCTTACATGTTCGGTCCATGGCATTCTTAGTTTCATTCTGTAGAACTACATTTCTTTTCCTGCAAGTTATTACTACTTCTGTGAGGAAACTGTCCAGTATTAACTTCCATATAGGAGGATTGATATTACGTATTAGGTCAGTATTCTTTTTATTTGTTTCTAACGAATTTTTCATGTTTCTTAATAGTTTGCTGAGCTTTTGGAAGGTATCTTTCGCTATTCCGACGCACGGTCAGATTTCTGTGTTGCGCTTTCCGTCCTCTGTTAAAACACCTCAAAGATATTTGAATTCGACATATCCATTTTCGAGTGAATATTGCATTAATATTTTTTTTGTGCGATGTTATAACGACTGGGCTTTATCCTCGGCCTTACTGTTTTTAATTTTCATTAACGACATTCCTGATGGCATCAGCTGTCCATTTGGTATCTATGCTGATGACACAAGCATTTACTCCTGCCTCGATTGTAACGCTGATCAGTTCGAGAAGGTCAAATTGGCGGCTAATGTCACAAACTGGGGCAAAGAATGGCTTGTTAAACACAACTGCTCTCTCTTAATCGTCTCAGAGACCCCTTTCTGTCTTCCATCAGTATGGCTGATGCTAACCTCCAGAACATTGACTCATTGCGCCTTCTCGGGCCAACATTTTCGGCTGACATGAAGTGGAAAGATTATATTGAATCCATTGCTAGGTCGGCTGCTAAGAAAGTTGGTTTACTGTGTCGTGCGAGAGAATTTTTCTCTCCACAGTCTATTTTGCATATCTATAAGTCTACCATTCGTTTATGCTTAGAATATTGCTGCTACATATGGCCCGGTGCTCCTGCTATATATTTAGAGATTATTGATAAATTCCAAAAAAGAATCAGCAATATTACCGGTCTTGACCTGGAATCTCGGCTTCAGTCACTTTTCCACCGCCGTAATTTTAAAAAAATGGCTTTTTTAAATAAATACTTTCATGAACTTTGTTTGAATGAGCTCCTCGCTATGATAACTAGACGCTATGAATTTACAGGCAGTACTAGATTAGCAACAAGGTTTCATCAATTTACAGTTGAATTCGCTTCAAAAATATAAATGCAATGTCAATCAGTATCTACTGTCCCCCTGATTACTCTTCTATTGATGTCACCCCTTATTACTGTTTCTGTTTTCTATTCTTTCACACCCAATAAACTTGTGTGGTTTAGTGGCTTTACGCCCTTGCTTGGGGTGAAATCGATTTTAAAAAAATCGAACTCGGCGCTCTGATTTCTTATTTTGAGTCCCTATTATCCATCCCTATCCAATCGGTAAGATAAACATGAGAAATCTATTTTACTTCCCTTGCTCTATTTGTCTCCCAAAGTTGAGGTCCAGAAACTGTAGTGGGTAACGGTTAATTTATCTTCATCAACGTGAAAGCGGATTTGATACAAGATCACGTTGATATTCCTCCTTCGACGCGTACATGAGGTGGAGTCAAAATTTGACCAATCTTCCTCGTGGTTCATTTTGGGACGACTCAGACAACAGGGATTGACTCTAACACTCTCCCTTTAAGTCTAATTGGACACATGGTACAGTGGATAAAGGCGTTGGCTAGATCCAATGACAGGACCCAAGAGAGTTGTGAGTCCAATACCTGGTTAAGGCAGTGGAGAACTTGGAGAAGTGAATTAACAGGTGATAACTGATAACTGACATCGATTAGACATGGCACGTACAACGGCCGAAACGTTGTGATAAATATGGCGACAAAGATGAGGACAATAGTCCGAATAATGTAAATAGTTTAACGGTTTTTCGTTGGAAACTATTGCATCCGCCTAATACATTATATTCTTCTTTTATATACTGCGTCTTTTCAGAATATGAGCGATTATGGCCCTCCACAATGTATTTTCCTATGTAACCCGTAAAGTGTCTTTTTTACTATCAATCGAAATCATTGTTCTGCCAATCATATACACAAGCTCGTTAGGTAGGTTATTCGCTGATTTTCTGCTTGTCATCACTGCCCCGTGTGAGTGTGTCAACTTCACTAAGCCTTCTATCCTCATGTGCCCTAGAAATTTCAATTGTCTCTTTCTGATTCTGTGTATAAGTGTTTTGTTTTTGTTTCCCTTTTCCTTAAAACTTCGTCGTTGCTTACATTTCCAGCCCATGGTATTCTCAACATTAATCTAAAAACTCGAGTCATGTTCTTAAATAACCTCGTCAGATCCAGACGTTCATATGGATGTCATACATGCCGCCAAATTCGGTCAGAAATATCTAAATTGTCAGCTTTATACAACCGCTTTCCGAAATCAATGGTCAAAAATTGCTTTGAGAGAGTGAAGCTTGTGGGTCATGGCGAAGACCATCCTTCTTCGAACCTTGTGGACTAGTGCAACAGAATCAAAAACAAAGAACTGTACCAGATAACAGAATCTACATAACTCGAAGTCTTTCAACAACATCAACAGCTAAAATGGATAACACGTTAATCAAAGTTAAAATAATGACATAATAAAGATATGGGTGTTCCACACTACTCCAAACAAAAGATTAGGAAGGAAACCCCTATCAATACTGGAAAAAGCGATAACAGCTACTGGACGTTAGAGATCTATTCGCCTTAAAGGTTGTTAGATTTTATAAATTTCATCCGACAGTAGCACTGGCTGCTCGGTCAATGAATGCCGAATGCTTCCTTATAAGGAAACGGTTAATATTACCATTACCATTCAGTAGACCACAATTCTGTTGTTTCAAGTCTCTTCTTCGTCTATGAGGAGATTTTTCAGCTTTCACTGCCATGTTGGAGGACTGATATTGCATCATAGAATACATTTGATATATTGTGAAACCCTAGATAGTAGGGTCCGATAAATTTGGTCTTGTGGTTTTTGGTAGCAGTAGAAATTGTTAATGGTGACTAGACTGATTTGAAATTCATTCTCTTGAGCGACTGATTTCAAATATCTGTCGAGGCGAGAGAACCTAACATTTTACTTATAGATGAATATATTTGACTTTCCTTAGGGCGCGTTAAAACTGTTTCTCTCGGAATTGGAGTAATCGGTCACCCTGATTTTCATATCTGAAACTATATATTAAAGTTTTAGGAATACGATGCTTTGACGAGAATCATATCTCGTTTAAAATTTACGTGTTATATTTGTTTCATATAATTGTTTAAGGGATTCAATAAATCACTGGCTTCGGTTCAATAATCAGAGTTGGTTTTGATATCCAGTGCAAATTTGCTTGATATTTAATATTTTGATACGGGATTTAATTTTGTAAAGATACATTCTATGTATTATTAAATGACCGGTCAAGAAACTAATTCCGACATCAATAAATATTTTTCCAGGTTTTAGGTTTGGGTGTCTGCTGTTAAGATCCTGACCTAAGCAGTTTTGTTTTCATCATTTGCTGAAAACTTCTCAGTGGTTGGTTTGCGTGCGTGCGTGTGTGTATGTGTGTGTAACGTGGTATAATCGGCCAGGCAACAAAATGCGCAATCGATCCCAACACCCGTCTCACTCTTTTCTCTCCGTCAGATGACCAACAAGTAAGTAAAGTAAGTAAGACAACAAAATTGTTATAATAAAAACAAGGGTTGTTATTTTGTGTATCTGTTGTCGCTGGTAAGGAAAAATAAACTGATCGATGATTTGGCTGGATGCCGGCCGTTAGATGGACAAGAACTGGTTTGATTAATGTTTTTGGCCATCGGTCGAGTTGCTCATGCATGATTAATATCTATCTATTTCTCTCTCTCCCTCTCTTTCTCTGTCTATCTATCTTATAAAGAGTTCGAAGAAGTATGTAGATGTCTACATACGCACACACGCATATATATATGTATACTGATTTGGTGATCCGCATTTATCTATCTATTTATCTATAGGAGAGACAGCAAGAAAAAAAAGATATATATATATATATATATATATATATATATATATATATATATATATATATATATATATATATATATATATAAAGAATATGAATTAGTTAAAAATATGCTTCGATCATTAATTCAATCTAATATATTTATATATAGAGAGAGAAAGAGAGAGAGAGAGAGAGTGGGACAGCAAGAAAACAAACCATATATATATATATATATATATATATATATATATATATATATAGCGTATCTTTTGAAAACTTAATTGTGAAAATAATTTTAAGGTGGTCGCATTATACACTAGATATAAAATTAGCATATGTGCTTCTGGCCCTGGCTAAGCCGTTGAGCAACCTATATATGTATCCATTGACTGCAGTCAAATTAGTTTCAAAATTAGGTCTTCAAAAGTCGCATGATACGTGAATATATATATATATATATATATATATATATATATATATATATATATATATATATATATATATATATACATACATATATATATATATATATATATATATATATATATGTATGTATGTATATATATATATGTGTTGTTTTAAAGAACGAAACGTGTTTCTTATGTAATTTACTTTTACAATTTTCCTTATACTACTCAACATTTTTTGATATAAATATTTATATATCATATTCTCCAATATATATATATATATATATATATATATATATATATATATATATATATATATATATATATATATTTACCTTTATAGCCTTATGTTCTTGTGCAGTACTCAATTAGGTTTGAGTAATAGCAAGAATATGTGCTTTCTACATCTCACTATGCGGTAATTTTAAATGGTCTTATCTACTAAATCATTGTCTTGAGTTCGATCCTCAGTTAATGTTCCACGTTTCAACTCTTGTGCTAGAACATGCTAAGCTTACATATATATATATATATATATATATATATATATATTTTTTAAATAAATGTATTGATTTTTAATACCATAATTTTTATTACTTCAAGCACGAAGTATCCTCTATGATGTGTGTGTGTGTGTGTGTGTGTGTGTGTGTGTGTGATAGTTTTAAGGTATGCTATATTAATAGCTAAAAGTGCTCAATATCGGGGATAGAGCATATGTAAATAGAAACGTCGAAGTTCAGGTCGACACCGAACGGTGACAGTGTGTTTCAAACTTGAAACAGACTGTCGCCTTTCAGTATATAGTACAATATGATATATAAACTGAATATTAGACTAATAATGGGTAATCGAATGATAAAAAAAGAAGATGAAAATTAACGCATTTCTTCATTTGAAAGGATTTCTTCAGAATAAATAATACTTTTAGTGATTGTTCATATATTTGGATTGCTAAGGAACGAAATATAACAAACATTGGTTATAATTGACACTATTTACATTGTTCGGACTGTTGTCCTCATCTATATTGTCATATTCACAGCGTTTCGGCTGCTGCACGCTCCTGCCTTCTTCAGGTGATATACGTTGGAATTTCGGACCGAACCCGTTATTTCGTCCCCCGTGGTAGATTGTTTTAGTTCCACGTGCACTTTCTTGTCTCAGTTTCAGTTATCTCCCTTTAGTAACTAAATTCTCTAAGTTTTTCTGGCAAGGTATTGAACTCACAACTCTTTGTGTCAAGTCACTGGATTATTTCAACCAACGCTTTTATCCACTGGGCCATGTGCCCTTGGGGACACATATATCAACTGACGAAGACCAGAGCGTACTACGTCAGAAACGTCGTGAATATGACAATAAAGACGAGGACAACAGTCTGAACAATGTAAATGGTTACACTACTTCATCTTAGAAACATAGACAGATTTTGGTTACAGTTATTCATCGAAATGCTTAACTTTAAAAAAATAAACTTTAAAATTTCTGGCGTTCAATTTCTTTTTCGTTCTTTTTTTTAAATATTCCATATTGTAATACCAGGAGTTTTGTTTAAGCAGGCATATATATTTACATGACAGATAAATTCTAGATATCATACAGACCTTCGATATCATGTAAATATATATGTTTGTGCATTAATGTAACTATGTGTATGTATATATGTGTACATAGAGTGATATATATATATATATATATATATATATATATATATATATATATATATATATATATATATATGCACATTTCATTAAAAATGACTGACAAGGGGCTTTTATTTATTTTTTTTATACAATTTCTCATGCGATCTAATAATGTTTTTCTTTTCGGATGATAAATTATATAAAAACTGTCCGAATATAATCCTTGAAAATGGCTAAATGTATAGCCGAAAGCGCTCGGATAAAAAGAACATTCGGACAGTTTTATATAATTTATCATCCGAAAAGAAAAACATTATTAGATCGCTTGAGAAATTGTTTAAAAAACTAAATAAAAGCCCCTTGTCAGTCGTTTTTAATGAAATGTGCATGAAAGAAGGATTGTTGCCTAGATACACGCACACACACACACACACACACACACACACACACACATATATATATATATATATATATATATATATGTTGTTTTAAAAAACGAAACGTGTTTCTTATGTAATTTACTTTTACAATTTTCCTTATATATATATATATATATATATATATATATATATATATATATATATATATATATATATATATATGTATATATATTGATTTTTCTTTTAGACTAAGCTACACATTTTCAGTGTCCAGAAGATTTACTTGGCCCGAAAGGTTGACCTTTTGAGGAGATCATTAATTTTACAAGTAGACAAACAGACTCATCTCTGTGTGAGTGCATTGTTTGAATTCGTTCGCCATATTTTCGTTGGCTGCTCTTGACTTGAATCAATGATAAGCACATTAGCAAGACGGCCGATAAAATTGGCAAGTTTGAGATTGAAACACGCAACTAATTTGAAGAAATTACTATTCGTACTGCAACTTTGTTATCGTACGGGCAATTGACGAAGAGAACCTTTTTCAGGCACCTGTGCACGTTAAAAACAATTTCTCTCTCTCTCTCTCTCTCTCTCTCGCGCGCGCGCTTTATCTATCGCATTGCTTTTTAAGACTTATTCATTTATAGAAGTTGTCTTCGCCGTCTGCTCCAAGAAATCTTCCGTACGCCGTCGCCGCTCAACAAAATAAATAAAGAAACAAAATTAAAATAAAAAATAAGCAAATAAAAAGAAAAAGAATACTTAGTGTGTTTGTAATGGTGGTAATTGCAATTGTAGCTAAAGTAGTGTTGGATGGGACCCACATGTGAGCACTGTCTCGAATTGGATGGAAAATAAACTGATAAAACGCTGACTCTTTCTATGCCACCTGCCTAGGGTAATAAACATGAAAAATAAATAAAAGCGTGGGAAGAAATATCCTTGGTGCTTCATTTTTAAGGATCAAAACAGAAACCAAAATATTATTATTATTATTATTATTGTTATTATTATTATTATTAATAATAATAATAATAATAATAATAATAATAATAATAATAATAATAATAAACAAAAGTTAAAAATGTGTGTATTGCTTAACAGTTGTCGGATCTGAAATTGGAATCGACCGGCCAAGTTCGAATTCTGTTAATTTCCTTTCATGAATTTATTTTCCTCGATTTATGGGTTAAAATAGCGGGTTAGATTGGGCTCTCATGTCTTGGGCTGCATCCGGTCTAGGAGAAAGAAAGAAAAAAATTGAATTCAAAAACCTTGGAAAAGGCAACGGCAGAACAATCCCGCTATATTTCCTATAGTCGTATGAATTCACAGATAAAAACGGAAAATGTGGAGAGTCATGTTCGGAAGGAACATTAAAAAAAATTGCTAGCTATTCTTTTCTAACCATATGATATAAGTCATACGATATAGTATAGAAAGCTATGATATTGTCCGGTACTACGAAATTCACTTTAATTTGAAATACAAACAGTTGGAATCTTCCGGGAAGAAGTTGTGTCTCGTCATAAAAGAAAGTTTCAAAATGCGCGGAAAAGTGAAAATACTTAGTCACAGAACCTCAGAATAAAATTAAGTGATTCTCAGAAGTTCGATTGAATCTGATATGTTTCGAAATATGCCTAACTACAAAGCGATAAGCCTGTTATGAGAAGAAAAAATAGTCAAGAATTCATCGAAGAAATTCGAACCACTTCAGGCGATTATATCTAAATGTAAATAAAACACAGAAAACAGACGAAAAGAGTATATCATGGAAAAACAGAGGTGTATTGAAAATCATTATATAAAAAAAGCGAAATGTGGTGTCAGTTCTATTAAGCCTGCACTAAGGCGCAGTGGCAGCGAGAGGAGGGGGATAGCCGGCAGAAATGTACCGGGTCTCGAAACTCGAGGGTCCTCAAGAAAATACCTTTAGGGATTTCGGGGAGGGCTTTTCTTTACAAAATGTAGAGAGCAAAATTACGAATCGGTATTTTATTGAAAAAAAAATAAAAATAGGGAAGACTAAAATCAGTTCCAAAGCAGCTTAAAAGTGCATTTTTTGAACTTTCATTGAAGCAAAATGCGCGATGAGTTCCTCAAAGTCTAATTCTCGTGCCAAATCACATTCGATCGCAATGGAAGTCAAGTAAGACAGGTTCTTTAAAAAGTCTTGTAAGACACGCTAGATCGAGTTTGTTTGTCCCAGCACCTCCTTTTCTGACCGGGGGTGGGGGTTCTCAAAATAATCTGAGTGCTTGACATCGGAAATCTCCCCCGGTTATGCTAGGGTGTATTTTCGCCAAAACACTGCAACTTATTACAAAGCCGAAACATTAACCTAAAAACTCGAGTCATGATATTAAATAGCCTTGTCATATCGAGTCATTCATATGAATGTCACGCATGACACGAAACTCGCTCGGAAACATATAAACTAGCCAGTTGCATATAACCGATTTCTCGGATCTAGGGTTAAAAATGGCTTCCAATGAATGAAGCTTGTAGGTTTTAGCGGACACCATACTTCTTCGAACCTCGTGGATTGGCGCTACAGAATCACAAAGACCTGTAGCAGATAACAGCATCCACATCACTTGATGACTTTCAATAGGAGCGGCAATTAAAATGGCTATCGGATATAACTAGAAGAAAAAATGACATAAAATGTTGACGTTTTACACTACTTCGAACAAAAGGCTAGGAAGGAAACCCCGATTAATACTGGAAAGAGTTCAAGGCAGTTGGTGGACGCGAGTAACCTATTTTTTGCAAAAAATGTCTTAATAAAGAGATTTTTATAAATTCCAACCAAATGTCACACATGCTGCTCGGTCAATGAATTCCAAATGTTTCCTTATAAGGAAACAACTCATATATACCATTTATCAAACAGGATCGTTGAACAATTTAAAAGATTCGTCACGAGTCCAATAACCAATTATGGCCGTAAGAGCACCATATGTATTGCGGTTATAGAAGCAGTGGGTCTAAAGAAATTTAGCCTGACGGAACCCATCCCTCATCAGAATGATTTTGAATTCATAAATTTCAACCTCAAGGTAAGAGAACCCAGTAATCCCTATAATTTAGCCGAAGATGGATCCATGTCTTTTCCAAGTGTATTAGTGCAAAGTAAACAAAATAGAATCGTGTAGGAATTGATCTTGGCACTTCAAATTCGTTATTCGCGCTTCCAAATCTAAAAGGTTAAACAATAAAAGGTAATTACTGATAAAACGAGGCAAACCATTCTAAAAGTGATCCTTATTTGTTGTTACAATATGAAAAAAATGTTTCACCCTGTACAAGACCTAAGGATCCCTTGAGGTAGAGGGTTACAGATCAAGAGACACATTTTATGCGGCTATATGTGGAAGATTAACCCTAGACGTGAACAGATTAAGAATCATAGCTATCGGGGAAGCATCATCAAGAACCTTATATCCCATCATCTGCTCTCTGACAAGCAGTATGGTTTCCGCTTTGCCCGTTCTACAGCTGATGTGCTCACGGCCATAACTGAAATTGTTTACCAAGCACGTCACAATAACAGAGAAGATCGTGCCGTAGCTCTAGATATCTCTAAAGCGTTTGATATGGCTTGGCATGCAGGCCTCCTTCGTAAACTTCAGGGATACGGTATTTCAGGTCGATTATTTGACTTAATACGATCATTCCTGTCAAAGCCACTTAGTATGGTGGGCGTTGAAGTCCCCGAACACGAATATATGAGTAAACGGATGGAGAGAGATAGCCTTGTCTTTATTGTCGGAATTGCTTTTGAGTAAACCAAAGTCTTGGGAGAATGGAGAGTGATAGAGGAAGAAGAGGTAGCTTACAGAGGTAGCTTAGAGCTCTCTAGCCAGTGGGAGATGGTCCTTGACGTAAACTCCCAGGCCATGCATGTGGGTTTGAGAGTCTTTTCTAAGAAGAAGAAAGTAACCGGGGACCGAGAGGTCAGAGGAGGGGATAAACGAGTCGAGGTTGGTCTCACAGAGAGCCAGTATATCAGGAGACTTCTCAATGAGGAACGATTCCACACTGCAGAAGTTAGTTCGAATGTCACGAATGTTAGAAAAGGAAATGATAAAAGAGTTTAGGTGATTTTTTAGAGCTGGTTTAGGTTTACTTTTTTGATCGTCATTAGTTGTCATGATGGGTAATTATGGTAGTGAAAATGAGAAGGCCTGAAGTAAAAGTAGCAGACAGTCATCTTTCATGACGTGGGCAGAGAGGAACAGGCGCAGCCTGCAACAAAATGTGGCTTCAGGGTTGCCCACCGCAGGTGAATGCAGGGACACCCATCCATGCGCGACATGGCACTACAGGCACCCCGGTATTATACAACTGTTGATCAGAGCAGCCGCTCAAGACGCTACGCAAGAGTTAAGGCTCCTGACCACTAGTCGGAAACAGCAACCAGAAAATTTTCAACCGTGTACTTTTAGAATGAAGAGGCATTGCCACAGACTACACACATCACAGGCGAATCACGGCAGTATTAGTACGGAGGCCATATAGAAGGAGAGGAAGAGTTCCGGGAACCCCTTCCTAAACAAGAAACAAAGGGTGAGCCTCTACTCTTGTTCAAGAGAAGGAAGAGGAGTATTGACCGGGCGGTAGGAAAGCCTACCGACTCCTATTATGCACGCACTAACACACACAAAGAAAAACAGCTGACAAGAAGTCCAAGCTGGCAGTTGACTCAAAGACTCTCTCCGCCCTTTGATAGGTCTCGTTTTTAGTCTTCTGGCTTGCAAACGAGCCAGCTAACTCGAGATATTTTCGACAGGGATGTGTGTGTGTGTGGAGGGGAATGAAAATTTTTTTCTTCTTCTTTAAATTTAGTTTTGACTTTGTTCATGTCCCATTGCCCCTTGCTAAAACACTGTTCAGTTATTCAGCAATGTGGATAAGGCGCATTATTCTACTTACAATTGGCACGTCGTGATCACTTATGCTGGCTTCGAATCTCATGGTCAGTTAGTGAATTATTGAAGCTGATTTATTTATCACCATGCCTCTACATTTCAAAAACCGCTGAGCTGGGGGGTCCCTCCTCCAACAGTGGGGCATGGCGATTGGAAAGCAATTCTAATAAAATAGAACAGACAACGGGAAAAGAAATAGAGCCAAATATTTCCTCGCTGCTCAACATTTTATCTAGCAAAATAAATGTCCTACTAGTACACGAGAATACAAACGAGCTACGCTCACACGTGCTGTCAAAGACGTATAAATCAACCATTCGCCCTCGCATGGAATACTGCTGCCATATATGGTCTGGTGCCCCCGCTGTTCGTCTTAAGGTCCTCGACAAAATCCAGAGACGGATATGCAATGTGATTGGCCCTGATCTGACATCTCGTCTACAGTCACTCTCTCACAGACGTGTCATCACCTCCCTCTGTCTTTTCTACAAATACTTTCACGGTAACTGCTCCGACGAGCTACTTTCTCTGGTTCCCAAACTGCTACTAGGCTGGCATCTCGATCCCACCTTTTCACTGTCGAAACAGTTAAATGTAGACGTCGCTTCTACTCCAATAGCTTCTCGCACCTCCCGTCTGTGGAATTCCCTTCCTATTACCTGTTTCTCTGATAGCTATAATCTCCAACTTCTCAAATGTAACGTCAATCGACATCTCCAGATGCCTTGATATATTCCTTATCCTTCGCTTCAGGCTTTCCTTTATCACGCCTCTTTACTCTCGTCCCACTCTCTGTAACGCCTTGGGCGCAAGTGGCATCCTGCCTTGCTTGGGGTGAAATGCTTATATATATATATATATATATATATATATATATATATATATATATATATATATATATATATATATAGTTCGAATACTGTTTTGTTTTGCTAGCTTGTGGATCAGGAAAACAAGGCTAAACGGAATTTCCAGCTACAAAATGGATGAATAACTGTGCCGTCAAAATAATAGGATTAAGATAATTTTGTACGAAGAAATACGAATGCTTGTTGCGAAAGGCGTGGCGAGACTATTATAATGTAATTCGAGGAAACAATCATTTTTATATTCGGGACTAGGTTGAGACAAAGAGTGATACAACTCCGGACATGGGAGACGAAAATAACCGGACGTCATTTCAGAAGCAGTGTTATTAAAACCAACTGCAGAATGCAGATATTACGTTCTACTTTCTAAATCGATATCCGATGCGTCATTATATCGCGGCTGAACAGGATTTGGCGGAGCTAAGATTATTGGGAGAACAAGTTCTATTTCCTATTCTCTAAAGGCCTTTTATCTTCCAAAGAAGTATGTGTTATGAGCAAGTGCGCGACGATCAAGAGAAAATAAAACGATGGAATTGACTATGCTTTGGTTTCTCTCTTTTGGTGTAAGTCAAAGACAGAAAACCAAACCAAACTTCCTGTGCTGCTGTCAAAACGCCCCCTCGACAAATGAAAGAGTCTTCTTCTTCATCTTCATCTTCTTTGTGCTTTCATTTCAGGACATTAGTGTTCATGTCTCTTCACAATTTCCTGTCCTTTGTAGCTCTTAATAAATTTTGTTTTTTTCTTATTTCTCCTAAACTCTGTTTCGCCTCCTTTTACTGAAGCTCAAGATCAGGGCGTGTCATACATTGTTTTTCTATGTCCTTCTTGTCGTCAATCTGTCTTGTGAGTATCAAATTTTCTATGCCCTCTCTTCTCATTATGTACCCTAGATATTTCCATATACCGTTCCAGTATATATCTGATTCCTCCTGTTATCCTAAACTTTTACAAGAGCCATATCAGGTCAAAGATGGAGTACTGCTACTATATACGGGTTGGATCTTCACAGTCTTCCCTTTCTAATCTCGACAGAATCCAAAAGTACATCCGTGTCCTTGTGGGTGATGACGTATTTTCCGCCCTGCAATCTCTTTATCACAGACGAAACGTCGCAAGTCTCTCGCTGCTCTATCGCTATTTCCATGAAAATTGTTCAGATGAACTACATTTCTTAGTTCCACCTTCATATCTATGACCAGACATGGCACTTACATTGTGCCGAACCACCCACATTCTCTCTGTTTTCCATTGGTTAGATGTAAGTTCTGCTGGAGCAGCTTTTTCTTACGACCCGTTGCTTTGTGGAACCGACTCGCACGAGAATGCTTCCCCGATCACTACAATCTTAACCTGTTTAAGTCTAGGGTTAAACGTTATCTTCCCCACATATCCACATATTACTTTGTAACTCTCTACATCGAGTGGCCCTTGAGCCTTGTACAGGGTGAACATTATTCTAAAAATATAAAAGTGTCTGTTTTCTTTCTATTTTCTCTAAAACTTTGTAGCTGCTCACATGTTAGGTATTCTTATCTTTAGAACCTCATTTCTGTTGCTTCAAGTCTCTTCTTCATCTGTGAGGAGATTGTCCATATGAGGTGGGCTGATATATCAGGCAAATAAACGATGTACATTTTCATTTGTGTAACCAATTTAAAGGCAAAAGAAACAAACAAACACATTCTATGAATTATTTATTAACCTTTGTGATTCCGATCATTATTGCTCGACTATTGGGCCTCTCAAACTTCCTCCTGGTTATCGGCCGAAATGTATTGATTCAAGCAATAGCAATAAGGACGATAGTATCAATAATTTATCAAATGCGGGCAACAACAGACCATCAAACAACACATATACGGCCGGAAGTTTACCGGCTGAAATCCGACAACAAAGCTAGTTCAGTGGTTTGAATAATTCGACGAATAAAGACAATATTTACCTCAGAAATTCAATTTATTTTAGGAAGGTCGGAGAGCTTACCAGTTGAAGCAGAAGGCTAGAAGCAATGCTCTCAACTCATCAGGATCTCTTTGCCTGATTTCCCAACTTGAATCAAGCTTCTACTATGTTATATACAGGGCGAGGCAAAAGTTGCGCATCATACCGATGATCTATTAAAAACATAATTACACATGAAAATTTTGTTTACTAATGATTTAATTGTCAGTAGGTGCTGTTCAAAATGTCTTCCTTCTTTTTCAAAAGGCATTTTAATTCTGTGCCTGCATGATTCCGTTAACACGTCGGAGAGTTTCCTCTGCCATTTTACAGCATTCATATTTAATTCTATATTTAATTCTTTTATCGCAGCCGCTTTCGGCTGCTCACTAAAGCGGAAGAGAATAGGGCATTTTTCAACCTTGACCTTTCCATCGTGATCCCTGCACGCTTGTAATCTCGTTTAGAGATGAACTAATTACCTTTTTAGTTCGCTCTTATTACGAACCTAGTCGTAATACGCCTCTAAGCGTTTTACACCGTAAATTTAGCATAGCAAATCTCTACTCATTTTTTAGAGAGATTTTTGACATTTTAGTGAATTTATTTTCTGTCGTAAGGCACTCTGAACATAAAACAGGCTCCTGGTCTTGAGGTCAGGAGGCCGCCCCCGGGCTGTGTATTAAGTTACGCTCCTACCTGGTTAGATCACAAAGTAAAAATGTGGCGGGCTCCTTGTAACATCGTCATATACGACACGGGGGCGCTCGGGCCATCGCGCCCCCCTCCAGGGTGTCCGCTACACTTTCTAAATATTTCTTAAAGGCGCCTGATAAATAACTGATTTCAAATGGACCCCCACAGAAAGAATGCAATAGTGTGAGGTTTGGTGACCACGGTTGCTACTCAGCCAGAACAAATTAGTCATTTAAAACATGATTAATTAATTACCTATATGATTTGCGACCTTACACACACACACACACACACACAACACAACATATATATATATATATATATATATATATATATATATATATATATATATATATATATATATATATATATATATATATATATTAGAATTTCTGCACTTGCTTGAGTTTTACCTCTCCAATTCGCAACTCACATCTTGGGCTTTTTCTCTTGCTGATGACCATACTCTGGAAATTCAGGAGAATCATGCTCTCCAACGCCCTGAATGAATACGGTACATAAAAGAAGAAAACAAAAACACATTTCAATTCTGTGCCTGTATGATTCATTAACACGTCGAAGAGTTTCCTCTGTCATTTTACTGCATCCGTATTTAATTCTTTCTTTAAGTTCGGCAATATTTCTTAGGCGCGAATATGCATATTTATCATGAAAAATTCTGTCACGTGTCAAACGAAATCATATATTCTACAGGCACATAGTGAAAAATAGTAGGAAGTTTTGTTTCAATTGAAGATTTAAAACTGTATGCAAAACAAACGACAGATATAGGTTTTGAAGAGTTTAATATATATATATATTGTTCAATATATATTCAAATTGTTTTATTTGCTTTTTTATTTAATTTTCAGGAATACTTAAGTTTCATTGACTGATTCGTTTTCTATAGCTTAACAACCCTTTGTAGGTTATTTAAAGCCAGGAAATATTTTTACATTGCAAGAATTTTAGGGATAGAGTAATGATTTAATGATACAAGTTTTAATAATTAACCCACAGCTGGGGGCAGAAGAGATGGATTCATACCGTTTCCAAGTGTATTTGCGCGTAAATGAATATAATAAACCCAACTGGAATCCGGCTGTCAGGTTAAAAATTCCGATCCACATGCATATTCAAGCTTAAAGCATCTGGCATTACAAAGTGGTCACCCATCTAGGTATTGACCATGTTCGACGTTGCTTAACTTAGGTGATCGTACGGGAAGTGGTGTTTAAACTTGATATTGCCGTAGGAAAACCTTAGGTCTATACGAGAAAATCTTTGATTTTATATAATAAAATTTCCTCTTATTTGTATTTTATTTGTTATTTTGGGAAAGATCACTTTAATAAAAAAAATAAAAAAATATGGCTGCTATAATATATACTGAAGAGACTGGAGTCTTGTATACCAAACTGTTGCTGTAGTTATTCTTCATGATTTCAAGATGGAGGTCAGCAGACATTGGTCTACTTTCTGCAATCGAGTGAAGAAATAAAAGCGACGCTAACAAATGAGTTCAAAAAGTAGTTTGCATCATCCATTTCTCCTGTCGACGTTTTGGATTAAACGACTTAACAAAACGCAGAAATAGGTAACGTTGTGCTTTCAATTCAGTCATTCTTTTTTCTTTTTTTTGAAAGCAAAGGCGCTAAATATATTTTTGTTTGTTCATGTGTACATATATGATCGTTCACTCGTCTGTCGCCTTTCTTTGTCTAGATTTCTTTAACAAATTGTAAAGCATTTTATTCACGCCACGAATTTCACCTGATTTATATCAAATATTCAATATTTTCTAAAAGCTTATATAAAAATAACAAACTTTTCTTTTATTAAACACAGATCGCGTTAGCTAAATCCAAATGATCTAAATAAAAAAAAACTAGGATAAAAGTTATATATATATATATATATATATATATATATATATATATATATATATATATATATATATATATATATAGATAGATAGATAATTTGATCAATTATATGTAATCAAACGCGCATAAATAAACAATTGCAATTGATCTAAATAACATATAATATGCAAGTTACATGTTAATTTATTAAAAAACTAAAAAAAATATTTGTTGAATTTTACTCGATTATTTTTTTCTTTCCAGATTTTGAATTATGGCACATTGTGTCCCCCAGATGTTTTGACTGATCTTTCATCCACTGGGTGAATATTCATGAACGTTCTCGAATTTAAAAGCCTTGATAAAGCAATGGCATCATTCTCTTGTACAACGAATAAAATCGTGCAACGAAATAAATCCTTACATTTGCCTTGATAAAGTCCCTCAGAAGATGCAACGCGAAGTCAGTCTTTTCAAAGTAAAACTCCATCTCAGTATTCAACGTCTTAAATAAGTAGTTACAGCGTAGCAGTAACTGGAACAACTACTACCTACTCTGCCAATTACATTAATGCTATTGTTTATGGATATTTATTGTATATAAGTATACAATTATGGCACAAGGCCGAAAAATGGGAGGGGTTGAGGCTGGTCTTCACTAACTATCCTATACCTAGGTAATTCGATTCACGACCCATTCACTCATTACAATTTGCACATTCACCACAAAAACTCGTCCATCGCCAACCAATCCTCCATACACCATAATACCACATCCTCTCAAGGGGGGATACAAAACGCACCCCATACCATAAAAATTTAATGATCATAAATTATATATAAAAATCTAAAGATGAAAAATGTGTGGGAAGGGAGATAAACCCAATAACAAACTAAACATGAACACAAAATAAACTAAACATAACTGAAGTTAGTATGGCCCGTTCATCCCTCCATAAATGAGAGGCAGCTGTATTTTGCCGCCCATTGGGCAAAATCAAGAAGCTCTCTCGCTAAGTCGAGATAAAATGGAGCCAAAACAAACTGGGGAGGTTGGGAATCTCAACTTGGATCATAACCAAAGATGTAGCCGGGAACAGGCCAGGAACAACACTTACTCACATTAACTAGGTACACAAAAGCTCGTCTAACCTAACCAATGGGTGGGTTCCACTGGAAACCACCCAGATGTGACGTAGGTTGACCTAAAAGAGAAAATCAAGGCTAGCCCCGTTCAAACGAACCAAGCTCGCCTCTTTTACCCACCTTTCACTGAAGACTGTCGAATGCAAGCGTTTTCTATCAGTTCTAATCTTCATCTTGAGTTGATGCTCAAAGAATCGGATCAGATCCTGATGAGAAAGATGGTTGCCTCGCAAGACTTCCTCCGTTCGCGTCGTTCAAATCACCATTCGGGTCGTAGCCAACAGCGTCAGAAACACCATCCGTTTCAGCCCAGAATTCGGGGGCGATACATTGTCACACGCGTATGCGCGATCAATGAGCACAAGCTTTTCGGGAGCGAGATGAGCTGTCAACTCGCCGACATGGTCCCATGAGAGGCGGATCCGGGGATAATGGTAGCAGGCCTGCGAAGCCGTTTCTTCCAGACCAAGGCCACACCGTTCACAGTCTGGCAAATCCGCCAAGCCCCATATGAAGACCTTCTCATTGAGAAGCAGCCGATTCCGAGCCAATCGCCAGGTAAGCGAAAACCCAGGGTTACTGAGATAATCTGCCGTTGGCGCCCAAGACCAGAAAGTCGAGCCGCTCACGTAGAGAATGCTTCGCGACCCCCTCCATTTATGTTTGTTTGTATTCTCATCGTTGCTGTTAGCTAACTTAAACAGAAAAAAGCCTAATATGGAAATCCAACAACTGATTTGGAAATCCATGGTTGATACGCGTTTGTTTAACGTTATATAATTCTTTAAAGAAAAGCGTGCGAGAGGATGAATTCTCGTGTGATCTCTTGAGGAAATTTCTAACACCTATTTTATACCTAAGAGGGCATTCAGTAGAGAAATTAAGATGGCAAGAGTCATCTAGCAAGAGTTTACTAGTGGGTTATATATATATATATATATATATTTTTTTTTTTTAAAGCTTATCACCCCAAGCAAGGCTGGAAGCCACTAGCACGCAAGGGGTTACAGAAGGTTTGGAGGAAGAGCAGATAGGAGTGGTAAAGGAGAGGATGTGGAGAAAGATAGTGGATCGATCAAGGCAAGGGGGTTACAGAAGATTTGGAGCGGGAGCAGATGGGAATGAAAGGTGAAAGGATGTGGAGAAGGGAAGTGGATAGATCAAGGCAACTGGAGATGTCGATTGACGTTATACTTAAATAGTTGGAGATTGTATTTGTCAGGAAAACAGGAATAAGGAAGGGAGTTCCACAGGTGAGATGTGCGAGACATGAAGTTATTGGAGTAGAAGAGACGTCTATATCTAACAGTTTCAACGGTGAAGGGGTGAACGGGATGCCAGCCTCGTATATATATATATATATATATATATATATATATATATATATATATATATATATATATATACACAAATGTAAAAGAACGAAGAATAAAATTCAAAACGTTCAAAACGTTAATTTAAAACAGGGCTCAATTTAAGAGTAGACCAATAAATATGTATTATACTCTGTTACATTAGAACATGTAAGTTAAAACTGCAAAATTCTACATTTTGTTTCGACGTTTAATAAACAACGTCTCATCAGGTTGTTTTTTAAACGTCGAAACAAAATGTACAATTCTGTAGTAGTAACATGTTCTAATGTAACAGTGTATAATATATATATATATATATATATATATATATATATATATATATATATATATATAATTTTTTAAATTCTATTTAATAAAGCGCGCATCAATTAAAAATCACTGTCCAAATACACCCAATATCTGTCTATCTGCCTATCTATCGAATTAATATGCTATTACTCTTGAGTTCGGTAAAGATACTTGGAACGAAGTTTTTAGTCTTTAAAAATACAAACAATGAATGTGTAAACAAACTTGAATATATGTCATATTATTCTAAATTATGTATCAACAATAACTATATATGTTTACTCATAACATTATAAAATATTCTTGAGCATTTTTGTTTCTTGTTCATAATTTTAAGTTTAGCTTTAGGTTAATTAAAATGTTTCTGTAAGCATGTATCTACGCGAAATCGAGAGTTTTGTTCGCATATGTTCATAAGGACTGTAAGGAAGACAGTTCAAAGTTCAGCATTTGTAGTTGGAGTTTGTAAGTGGAGATTCGTGTTTTTTTAAAAAGTTGCCACGGAACCAAATCATTTCATTCGATGCGTGTGGATTTTCTACTCCTGATTTTTTCGGTTTGCCGACTCGCTTTTTATTTGCTTTTGCGTTGATTGCCACTTCACAAGCTACGTGGTTTTGAATATTAAAGGGAACATTTTGATTGGTTTATTCTTCTGTCTCTATAAACACATGATCTGTTCTCTATTAAGCCCAACCAAATAAAAATGGCTCAAATGGAAACGATTTATTTTTTATTCTTAAAACCAAGCCTTATGTCCATTCTTTGAGCAATCTGGTTTGTTCTGCTTCTCACACGCGTGCGTATTCCAAGACAGCCAAATAAACGCCTTATAATAATTAAAACTCTGGAGACAAAGTTCTGTTCATCAGCAGATTTATTAAAAGCCAAAAGGGTAAAACTAGAAAAAGAAATATATACAAACTTGAGATTATAAATAAAGAGATATGACTCGAAGGCACTCGAAAGTTGGATATAGCAGTGAGACCGTGGGTCTAAATGGGTAAAGGAGGGTAGCAAATAGTTTGCTTACATGAATATACTATAAAGTTTCCATTGATAAGTTCACAGAAAGGAAGACAGTTATATGAAGTTACAGTTTCAGAACAGCGTGTAAACAGTGAATACGCGGCGAAAGGTTTCTACATGGAGAAATAAAAACAGTAAATAAATGTATACAAAGCTGGCTACCTTAAATAGATGTTCAAATTATGATATGCTATTAAAAGAGACTAATAAAGAGAGAAAAAAATGGTTAGAACGGTACATACCGGCGATGCTATCGTAGGGGATAGATTTAACAGGATAAGAAAAAATAAGAACCGCTTACTTTTGAGCCTTCACTTTATTGTGTCGGGTCCGGTGATAGCTACGGGCTAACAGGAAGTGGTAAAAAAACAGTGTAAATATGTACCTAAATTAAAAAGAGGACAAAGTGGAAGTAAAACAATAGAGGTTCTTTTACATTATTTATATTGTTCGGACTGTTGTCCTCATCTTTATTGCCATATTCACGACGTTTCGGCCGTTGTACGCTCCGGCCTTCTTCAGGTATTTGGAATTTCGAACTAAACCCTTTATTTTCTTCAGGTGATTGTAATTTTGAATTGAACCCTTCATTTCAATGTAAATAATTAGAATACCTTATCTCAGAAATATAGACAGAAATAGAGATTCTGTACTGTGGTAATTAAATATGGTTGTTTACTCAATGTTTGTGATGTTACCTGTCATTGATCAATTGTATAGACACACACACATATATGTGCGTGTGTGTGTGCGCGTATGACCAACAACTTTTACAATGCAAAACACTTAGAACCAATGTTGTAAGACATCAAATTCTGTATTGTCTGATGTTTCGAGATAAGGGTTTTGAATTTGTTTAATCACTTCACCCCAAGCGAGGCGATGAATCTTTTGAAGATCGTAGTTGATAGGAAATCAAGAAACCGGAAAAGAATTGCACAATCGAGAAGTATGTGGGAAGAAACTACTAACATAGAATTTACGGTCTGGATCTGACAAGACTATTTAACAACATGACCTGATTTTTCTTATTAATGTTTTAGCTTTGTAGCAACTGGCGGTGTTGGGCGAAAGTACCTCTTGTCTAATTTCCTCATCTCCTACACTAAATTTGTTATAACTGATCCATACACCAATGTATTTGAAGTATTACGAAATCTACATCCTGATTTTTATGATGGTTTCAGAGTATATGCCATCATTGCTTTCATTCCATTTCCAGATGCTGAGAATACCATGGACCGAACATGTGAACAACGACGAAGTTTTAGGGAAAAGGGAAAGAAGCAGAACACTTACACTTAGAATCATGAAAAAACAGTTGAAAATTCTAGGGCAGATAATGAAGAAAGAGGGCTTAGAGAAGTTGACACTCACAGGACATATTAAAGGCAAGAGTGAAAGGCGAAAGCAGCGAATAACTTACCTAACGAGCTTGTGCAAATGGTTGGCAGAAAAGGGATTAAATGAGACAGCGAAAAGACAAACGTTACTAATGACTAAAAAAGGATGGAAGTTTGGGTGAACCATGATCCCCCGCGTCCTGAAGGGACACGGAATATAAAAGAAGAAGAAGTGAAGGTATTAGGTGCACGCAATGCTTTCCAACGAAAACCTGTTTTTCAACAATATGCGTTAGATTCAATCCCTGATGTTTGGATGAATGGAACAAACTAAGAGGATTGATCAATGTTTGCCCCTACCACAAGTACGCGTCGGAGGATGAACAATGAGGAAAGAGGGTTGGAGAACTTGAAACTCACGGGCTATACTGAAGACAAGACGGACAGAGGAAGTCCTTGAATAACATCCCTAACGTGCATGTGTAAATGGTTTGCAGAACAAGATTTAGGAGAGATAGCAAAACGACATTTTAAGTGCTACAACGGACAGGAAGTTGTGGAAGGCCATGATCGCTCATGACTTGAAGGGATAACGATATATAGAAGGAAATAATATATTAGGTGGGTGCAATAGTTTTCAACGAAAAGCCGTTATTCAACAATGTTTTTTTTTGTTCCGAGGTTTCAGAATAAGGCGGTGAGTTTTTTGTTAAGTCCAATATCAGGTCATATTCTCCTCAGGGAGAACCTCTCCAATTAGACTTAAAGAGAGAGTGTTAGAGTCAATCCCTGATGTCCGAGTCGTCCCAAAAGAAGATTGATCAATTTTTGAATCTACCTCATGTACGCATTTTGTACAATTCTTTGTAATTCTGTAAAGCCAATACACAAGGTTGAAAGGAGGATGATCTTCGCTATGACCTACATACCTCATGAAGCTATTTTTAGTCATTAATCTGAGAATACGGCTCAGTTGGTTCACTGTGGCGTGCTAGACAAAATTTTCCCCCTAACATGCATATTTATAAGTCTATCATTCATCCTTGCTTTGAATATTGTTACTGCACATGGTTCGATGCTTCCGTTGTACAATCAAAAGAAAAACGAGCAATATTATTGTCCTGTCATGGCATCTTGGATTCAGTCACTTTTCTAAGCAGCTTCCCCGTGCTTTTCTACAAATACTTTTATGGTAAAGCTTTGGATGAACCATATGCTAGCTAGACGTTATGAATTTAAGTGCAGTATTAGATTGGCGGCAAGGTCTCATCAATTCACAGTCGAGTTTGGTTAGATGTAACCGTAAGTTCTATGTTATCAGTTTCTTTTCTTGCAAGTTTCGCTTGAGGAACGCCCCGTCCGGTTATATGCTTTCCAGCCAACTTTGATCTTCAAAGATATAAATGCAATGTCAATCGTTATCTGCTGTCTTCTTGATTAATCTTCTATTGTCGTCAGTCCTTAATAATGCTTCTATTTTTTCTTATTCTTTCCCACTCAGTAACCCCGTGTGACCTTAGTTTCTTTACTGCCTTGCAAGGGATGATATAATTTTAAAAAAAGATCACCGTATTTGTTTTGGAAAGATTTATTTTTGGGGGAAGACTTGTTAAGCATGAGTGAAATGAATGATTTTGGAGAGGAACCGTTACATGTGTAAAAACGTTGGAATCTGACGGATCGAAAGGTTGTAATTAATACACCAAAGATGACAATGTTACTCCGAATAGTTCAAGGAAATAATCCAACACTGTTTTTAAGTATAGCTATAATTCAGTAAAATTAAAGTCTTATCTTCATTCCCTTCGTATTCCATTGGTAAGGAAGACGTTTTACCGAACCAGCTTCTTCACAAGAACTACTACATTGTGAAACAGGCAGCTGAGAGGATGCTTGCCTGATCATTGCAATCTTAACCACTTCAAGCCTAGAGTCAACTTATCTATCTTAAGTATTATGAAATTCACCTCTTACTCCCTACTTGTACACTATTACAACTCTATTCAGTAACTCTCTGCATTGAGTGGCTCTTGGGCCTTGTATTATATGATCAATAGTATAAAGACATTCGACTTTTCGTTATTTATATAAGTAAAAGGTTAGCTTTTCATCTCTTCTCGCAAAAAGGGTCAACTTGAATTAAAGCTTGATACAGTGTAACCCGGATAAAAGAGAGTTGTCGGGACCGGAGAAGAAGTCTCTTATATCCGGGTTTGGTCTATTATATATACATTAACACAGGCTCTAATTTGGGACCAGAGAAAATCTCTCTTATATCCGGGTTTCTCTTATATCAGGGTTTGGTCTATTATATATACATTAACACAGGCTCTAATTTGGGACCAGAGAAAATCTCTCTTATATCCGTGTTTATCTTATATCAGGGTTTGGTCTATTATATATACATTAACACAGGCTCTAATTTGGGACCAGAGAAAATCTCTCTTATATCCGGGTTTCTCTTATATCAGAGTTTATCTTATATTCGGGTCTCTTATATCCGGGTTACACTGTATTTCACATTTCAACGGCTTCTCTTTCTGAACTAGCTTCCCCGCCTCATTCAACATTTCATTTCAAAATTCAAAACATTTTACCTTTGAATATTTCCCTCCAAAATAACAAATCTCTATCACGTCCTACATTATATATATATATATATATATATATATATATATATATATATATATATATATATATATATATATCTGGTCATCCCATAAGTTCTGTCCAAATTTTGAAACAAGTGAAAAAATATTACATTTAATTACAGATTCAATCAACAATGTATTTTCCCTGATTATCTATGACTTCCTTCCATCTATTAACAAGCTTACTAATTCCATTACTGTAAAATTCTTTTGGCTTTGATTCAAAGAACTCACAAATGTCAGGTTTAACCTCTTCCTGTGTTACAAAAGCTGTTTCTTCCAAATGATTCTGTAAGCTACGAAACAAATGGTAGTCTGAAGGAGCAAGGTCGGAAGAATAAGTTGGATGAGGAATTTTCTCCCAACCAAGTTCTTCAATCTTTTGTGACGTGATTCTTGCTGTGTGTGGTCGCGCATTGTCCTGATGAAACATCACCCGTTTTCGATTCACTAGAGCAGGTCTTTTTTTCCTCAAAGCTTGGTTCAAACGCTCTAATTGCTGACAGTATATTTGAGCATTAATTGTTGCATTAGGTGGTAAGAATTCAAAGTGGATTATTCCTTGGCAATCCCACCAGATTGAAAGAAGAACCTTTTGCCCATGAAGTTCCCTTCTCGGCTGTGGCTGGGGTCCTTCCCGTTTACCAAGCCACTGTCTACGACGCTTAACATTTCGATAAAATATCCATTTTTCGTCGCCAGTCACAAGTCTATCCAAAAAAGGTGAAACAAGTTGGCGAGAATGGAGAGAAGAGCAGATGTCAACTCGGGATTTGAGGTTGTTTTCAGACAATTCATGAGGCACCCATTTTCCAAGTTTAGGAACTTTTTCAAGTTGTTGAAGATGACGATGAATAGTTGTATGATTTGAACTGATAACCACTGCCAATTCCTCAACTGATAAAGCAGGATTTTCTTCAAGGGCTGCTTCAAGAAGCTTTTCATCAAACTCAACTGGACGTCCGGTTCGATCTTCATCTTCAAGGGTGAAATCTCCACCTCTGAATTTTGCAAACCATCTTCTGCAAGTTCTTTCATTCACACATTCCTCTCCATAAACCGAGTGAATTTTTCTAGCCACTTCGGCTGCTGAGTTTCCTTTCTTGAACTCATAAAGCATTATGCGCCTCAAATGATTCTTGGGTACTTCCATGTTAGCAGGGTTTTAATCAAACAAAATTTTATTTTATTGTTCTCTGAAATAAAATTTGATCAGTTTAAATGCATCTAAACATAAAAATAATGTTCAGCTCCATTAGACATCATAAAATACTCTTTAAATTCAGTACCTTGATGAGTGACAGCTTCGGAATACCAGTAAACTTAGATGTCCGGGTAATATAATGGCTCGGAATTATTAATCGGAAAGCTGAGTTCTAATTTCCGTTGGGTTATTTTTTTTAACTTGCGCGCAAATACCTTTGGGAAATGTATGAATACATTTATTCTTACCCCTAGCTTTGGGTTTATTCGTAAATATTGCATCACTATACAATTATTATATCCCCCACCAAAAACTTCTTACAATGTAAAAGTATATCCTGGTTTTAAATAACCTTCATAGGGTTGATAAGCCGTAGAATCAACATCTATCTCATTCTGTTTAAAGTTTATCTATCTATCTATCTATCTATCTATCTATCTATCTATCTATCTATCTATCTCCTTCTGCTTTTATTTTCTTCCACTTCTTCATTCATTGCTTTTTTCTTTCTATGGTATTCTACCTCTTGATCTCAATCTAATTCTCTCTTTCTCTCTCTCTATTTCATTCTGCTTTTCTCTCATTCTGCTTGTTTTTTCTTTCTTTTCCCCCTCTCTTTCTATCTAATTCTGATTTTCTCCTTTCTCTCTCTCTCTCTCAATCTCTCTCTCTCTCTCTCTCTATCTATCTATCTATCTATCTATCTATCTATCTATCTATCTATCACTTCCTTCTTTTCTATTCTAACCGCAGGCTTCCAATTTCAGAAAAATGTCCTTTAACAGGAACTTGTATATCATCGCTCTTTATAAAGAATTGATGAAACAAGTTTAGTTTCCACTAACCGAGCCGACATTGCTCACTCGCTAGCCTCAATTCGCATCCGGACGACGGACTTAGTGAACCGCGCAAACACTTCTTATTCTGTCGTCATTCATCCGGCGAATAAGTGACCACAAATGTCCAAAGAAATTAGAGACTATTGTCATCAAATATTTTAACTATTCAACGCACTTCAATACAAAGCGTAGAAAGCAATATGGAAATAACATTATGAAATAGGAAATTGAATGCTCGTATGCTTCTTACTTACTTCAATTTGCTTATATATATATATATATATATATATATATATATATATATATATATATATATTATAATTATTTAAAAAAAAATGATTCCATCGCTACATAAGAGTTCTCATGTTTCAAAAACAGAAGCTAAAAAATTCAGTTTAATTTCTATAATTAAATTGAATTAAAGTATTCATTGAAACCTGAAATCACTTATGTAGCGATAGAATCATATTTAAAAAAGAATTACAATTTTGGCTCTACTTGTGTATAGGGCACTGTTTAAAAAAAATAAAAACAAAAATACTAAAGAACTTCGAATTATTAACCTAAAGGTTGTTACCTATTTTTCTATATATTTGCACACACACACACACACACACACACACACACACACACACACACATATATATATGTGTGAGAATTAGTGGATATATTTTTAGTCTAACATTATTATAATGGATACATCGTATTTGAAATAGACGCTCCATTTATCGAAAATAAGACAACCCAGACGAACGAATTCAATGTGTTTCATTGAATGTGAGAGACAAGGAAAATCTTTTTACGTTTTTCGAATGTTCTTACTTTTCTTACTTATATATATATATTGGGAGAAAGATGTATGACAAAGTGGGAAAATTTTTTTTCGTGTGACACCATTCGTCCCTTATTTGCTGTGAATTCTAATTTTAAATTGTTTTCCGTTTACATATATATATATATATATATATATATATATATATATATATATATATATATATATATATATATATATATATGTGTGTGTGTGTGTGTGTGTGTGTGTGTGTGTGTGTGAGTCTATATGTGTTTGTGTGCTTTGGATATATATAAAAAAACGATTGTGCGCATGTGCAATCGCACCAGCATAATCAAACTCAGTCCGATGACGTCCCAAAGGACAGAACGCGTCACACGAAAACTTTTTTCCACTTTGTCATACATTTTTCCTTCACAAATTGTCCTTGTTATTTAAAAATGAATATATCATCATGCCATATATATATATATATATATATATATATATATATATATATATATATATATATATATATATATATATATATATATATTATTTCATACGTTTTTATAGTGGATACTTCTGATTTGGATGAGACGCCCCATTTTTAATTATTAAACACTGTCTATTACGTCTATCGGTTTGCACATTCGAGAAATTTTCTTTACCTAGATTCCTCGAATGTGCAGACCGATAGACGTAATTTAATAAGTCAAAATGGAGAATCTATTTCAAATCAGAAGTATCCACTATAATAACCTTATAAGAATAAGTAATATATAAATTTCCTCATGAGAGCGCACGAGAATTCATCCTCTCTTCCGCTTTTCTTTAAAGAACTAAACAATTTGAAACAGACGCTATGATGAAAACTATATGTTTCTATAAATATTTGCTATTATTTGTCAAAGTACTATTATTTTGAAATATTAATTCTTCTTTTACGCACAGTTTTTCTCCCGAAAGTGGACGATCACATCTCAGCAAAGCTTTCCTGGCCTTTTTTTTATCTCAAAGTAATGTTTTTTCCGTTACAATCCAACTCGTTGGGTAAATTAATATTAATTTGAAGATTTAATAGTATTATCTATTAGTATTTAAACTCATTGCAGTATATTCGACATTTTAAACCTTTGAAGTTGAATAACCACACACACACACGCACGCACAAACACATACACGCATATGCAAACATATATATATATATATATATATATATTTATAAATATATATAATTGTAAAACAGTTATTGGTTAGTGTTGAATTAGACCAGGAAACAGTAGTATTAAATAGTTCCCAATATACGAATAAAGAAAATAATAATTTAACATGCAAAGTTATTAAGTTTAAAAAAATTAGGATATCAGCCAATCACGCTACCTTGGTTTCAACCTTTCGGCATCTCAGGCGATTTGGCCCAAATGATTTCCTAACGCTTTATTCATGTTTGGCTGATCTCCTAATTTTTTATCTATATCTATATATCTATCTATCTATCTATCTATCTATCTATATATATATATATATATATATATATATATATATATATATATATATATATATATATATAGAGAGAGAGAGAGAGAGAGAGAGAGAGAGAGAGAGAGAGAGCAGGTAATCGATCCGTTGGTATATAATCCGGGTGGATCCTTGTGATATTAATTATAAAAACTGATCCACAGGGAGCTCTATGTATTTATTTTAACAAAGCATATTTATTTTTTACAGCAAAAAAGCAAAAAATATCTCAACATAGTATAGTCTATTTCAAGCCGTTCCAGGATAAGATACCTTACGCCCCCACAAATCACTAACACAAACTCATTCTCTTTAACAAAGGCGCCTGCCATAGGAGGAGTGACATTGAAAATAAATTTAAACCAATGCTCCGAGACACTTAGTGCCAGATGATACCAGCGTACAGAACGGCTTGAAATAGACTATACTATGTTGAGGTAATTTTTATCTTTTTGTTGTAATATATATATATATATATATATATATATATATATATATATATATATGTATAACTTATATACAGTTTACCATGTTTTTTAATACAAAATTGGATAAAGATAGCTAGACAAATAGATAGATACACACACACAGAAAGAGAGGGAGAGAATGAGAGGGCGAGAGTGAGAGAGAGAGAGTGAATGAATGAATGAGTGAGTGAGTGAGAGTGGAAAAGTTAAAAATATAATGTAAAAAAAGAGTGAGAATAAATACAGAAAAATAATGGGAGAGAGACATCAGGAATAAAAAAGAGAGGGAGAGAGAAAGCCAGACAGTGAGAGTGAAAGAGTGGGAGATAATATATGAGAGAGAGACCCACACAGGGAGAGAGAGACATACACACACAGGGAGAGAGCGAGACAAAGAGAGAGAGAGAGAGAGAGAGAGGGAGAGATTTTACTTTTTTCTTTCTCTTTTGTGAAAGACAGGGATGTAGGGGGAGTGTATTACAATATAATCAGCTGAGCAGAAAAGTGCAATTTCTTACTTGTAAAATCCATCGTATCTAAAGAGAGTAAATCACCATTCTGCTCTAGTATAATGATGTCGCCAACAGGAAACCAATCCGAGTTTTTAAAATCTAAATCAATTTTTATCATCCGTGGTCTATTAAGATAATAGATGTGTGGAGATGGAGTCTAATTGAAGGTTTCGGCAAAGAAAGAACGAAAAACAAACAAACATTACAAAAAAGCAAGAAACATAAATCATTTATCAAATAAAAAGCAAAAAAAAAAACCCCCAAAAAACAAAAAACAAAACAGAACCAAAACCACAAAAAACAAAAAGGAAAAAGAACAACGAATATTCTGGAAATAATGTATTACTAGCGAAATAGTCTCAAAATATTCGCTGCAAATTAATTTATCTCGAAGAGTCAAGATTGGAAGATAAAAATAATGGAAAAGTCGATTTTTTTCACGTTATTAAGAAGATATTTTCAGCCAACGAGGTCGGAAATGGATGAAGTTGCCAGTCCACCTTCCCTAAAAAAAAGCAAAAAAAAAAAAAAAAAGAAAAAAAAGAAATTTCCCCCCAAAATAACAACAACAAAATGTGACTGGAAGATTAGACAGAGACTCTAATATAATTCGGGTCTGTGGAATACAAGGCGATTACACAAGAAATAGTTTTAAAAATTTATTAAAGCGAAACTATTTAAGATATTGGTAGTCGATGCCCAGGTTTGGAGAGGAACTGTTGAATTTTATTACAGCATCGAACAAATGTTCAATATGGATATCCTTTGTCTATCTGTCTGTCTGTCTCTCTCATGCACATATATATTGGTCGAATTTGTGGCAGCTGATTTATTTTTATTACTGATGTTAGCCTAATAAAAGGCTCAAGAGTCACTCAAGGTAGATGCTGAATGTAATAGAAGTGAAGATTATGAGGATAGATAATGATTGACCCTAGATGTGAAGAGGTTAAGATTGCAGCGTTCGGAGAAAGCACCCACGCAAGATTAAATTCCACAAAGTAGCGGTGAAATATGCTTCCTGTCAATGGAATACGGAGAAAATGAGGCCGATTCAACTCCGTGGGTGTAGCAGTGCGAGTCTTAACTGTAAATGCTTGAAGTGGTGGAACGAAGAAATGAAGCTCGCGTGAACATTTTCCATGAGAATCGCAATAGAGCAGCGATAGGCTTGTGGCGTTGCGTCTACGGGGAAGACTGCAAGGTGGGAAATAAGTCATCATCCACAAGGCCGTGTAAACGACCATGAACTCCACCAAAGCTATAAAGAGATTATTGGAAAACCTCCGGCTTTGATATGGCAGCAATGAGCCATTTTTGGTCAAAGTTTTATTATGCAAGATTTGTTAAAGTTAGTGGGGAAATAAGTCTAATTTGCAAAATTATGGCTGCTTGGACTTTTTATTTATCTATTTAATGCGCTTTTCTTTTAAAATACTGGGTTCTTTCTTTACAAAATCTTCTTACCTTAAATGCGTTCTAATCCAGTAATTTGCTGGTCGACGGGTTTCGTTAGGCGTCGCTATTATTGTGACACCATTTAGGGCCGCGAGAAGAAAGAAAGGAAAGAAAAGGAGAGGCGAGGGTTAAACTTAGATGATAAGGGAAAACCACCCACAAAGGGATATTTAGCGATGTTATTTTGATAATGGGAATGGTGAAAATTCTGATGGCCATTGTCGTAAAAATTAGTTGATGAATCCCAGAGTTTTTAAACAGATAAACATTAACTGTGTCATGATGGCGAACTTATATTATCGGGAAAGGATTTAATAGGTCATCTGTCGACCGCACACAAAGCCCAACCCTGAGTTAAGAAGATGTCGGTTGGACAAGACATCTGTGTTCTGTTGAAATTCGCCTATGATAACAAAGCTATGTTGTTGGATTTTTAATTAACTCAATTTCACCAAAATTCCATCCACTTAATGTTGGCGAAAACCTGATTGAAGAATTCCATATGCCGTGACGTTGGATAAAAATTGAGATTATCACACCCACACCATTGGACGCCCATTGGCCGAATAGTAACGATAACCAGGCGTTGGAGGCGAGTTGGGAACGACGAGGCTGTTATCGGATCTAACCCGATTCCCATCCGAATCACCAAAAGGTTAAAACGTCACACTTGGGTGCCGCGACCAATACCAAGCCAGTTGGCCGTCACAGGACGGGATAGCACGACTGACGCAGACAGGCGGACATCACGTTTGGAGCGGCGACACCCGAACGAACGAACCAGCGGGGAGGTGGACGTCACATTATTAAATATGAGGTAAATAAACTTTGAAACAAAATATGATGACCAACATATAAATTGGGTTGCTGCATACTTATCAGGCGTTTTTGTAGGTGAGTTATTTGTTAATAAAAATTGCTGTTTTGTTTATTTTTTGAATAAAAACATTATTTTATATTTAGGTTATAAAAGTGCGTGTCGATAATCATACAAATCTAAAAAATGTTATTGTTGAATTGTTATATTTCTTTTTTCGTAATAAATATTATTTAAAAACGCCTGATAATTATGCACCAACCTATTATGTGTTCTTTTATGTGTCTGGCCCTTTCGGACCATAGGTGATCATGAGTCTCTTTTTATGATGGCTTCATAGCCGTCACTATTCCCATTTTAATTCCAAACCCAAATCATAGTTTCTATAATTCTGTAGCTACGGTATATAAGATCTGATAATGCCTGGCATCCAAATAAGAGTCCAGATCGGACGAGGTTGTTTAAGAACATGACTCGATTTCCAAGGTTAATGGTTTGGTAGCAACTTGGGGTGTTGGACAAAACTACGCAGCCTACGTTCAACTTCCTTATCACCTCTTCGAAATTTGATATAACTGAGGTATGCGTAACGTATCAGCGCGGAAAACAAACATAATTCGAATACCAGCGGAATTCAATTCACTTCGCAGTAATACCATGAGAAAAGTCAGGAGTTAATTTGTGTTCTGTTAGAAGATATCTTAAAAAATTATGTTTTTGCTGCAACTCTCATGCTTTCTAAAAAAAGAAAATGGTGAGTAATATTTAGGAGAACCATTCTTAAATGCCTGTGTCTTATGGCTCAATCAACAGGAGTGCAACATGTACGCAACACTACAGTAAAATCAGAAGCAATGAATTTACATAATACCCGAATTTCCGCTTGACTTTCTGGAATGAGGTGTTATTATTATTTATATTATTTACACAGAGAGTATTGTCCTCATCTTTGTTGTTATTATCACAACGTTTCGACCGTTCTATTCACCGGCCATCATCAACTTGTCGAACCAGGTAACCTCCATTTCGAACTAAACACTTTATTTAATCTACAGGGGTAGTTGTTCTCGCTCTGTTTTCCAGTTCTCGTCTAGTTCTTATTTTAGTAGTGCTCAGTTATTTCTCGCCCTCAGTGGAAACAGGACAAAGGCACAACGGTCGAAACGTTATGATAACAACAACAACAATGAGGACAATAATACGTGCGTAAATAATGTAAACAATGAAAGAAAAATTGTAACTTTCATTCGCACAGGTCAATAATTTCGTAAATTGTCAACTAACACAGTCACTAATAATAATAATAATAATAATAAAAACACAGAGCTGAAAATCCGAACTGAAAAATAAAGAAATCAATGCATAAAATATCATGTCGATAGGTAAATAAATATATTCATCGGTTGTTATGTAGGAAAAGTTAATATTTTTGCTTCCTCAAAAGAGGTAAATGCGTCATTCAAATGGGCCCATTGCTCACTGCACAGTTGCGCAATGACATTTTGTCATGGTTTCATCATTTTATAATGTAGAACTCTTCTTTGATTTCCACCAATAGCTTTAGCTCTAGTAGATTCTGTCTTTGTTGAAATGTTGAATATTTTCTGAATCTAGTTAGGTTTTTCTACATATTCGGTTCATATAATAAATGCATTTTTCTCACATCTATCTTGTTTTTGTATATAGATCACGAAGAAAAAGACATTTTAAACGCTGTGCAATGTCTATTTATTCATTTCATGCGCAACCGATGTTAAAATTATCCTCAAGCTTGAAAAATGATGTGTTAAATAATAGTTTAGCATATTATTATTTTTTTTAGAGAATTGTATTTCTGCTGTGACTTCCGCATTTTGACCTTTGAGGTCAGATACAGGAAAACAAAGGAAGTCGATTTTGAAACTAGCGTGGGAATGATAGATCTAGAAAGGCGATTTCAGAGAGTTGGTTCTTACACGTCGAACAATGTAGACGTGTGAATTTCGTATCTGGAAACTGCTCCCCAGTGGGGTGGGATAGCAACCCCACTGGCTAGTTAGAAATGTATACGTCGACGTGTTGAATACATTAGTTAAGTTTAAAATTCCTTTGTTGAAATTCTCTTTTTTATCTCCGAACCAACTAGCGATCACCCAGCCGAGAGAAGAAAGATAAGAGAGAGAAGATCCAACAATGTGAGTGAATCGATGCCGTCAACCAACAGATCACCAGAAGAGGAAGCTATGTAAGAGATGAAACTACAGTTTACATTCTCTTCTTATTTACGTGTCGTGTCTCTTCAAGACTTGGGCAATCATGGCTCTCCACAACCTTCTATCCTTTGTAGTTATTAGCATTGTCTGAATTTTTAGTATCCCTATCCCAACCTGTTCTGTCGTCCATTTACACAAACTCGTTTGGTAGTTTATTCACTGATTTTGTTTGTCTCTCTTGCCTTCAATATGTCCTGCGACTATCAAATTTCCCGGGCGTTCTTTCCTCATGATATATCCTAGACATTTCAACTATTTTTCTGATTTTAAGTGTTGGAAGAGATAGCAAAAATACAATATTTATTAAGAGAAAATTGTGAAGATCTATGATCGCCAACATCCCAAAGGGACACGCCACATAGAAAAAGAATAAGTTCTTTTCATTCTCGTTTTCATTAAGACTTCCTCATTGCACACATGTTCAATCCAGGTTATTCACAATATCCTTTAGAAACGCATCTCTGTGGCCTCAAGTCTCCTCTTTATCTGTGAGGAAATTGTCCAGCATTCACTGCCAGATAGAAGGATTGATATTACATAGCAGTCCAGCACTTTTTTTCTTTTTATTCTCTAAATCCTTCTGTAGACCCTCATCTCTGTTGCTTCAAGTCTCCTCTTCATCTGTGAGGAAATCGTTCAGCTTTCATTGACATATAGGATGACTAATATTACATTAGAGCTGATTGGCTTCACAAACAATATGACGAGTGAACATTAAAGACACTTTTAAGATTTCTCTAACATTGTGTAAAAGAAATTTTGCAAAATAAGATGATGACTCTAAAGGAACCATCAATAAGAATCACACATTTTATGACTTTTCTTATTACTTCTTAAAAATACAATCAAGTACATATTACTTTTGGCAAGTTCCCGATGAATTTTTAAAATACATCAGTTGATGGACTGCAAGTCTTCTGGTATAGAAGATGTTTAAATTATTAATGAAAACGTGTGATGCCAGGAAAGTTGCAAAAGAATCTGAAAAGGAAATCAAGTTAAATAAGTTATTCGGAAAGTGGGCAAATTTCAGAAAACTTAAAATAGAACACGTTGGGGAGAAATTGAAGTCCGCTTAGAAAAGTTGAGCAATGTTCGCTGATTGTGTCACTAACGGTCGGGAAAAATATGACGCCATTAATGTCAAGTTCCATTTGCGTTAAAATCCATTTTCGAACGCAAGAAGATCAAAAGTATACTTGCCAAAGATGAATCACGATTCTAACATATAAAAGGTGGAAATTTGAAAATAAATTGTCTTCTATCTATCTATCTATCTATCTATCTATCTCATATGAGGTGATTTGGGATTTTATTGTTTTTAATATATATATATATATATATATATATATATATATATATATATATATATATATATATATATATATATATATATATATATACATACATATATATATATATACATATATATATATATATACATATATATATATATACATATATATATACATATATATATACATATATATGTATATATATATATATATATATATATATATATATATATATAGTAAAGGTAACAAATCCGTTAGTATATAATTCAAGTGGATCATAGTAATATAGACTATTAAAACTGAACCACAAAAAGAACTCAATGTATTTATTATTTCAGAGTAAATAATTAATAAACAATAAAATACAAAATTCCTCATGATTTGGGATTTTATTATTTTTAATATATATATATATATATATATATATATATATATATATATATATATATATATATATATATATATATATATATATATATCTTATTTTAAATAAAATATAAATATTATTATTTTAAATAAATATATTGATAAGAGAGAGGACCTCAAATGATCAGGATTCAAGGAAACAGAAGATGACGATTGAAATTACATTTAAATTTTTGAAGATCGTAGTTGGCAGGAAAGCAAGAAGCAGGAAGGGACTTCTACAAAAGAGAGAAGAAATCATTAGCATAGAACTTACGCTTAAAACTTGCAATTTCAGCTGTAAAATAATGAGACCTAGCCGCCAATTTAGTACTGCGCACAAATTCGTGAACTCGAGGTGCCAAAGAGGAAAGTTCATCGGGACAATTACTCTGAAAGTAGCTATAGAAAAGACGCGGGGAAGCTATATTACGTCGGTGGGAAGGTGACTGATGCTGAGATGTCATGTCAGGATGGATGGAATTGCAGATTCTACTTTGGAACCTTTTAAGTATCTCAAAATACTTAGCAGAAGCAGCAGATCATATATGGCGAGAATATTCGATGAAAGGATAAAAGTGCAAGATAGATTCTGTAGAGAAAAATTGCCTCGCCCAACACAGTAAATCAACTTTATAGTAGTTTCTTTTTCATCAATATCAGCTTTCCGTCGTTGGATTTTATGCAGCATGATGAGCATGTCTTTCGTCTTGTTCTGCATTTTATTCCATGTTTGGCGTTGTTTTCTGTCTCCTATGAATCATGTCGATAATCTCATGTGATCCATTCCTTTTTTCTTCTTTGTCCATTTTCCTTTGGGATGATGCCATTTGCTGATGTCACTAAAACTTAACTAAAGAACAAGGAACGAATTTCCCTTAAATGGTAATTGCTTGCAGTACAATGTAATATATCAAGTCACTGTAAAATCAGCAGACAACGAAGAAAAAATATACAATGGATTAACTAAAGAACACTGGGAGCAAAGAAACTACGCACACAAAACATCCTTTACAAATACTAAATACGCGAACTGCATAATGTTTTCTAGGCATATCTCGGAGATTAAAAATAATAATTAAATCACACAATCAATTTCATGAAAAATAAAGAAAACAACATCAGCCTACAACAATAAATCACAAAACTCCGTAAATTCTGTTTGGAGAAGAAACATAGCTATAATTTTCAGATCGCCACAAATTACTAAATAAACAATCAGAACTCATCTCAAAATGCAGACTTGAAAACAAATTTACGATATGAAATAAACAGAAAACTGCACTGAGTCCACATTTTTTTTTACTCAATAGCCCCTAGAATAATTCTCGATATAACCATCACCGCCCACAGTTAGAATAATACAATAGGCATTCCCATAATACATCACCAACCAGTATATATAAATCAGTCAGTCAGTTATGTGCCATACGTGATACACCCAGAAATTACAGCTTGGGTATTTATTGTCAATGTTAGGGCCGTGAAATCAACCAGTAATATATATGTGTCTGTCTTAAAAAAATAAAAGCAGTTTTTAAAAGCATTTGAATGATACGCGCTTTAGTGTAGAGATAACTGAATAAGATTTTCTTCAATAAGGTACAAATGTACAAGTATAGGACACTTGAGGTAATTCACTGTGAGATTAGCTTACTGGCCGAAGCGGGGTTTCATTTTTTAAGGTTGCGTTTTCCAAGTGAAGATAGTCTGCCCGTTTAAAAAGACCCGTATTTGAAATTTGAGCTCGACATGAACGCCAATTTCTGGCACTGGTTGGAAATCCTTTAAAACGTTTAACTGAAAAATTATGACAGTTGAGTAGATATTGGACAGAATTCATACCAGATATCAAGGAACTCATCTGAGATCATTCCCGGTCGCCGAATAGAGAAACGCTTAAACTCACATCTGCACCGGTTTTGAAGTCCTGAGAGAGATTTTGTTATACAGGCGGGACCAAAAGTAGACTTAAACTTAGTAGGTATGCACTTTACATAAAAAAACAACATTTTATTACATTTATATCTATTACAATTATATTTGTTCAAAACTGTTTATGTATATTTGTTTCACATTTTACTTACATTTTTTAAGTACATTTTAATCTCTTAAGTGCTCAAAATGTCCTCCAACATTATGACATTCCTGGAATCTCTCCAGAACACTATGACACACAGTACGACACAAATCCCGATCTGCATCAATTTCAATAAATACTTCTGAAATGTACTCTTTTAATTCGTCCACTGTGTGGGGGCTTCTTTCATAAATTTTGTTCTTTACTACCCCCCCCCCCCCAAAAAAAAGAAACCCACTGGTGTTAGGTGGGGTGCTGCTCCTTCTTCTGAACGAACGTTGTGGAAAGGTTTGGTTAAGGTAGTCCCTTACTGCCAAAGCGTAATGGGGAGGTGGTCCATCTTGCTGAAAGAACAGTTCTTTTTTTACAGTAAAGTTCACCCTGTACAAGGCCCGAGACCATTCGAGGTAGACGATTACGTTAAGGGGTAGTTTATATGGATAGGAGAAGAAGATAGCTGTTAACTCTGAACAGGTTAAGATTGTAGTGATAGGGGTAACACCCTCTTGAGAGTCTGTTCCACAGGGCAGTGGTTCGTGGAAAGAAGCTGTTTGAGTGGAACTTACTTCTCACCGACGGGATACGGAGAGAATATGGGTGGTTTGCTACTATGTAAGTGGCAAGGCGGATCCTAGCCGTGAAAGTTAGACCTGGCACAAACCAAGGCATGTAGTTCGTCCGAGCACTTTCCATGGTAGTAGCGATAGAGCGGTGAGAGAATCGCCACATCCCATCTGTGAGAGAGAGGTTGGAGGGTGGAAAATAATTCTTACACGGAGACGCTTTTGAACTCTATGAAGAGCGGAAAGTCGGTCTAAGGCGTAGGGCTCGTATCGAAGAAAATTACCGAAAATAACTGACAAAATATTAGAGTGAATAAAATCTTAAGTAATAAAGATTCAAGTCTCGAGTACTCGGTACCCACAATTCATTACACTTAGCCTGACACAAGGCAACAAACATGGGGCGCACAGTGAGGATAGAACGCACTATACAGCAGCTTACTAACAGTTATTTATGACTATTTGCATCTCCTCAACTAATTGTATAACAGCTTCGTCAGGAGTAAAGCACACTGCTTATTCTATCATCGTGGGATTCGCTTCTAGACACAATGGGCGCTTTTGTAATTGCTGCCCCTACTGACTTAACCCTTAAATCTATGCGACAAGTTTATTCATTAATCACCAAACTAAGCAACGCATTGTATTAACTTTAGTTTTGTTGGCCGAAAAATCTGTCCGACATCTGGAAATCATTATATAAATAGAATTTTCCACAAAGCGTGTAGAATTTTCGTCTCAGTTTGCAGTAACTTTTATCAAATTATAATAATTGTTCACGTCATAATCAATGTATTGCTTCGTGTCTTTCGCTGACCTTATAAGCAACAATCTAGTTCCATTCTGAAATTCCATCTTAAGGTCATTATTTCTTCACTCAGGCCATGGACATTCTCGCTTTGACCTCTAGTCCTATACTCTTTAGCCTGTAGGTAGGTTCCGCAAATACAAAAAATAAAAGTTCAACAGTATTGTTGGAGATAAGGAGACAAAGTGAGGAAGCTTTTACAGACAACGCGTTTCGCCTCCATCTTCAGGTCGGAATGTAAGACAAACCCGTCTATAAGGAAAGTGCGTTGAAGCTTTAGAGGAAGGGATAATAAAAAAATCTTATCAGATTTTTTAGTATCAAACATCTGTTGGATTTGAAATCAGCTCATTCCGAGTATGACTGATTGATTTGTTTTTCACGATTTATCAACCCTTTTCAGGTTCTTTAAAGCTGGAAAATACTTTTAGATTGTAAGAATTTTTTTATTAAAATACCAATGACGTGCTGATACAAGTTTTACTAATTAACCCGTAGATGGGGGGAGGTGGATTCATATACTTACCTGATGTATTTGCGCATAAGTGAATAAAACGAACCCAACTAAAATTCGAACTCGGCTCTCCGATGAACAATTCCTTGGCACATCCAAGCCTACAGCACATGGTATTCCTAAGAGGTCATCCATCTATTAGTACGTATACATCATTGTACTATTATTACTTTTGTAATGATCGGTGATATTGTGCATGCGTCCGGTCTGAGGTTGACTGTAGAGAATTGAGGGGTCAGTGCCCTTTCAGTGCATTTTCTTTTCAGTGGATACTTTTACCGTCTAATAAGATTGCTATGAACGTTGGCTCACCGTGTCGTGCCAGATAATATTCTGCGCCTTTATAAAACTACCATTCATCCTGGAAATGAATCTTGCTGTCACATCTGGTCTAGTGCTTCTACTATGTATTTATAATTCTCGATAAAATCCAAAGAAAACTCAGTTATGTTATCGGCCCTAACTTGGCAACACGGCTTCAGTCACTTTCCATGTGCCTTTTCTATAAATATTTTCATAGTACTTGTTCTGGTGAGATTTCCTCTTTGATACTTCGAATTCATGCATTTAAGAACAGTACTGATTGGCAGTTAGGTCTCATCGTTTTACAGCTGAAATTGCTAGATGTTCTAAGCTAACAATTTCTTTTCTCGCCTTTCTTGTCAAATTATCTTCTAGATTCTTGCTTTCTAATCAACTTTGATTTTCAAAAATTTAAATGAGTCTCCTTGAAAACTATTCTTTTATTGTTCTTTCTTCTAATATTTTTTCCAGATAGTTTTACACTCAGTAACATCTTGCGTCTTATAGCCTTGTTTGTGGCGAAAATATTAAAAAAAAAATTGGCATTTATCAGGTCGAAATTGTGGTAACACGTGTTAACCGTATCCTAATAGCGAGATATTTATGTAAGCAGTGAAAAATGTTTCAAAATTTTCATAAAATTATGTACGATAAAAATGAAATAGAGACGGTTGCATTTAAAATAAAATTTCGGCATTTACTTAATATTTACTTATTGCACGGAGTGCAACTGGTTCATTGTAAAGGTTTATGTCCGATATTCATTGTTAATCTAAGATGGCCGCAACTTTACATTGCTGTTTGTTTTGGTGCCAATTTCTGGTGTATTCGAGATTGAAACTTTGCATCGTTCAGTTGTGAGGCAGACTTTATTGAATGTTGACGTTTTGTCCATAAATGAATGCCTTAAAGATGGCTGATGGTAACTTGCCTTTTCGTCATAAGCTGTATGAATTTCTTAAAGGAGTAAGCGTAGGAACTGCGAGAGAAGGTTTATTTCGACCGTGTTCCAGCTTTTCGGACTGTCAAAAACTGATTTGGCAGATTTCGTCAGGGTGATTTTAATCTAAGCTTTATGATAAAGTTCGACGCGAATGGAAGCTGAAAACAAGTTTGTGAATATGTAGAAACCGTGACTAAATTCGTTGCTGTCCGTTTGGTGGGATTGCAAAGGGATAATTCAATTTCGGTACTTTCGGTCGGTGAAACAATAACTGAAAAAAATATTGCGGCCAAGTCATCAATCTCGATGCGGCTATTCGAGATAAACGGCCGATTCTGGCAAATCGAAAAGGTGTCATTTTCCACCACGACAACGCAGGACTGCATGTTGCAAAACGGACCTTGCAGAAGCTTAATGGGGAAACCCTCCAGCACCTACAGTATTCTCCTGACTTGACTCCCTCTTATTACTTTTGTAATGATCGGTGATATTGTGCATGCGCCCGGTCTGAGGTTGACTGTAGAGAATTGAGGGATCAGTGCCCTTTCAGTGCATTTTCTTTTCAGTGGATACTTTTACCGTCTAATAAGATTGCTATGAACGTTGGCTCACCGTGTCGTGCCAGATAATATTCTGCGCCTTTATAAAACTACCATTCGTCCTGGAAATGAATCTTGCTGTCACATCTGGTCTAGTGCTTCTACTATGTATTTAGAATTCTCGATAAAATCCAAAGAAAACTCAGTTATTTCATTTGTTCCGGTGTCTATAGAACAATTTAAATGACAAACGCCAGTCGAAGATTACATCACAACCTTTTTCCAACAAAAAATACATACGAAATGGCATCAACAAGCTTGCAGAACGATGGGAGACAGTTGTTAAAGATACTGGTGACTATGCACTTAACTAATAAATGTATTTTTGTGAGTTTCTAATTACACATGAACTAGTAGAAAGAGCGTTAACAATTAGCGGATTTCAGAAATCTAATTTCCTGAAAAACTGTTTGAAAAAAATCTTATAAATTTCAGCTGAAAGTAACTGTTTGGTCAAATGACGTCGAATGTTTTCTGAATGGAAACAGTTAATTTTACTATTACCATTGATACTACCACATTACTATTGATTCTACTACAAGACCCTTACCATTGATTCTACTACAAGACCATTAACATTGATTCAGCCAGAAGACCATTAACATTGATTCAGCCACAAGACCATTACCATTGATTTAGTCAGAAAACCATTACCGTTGATTCTACCACAAGACCATTGACATTGATTCTACCACAAGACCATTACCACTGATTCTACTACAAGACCATTACTATTGATTCTGCCAGAAGACCCATACCATTGATTCTACCACAAGTCTGTCACTATTTATGTATTTCTGGTGGTAGAGAAAAAAGATGATTAAACACCGAATTTTGTAATTTTTGACTTAAAATATGTTTTATCATTCAGTTATGTGCCATGTGTGATACACGATTAGGCGATCATGATTGACGAGGCAGATTCTTTTCCCGCAGTAGGTTGCCATTTCTTTCTGCGGTAGACTATTTGCCATCCAGGGCTATAGAACCCGGTCTGTCCTGCTATTTACCCATAGCTGGGGTGAGAAGAAGAGGATTCATACCTTTCCCAAGGGTATTAGCACGTAAGTGAATGTAATAGATTCGACTGGAATTCGAACTCGGCACTCCAATTCCTCATTCCGAGCCGCTATCCATTACTCCACCGTATTTAAAACTGAAGCGTATTTTGGATTAAAAAGATAATTCTATTTTTGTGGGTGAATATTGCATTAACAATTCATTTTAGAATACCAATGATTTTTCAAGATTACTGATTAACCCATAACATTAAATGGATCTATGTCCCTCCCAAGGGTATTGGCTTAAGTATTTGATATTTTTGCTTTAATTCTCTCTATAATAGTATTCTCGACATATAATATCTTCGTATAAATAGAAGAGAAGTTGATAGGAAGTGGAAAGTATCAGAATTTCATCCCATACAAGCCTCGAGAGTTACTCAAGGTAGACATCTACAGTCAAAATGTTAATAATCAAAGATGTGTATGATATAAATAGAAGAGATGTTGGTATGACGTGGATATTGATATTAACAGTTCACCGCTTTAATTTTTCGTTTCTTAATACGTTGTTTAATTTCTGGAAGGCATTTTTCGCTATTCCAGTGCGCCTTTCTGCATCTTTTTATTTTTTTTTTAGTTTAGTACTAAAGTTATTGCTAGACTTGTTTCTGGATTTCTACTAACTGGACCAGGGATCGAACTCTCAAACATTATGCTAGTAAATTTACGTGTCGATGTCTTAATCCTATGTGATAATCATAGTAATTTTTCTAAGCGTAGTTACCATTTTCTTCCGAAAGAGCAAGATTAATTAAGGTTTTCATTCATGGACTAGTTGGTGAAGAACTAATTTAATATCAGTACTTTGCTGTACTAGCTTTTGATCTTTTCACCATAAGTACTAATGCTTATCTTGTACCTTCCAAGCAAACTGACTCCACAGATAAGTTATCCTATTTGATATAATCCTTAAAATTCTTTAGCTATATTTGCCAAATGGGTAGAAAAGTTCTGGCCTAGTCATCAAAATCATTGCAGTATGCGACCGAAAGAATGGAGCAGTCAGTGAGGATAGAAATTACTAGCTGTGTGGCAATCCTGAATCAAGAACTAAGATATCTCTAGATATGCTCAGTGGAACGAGAACAATCTGGTCCCAGAGATTAAATAACGAGTTCAATTCGAAAATTCCCTGAAGGTTACTCAAATTGACAGACACATGATGAAGGCGGGATGGCACGATAGTCGAAACATTGTGATAATAGTAACAAAGATGAGGACATTAATCCGAATGTAAATAATGATTCGGACAGAAGCAATAATTACTGTAAGTATTTGGGAATATGGCGTGACATATTTCACCAACTATTGCGCTGTGGCTTGTGCTTCCGGTGTGGTAAGCGGATAAGGGTTAAATAATTGCTACTTGCTGTGTTTTGCAAATTTGTTGCAGTGTCTTTAGTTCAGACTCATTTATATGAGTAAAATATCTGAATTTCCCCGGGCGCAAAAAGATTGTCGGAGATTCAACAACAGACATATTTGTTTTTTGAGGGCTACAAAAAGCAAAACAAAATAAAAACGGAACAAAGCAGATAGAATAGATAAAAAAACAAACAAAAAAACACTAAAATAAAAAGAAGAAAAAATATATAAGAAGAAAAAAGATAAAACATGCAAAAAAATGTCTGGGTAGTCATTAAAAGATCCAATTGGCGGTATGTGTAAAAAAAACAAAACAAAACAAAACAAAACAAAAAAAAAAACAAAACAAAAAAAAACGGAAGAAAAAAATCTCTTGAAGAAAGCATTCATGCATTTTGACAGATATTATCAGGAAAAACAAAACAAAACAAGAACAAACAACTGCAGGATGAATACTGAATTATTTTTCAGTTGCTCCCCATTTTTTATCATTACACTCAAGTTATACATCTTCTTTTCTTCTTTGAGATCTTAAAAAAAAACTGGAATAGACATTTTAAAGGGTTTTAATCTGCCGCAGATGTGACGGGATTTGGTAGTGATAAACAGAAAAAAAAAAAAAAAAATAAAGAACCGAAAAAAAATATGCCGCATACTGCAATGATTTTGATGACTAGGCCAGAACTTTTCTACCCATTTGGCAAATATAGCCAAAGAATTTTAAGGATTATATCAAATAGGATAACTTATCTGTGGAGTCAGTTTGCTTGGAAGGTACAAGTTAAGCATTAGTACTTATGGTGAAAAGATCAAAAGCTAGTACAGCAAAGTACTGATATTAAATTAGTTCTTCACCAACTAGTCCATGAATGAAAATTTTAATTAATCTTGGTCTTTCGGAAGAAAATGTTAACTAGTAAGACGCTTATCCTGAAATTTCTGGGATTGATTATGAGGAAAGACAGCTTGGAAATTTTAACACTCGCAGGACATAGTTAAGAAAAGAGTGATAATGAGAAACAGCGAGTAACCTAATAAGTTTGGGTGAATAGATGGCGGAGCGGAGATAAGGAAGGATGGTTGATTCATTCATTTTCTACGGCTTATCAACCTGTTCCAGGTTATTTAAAGTCAGAAAATTCTTTTAGATTATGAGAGTTTTTTAGACAATAATAATTGAGTGATACTATTCTTACTAATTAACCCATAGCAGGGGAGAAGAGATGGATTCATACCTTTTCCAAGGGCATTGAGCATTAAGCTAATATAAGGAACCCAACTAGAATTAGAATTAGACGCTCCGATTAACAATTCCGAGTTATTATCCATTACACCACCCACACATCCAAGCTTACAGCACGGGGCATTCCCAGCGGTCACCCATCTAGGTACTGATCAGGCTCGACATTGCTTAACTTCGGCGATTCTGCGGGAACCGGTTTTTCAACGTGATATGACTGTAAACCCAAAGAAGGAGGATAAATAGTCAATCGATACTTAGAGCAACAAGAAACAGGTAGTTGTGGACAGCCTTAATTACCCAGGTTCTGAAGAGACACAGTATATAAAAGAAGATGGTGGACAAGTCTGCTTGTTACTGCAAAATGTTTCCTTACTTACTGGGTGCTTTATGACTGTGGCTTTGTCTCAAAGTTAGCTTTGTCTACTAAATAAGAAAGCCAACCCCACTAATACCAAAATGTCTCTCCGTGTTTTTTCAATCAAAACTACCAGACTTATTCAGTAACTATCTACTTCAAGGTAGTCCTGGGTATGACGATAAACTACATCCGGTAGCAAGGGTTCTGATCGGGAGATTGGACGTTTTGAGGAGCATGGGTCCACCTCTTAATTACTGTTGTTCTCAGGTCCACTCTGACCTGGTGTGGTAGTACCTGTTAGGGTCCCAGCGATGGTCAAATAGTGAACCTCCAAATAAAATCAAAATACTATGAAAGTATAAAAATACATTTTTATGGTAAAAATACCAGCAATATATTTTACGTAAAAAATTACCAACAATATTATATATAGTAAAATTACCAACAATACCTATTTACACGAAAATGACCAGCAATACATATTATAGCAGAATTGCATTTTATAGCAAAATGACAAACAATACCTTTTATTTGTCGTTGAAACCATACAATTGTGTTCAAAATATTTAGGTTTCAACATTAAATAACCCATAGAGGTTATACCGCTAAACAAAATCAACCAAACAAAATCTAGTGACTCTTGAGTAAAAAAAAGTTAGTGAAAAATAACAAATAAAAACCAAACTAAAACAAAACAAAGTAATGTACAAAATATAGAACTGATTTTCGAAAATTTTTATTACGTTTACTGTTCAGTAAACTACTGTTTTGTATAAACATCTGCAAATAAAATGGAAATGTTATAGATGGCGCAAAAGTGTCATTAAAACCATCTGAGCATAGTTGACACGAACATGCCTGAAATACCGGTTAGGTACATCTTCACATTTAGTGACCAGTTCGTTGGAACGGAACTCGGTCGTGAAGTGTTGTGTGGGAGAATATTTCCTTACCAGTTTGGATTCGACCGTCGGACGAAAGCCATAAAATATTCCTACATCAAGAGGAGTAGCAGCAGTAGCAGTAGCTTTTGCTGAAAATGTTAGTCATTCACGGCTAAACATTCTCTTCCCTAGTTTCTATTCTACATTATGTTTCCTCGTACCAAAAGGTAATAAACTTGTTGTTAAACGAATTCCGGTTTTCTACTGTTGTTTTTGATAACTCACTTGCAACATTAAGTGAAGAGTGTCTGTATTTCTATATTTTTCTGTTATTTCGCAGAATAATATAATATTGTTTCGGGTTAACGAAGTCTTCAACGATCAAATCGAACCCAAGTTGTATGCAATAAAAGTCGAAATGTACAATTTTAGATTTCTTTTACTCTTTCTGTCTTTCATTAAGCTTTGTGCTAAAACGACATTTAGGCATTAAATCGATCTGTACTGACAACCACCAAACCACAAATTGATTCATAGAGAGACCATTAAGTCACGCAATAGTTTCTGTCAGACTATCTGAATGATTGTTTAAAAATTGTCCACTGCTATATATATATATATATATATGTATTGAACAAAAAAAAAAACAAGAATGTTGGCGTGACCAACAAATTGCCAAAAGACCTAATACATTAGACAAGAAAAAATGCCGAACAAGGAAATAGAGACCAAAACAACAATAGGCAAACACTTACCTACGCACTAAATTAAAGTGGTCAACCCCTAGACTGTCTAGACACACCCAAAAACTCTTCACAATGTCAACACTCAAACTCAACAAACGACAGCTGGAGTCGCTACTCAGGTTTCACGCTCTCCCGATCTTCAGGCAACTAGAACAATATATATATATATATATATATATATATATATATATATATATATATATATATATATATATATATATATATATATACAGCTGAAGAAATGCAAGACATAGATAAAAGCAAAATATTATGAACATTTGCGTGTAAAAGAACGTTAAGTTCACGAATGCGCATGTGTAAAACCGGAGTAAAAAAGCGGATTGAAAAAGACGCGGAACAAAGTGAAAACATTGAAAAAAAATTGGAAATACCTTTTAGGACCACAACCCGTGAAGTCTGGAAATGTTACCAAGAAACATCGATGTTGGGATAAAAATTGATATTTAAAAGTTAAGTAATCTTTTCATATAATATTATATATATACAATGCTTGAACGCAATCTTCAGGCCATGAAGATTGCGTTAAAGTATGACGCCTTTTGGTCTTGTTCTCATTGTCGATAGAAAGAGAGAGAGAGAGAGAGAGAGAGAGAGAGAGAGAGAGAGAGAGAGAGAGAGAGAGAGAGAGAGAGAGAGATTTTCTGTAAAGTTAGGAGATGGTTCAGTGAATTTAATAGTAATCCTCAAGAATTCGGAGAAGAAGCCTTAATGATAGGTCCCGTTGTGACAGGACTTCTGCTGTCGTGAGTGAAGATAAAGGCAAATAGAATGATGCTTCCGGTGGGTCATAGTAGTGTTTCCAATTTAGTGCAGTCTCTTGGATACTCAAACGTCCGTGCAACAAGCTATCACTATATAGCTGGACGGCTTTGCCTTATCCGCACTACACTTGTTACGTGGCGCCCTCGAACCTTGTGTCCAAGCGTCGTCAAGGCGGCTATACTTTCTCTCAGTCAAATGATGTGATAATCCAGAAAGAAGGAGTGTATGATAAAAGGACTAGATTTCGATTCAACCGTTTGATTCAGTATGCTTTCCCACACGGCCACAGAGAACGCCATAGCAAGCAAGGTTCTCTTTTTAAGAGAAGCCACTGGCAAAGAACACTGGACCAAACTGTTGTTTCCCATACAAAGAAGGGCACAGGTTCGATCACTGCTAGCGAACATATTTAGATTTCTTGAATGCGAGGACCGATAGACATAATACAGACTAAAAAGCAATTTTTTGTAAACAATGTAATGAATTTTTATTAATCTGACATATTTTTTTATCTCTTTAAACGTCATTTTAAGTGGATACTCGTATTTAAGTAGAAGCTGCGTTTATTTATTAAACAGTATATTTATTTATTTTCGTCTACCGACCTGAATGTTCGAGAAATCTTAAAGAAAAACTTTGCGCTCTCTCTCAGGATTCGAACCTGCGTTACTCTGAAGCTACCGTTAGGGCCGGAATGCTCTAAACAACTGAGCTATAGAAAATAGTCGATCAGCCGAGGTCGAAATTGTATCTTTAAGAGAAGCTTGTCTGGTCATAGATTTCCCAAAGTTTTCATATCAGTGATGATGTTGAATGTAGAAGGTTCTACATTTAACGTCATCACTTGATAAGACACCAGAAGTGTTGAAACAAAATGGCTATTTTTGTAATGATTTTATAACATATTTATATTATAATTTTCGAATATATATATATATATATATATATATATATATATATATATATATATATATATATATATATATATATATATATATATATGTAAACAACAATAAAAAAACTAACTCTCCCGTCGTCGTTTAGAACATACAAGTGTACAGTAACTCATTTCTTAGAAACGAACCGCCAGTACTATCCACATATATGATTTGATTATAGTGGCGTGGAGAATTATACGCACTTTTTTTGAAAACACGAATACAGAGAACTGGTACAAAATATATAAGATAAGATAATCCTAAGGAGCCAGGCAAACCTACCTAGGTTTCACCTAAACGGATCTTCAGGGTAATGCTGGCTAGGTAGGTTTGCCTGGCTCCTTAGGATTATCATATGTTTTGCTCTACTTAGTGTACGTCTACTCTACGTAGTTGTCTTTTTATTCGTTTTGTTTTTTTTTCTTTTGGACTCGGAGCTTGAACACTGGAGGATTTTTTTCGCCTAGGTTTAATGTTCATTCTTTTTTTTATTCCCCATTTTTCCTCGGATACCGATTTGTTCTAGTGCAAGTTGAGCTATCCTAGGTTTTTCCAAACGAGTATACCCATTTATATATATATATATATATATATATATATGTATATATATATATATATATATATATATATATATATATATATATATATATATATATATATAGGTTACGGCAGAAATACTTCCCACATATACATCCCAGAAATACCTCTCGCATAATGTGGCAGGTATTTCTGATGCACCTTACACACACACACACACACACACACACACACACACACACACACACACACACACACACACACATATATATATATATATATATATATATATATACATACTACCCACTTTGTGTGTCTCCATGCATGTTTCCACATCACATCTTATGCAAGTTAACGTATTCACTCATAATGTAAATAAACACACACACACACACACACACACACACACACACACACACACACACACACACACACACACAGACACAGACACACACACACACACACACACACACACATATATATAGTTGCTGTTATTTATTTTTGTTAATATCAAATATATTAAAATTCACACCTAAAATTTATAAGAGAAAGAATATGTTCTAGTATCATTCAATAATGGGAACGCGGCTTTGAAAAATAATAAAAATTAATGTAACTCAAAAAGAACTGACGCTAGAGTGATATAATATCTACTTACATGCATGCTAATAAAAACAAATAATAAATTACATCGCTGTGAATTTGAGATTCGTGTAATATAACACAATAGGACAATAGCCAGATTTACAACAGTAGATAACAAAAGGCTTACCATTTTGGTAGCACCAGATCAGGAATTGTAGAGAATCTGATACTTCATATGCTCAAAAAAAATGTGGGGACATCTACACGAGTATTCGTAAATATGTACTTGACAAACGCACGTATATAATATAAAATTACAATACATTCTGAAACTGTCAACACTTATGTACGTTTCTGTCGCAAAAATATTTGAAGCAGGTTTAAACATAAAAAAAAACAGCGTTTTTCCCCATTTCTTAAAAAAGATATGGAAAAATATTCTCGAGGCTTCGCGTTTATCTTAAAAGAATGTCAACAATTGTAAATAAAAGAAAAAAACAAAAAGAAAATGAACTCAAGTCAAATACCACACGTGATACACGCCTGGGTGATCATATTTCTTTCGATACGAGTGACCAGGCAGGAGACTTTCCCGCAGTAGGCTGCCGTTTTTTTTTCTGCAGTAGACTAGTTGCCAACCAAGGCTATAAGACCCAGAAGCTCAAACAGAGACCTGAATTATAGAAAACATTTCCTTGGCTTGCCTCGTGGCTGAGAGAGTTGCGTATTTTGTTCCATTATGAGTAATCTATGTTAAAGTTCAACGAAAATAAGCCAAAAGTTAGAATAATGATTTTCAAGGTAGGTAATGTAAGTAATAGCCAAATCTTTTCTTTTTAAATTATGCGTACTTTTATCAAGTAATTTCAAGGCAACTTGATAATTAGATGGCATTGATTTATTGCTGTCTTCGTGCCAGGATAATTCCACAAAATATGAATTGTCTTTGAACTCTATAGTTTTTTTCGAATTTATCTATTTTGTTTTTATCATTCGTATTAGCGCCTACATGAGTAAAAATAGAGATCCCCTTCTTGCAATTATCGCATAGTTGCGTTATATGTCCCTTAGAAGAACATTGTTTACAGAAAAGGAATAATTAATTCTGAAGTCCAGTGCAAACTTCATTTTTTATCTTTGCAACTGGAACATCTATTGCATTACTTCAATTGCTTGCATCTGGCCGCTCTTGGTGCATTCATAGGATATTTCATATGGGATGACCAGGTGAAGCACAACATTTAGATTGTGTCCCATTAGAATTGATGGCGAAATTCTGTAAAGCCGCACCATTATTTTTCTTTTCATCGTATTTATTACTTTTAGTATCTTTTCCATATACACGGAAGGGACTCTTATTCTTCGTCAGTGCGCGGATGGCTTCATTATAATTCTCAAATACTTCCCTCAAGGAAAGTTAACTGCTACCTATCATGTGAAGGAGTTCCGGCCTTAGATTACGGGGTATATCAAATATGATGTGGCTTACGAGTTTGAATCCAGGGGAATTTTCCTCAAGAAAATCCATACCATATGAGGTTCTTAACTTGGTTGAATCAGCCCTCACTTCGGCAAGATGTTATTTAACAGTCACAAAATCGGGGTCGTATTTAGGATAACTGGTTATTATTTGTTTGAATATATCATGAATTATAAAAGGCACATCCAAAATATTCTTACGTTAACAGACTTACTGCTACTCCGTAATTGTTGTCTTCTAAGGTTAGATAAGAGATCAGCTGTAGAGTATAACCAGTGAAGTAATTCTTTAAGAGAGCTAGCTTTGCATTGTCAGAATTAATAAAATTAGTACTGTTGTTAAACTGTGCTATAAAATTCTTGAACACAAACTTAGGATTAATACGGCTAAAAGTTGCACGCTGTAATTTGGGAATTGAGCTCATTAGCAGTTATGGTCATGGCATCAGGGATGAAGTCCAATACATCTATCTGTCTGAAATTGATTGAAAGACTTATCTGAAGTTGATCATATCACTTATGCCGAAGATTGCTTGTCCATGAATTATTCAGTTTTGTTCGTGGCCAGCATCGCCTGTACTTTAGAGCAGACTAAAACGCGTTCTTTCACCTCAGTGGTCTTCAAGCCTCTCACCATTGGCGCCTAAAATCCATTTGGCGCTTAAATTTGGGTTTTACCCATTATTATCAGATAAATGGAATCATCTTCCCTATCAGAGATCTTGTCAACCAAGGGAAGATAACCTATATTTTTCATAATACATTACATACAAGCGATTTATTCTAAAAAGGCAATCAAACAATACAATAATTTGAAATCACTGTAAAAGGGATTATATTTAGACTGAAAACTTTTGAAATACTACCGGACTGGTTGTTTTGGAAGTCAAACAGTAATCTAATTATAAACAAGCCTGTAGCAATCATCAACGTGGTCTTTTTTCAATAAAATATTATATTATAAACTGAAAGAAACGACTGGTGAGAATAATAAAGATGTTTGTACGCAGTTATCTAATTCACCCTTTGGCTGGGAAGCCAGCTGGAAATACAGGCTGGAATAGGAAGCATATGATCTAAGCTATGTTTTTAAACCCTGTCTGCAAAATCTCTTGCCTAACTAAAAGACGAAAGAAAAAAAGGGCGAATTTTAAAAACCAGAACATGTAGACAATTTCCCCTCTCTTATCGGAATAACTGTTGCGTGATTCATATGTATATCCGGGAGGTGAGAGCACCTGGTGAAAGTTGAACTTTCAGTGTAGAATTTTCGTTTAATGAAATGATGAAGAGGAAGAGAGGAGTTCTGTTGAATAACAAAAAATGTGGTGAACACGGGGCATAGAACAATAACGAAACACCCGTTTTATTTACTTATTAGGTTGGTGCAAAAATAATTTCGTTTTTTGACGTTCAACTTCATGTGAGAAAACGACATTATTTTTGCACCAACCTAATATTTTCTTCGAATTTTCGAGATTACGTCAATATAAAATGTGAAGTATAAGGTGACCCCAAAAAACGGTAATTTTTGAAGTGCGTATTGCCAAACATGAGCAAGTGGCAACACTGCGAGACAGTGACCTTGAGCAAGTAAACATTTCGCAATTTTAGTAACGAGAATGAAATTCGCAGTATCCCAGCTGAGATGTTGCAGCAGTCAATGAGGAATCTCAACAGCAGATTTCAAGAATGCATTCGTACAGGAGGACGCCATCTACAGGACGTAATTTTTAAAAAATGAAAATCCCATCATTGTTTCTTAAATGGCATGTTTTAAGGTTTCAATTACTGTGAATTAAATATTCTTCTTCCATCACTAGGTTTTATTGGATTGTTAAAAAGTTCCCGTTTTTTTGGGTCACCCTGTATATAAGTAGTGCTTCAGCGTTACTAATTCCATAAATCATGGGACCACAAAGGTACCAGAGTAGCAGATATCCCGATCCAATGTTGCTTAATGTAAAGAAATATATGACAAAATGATAATTGACAGTATTACTTATACCAGCACTACTTTAATAGACATATACCCAGATCTGGCTTATTGGACATTTTTCATAATAAAATGCTAGTCCTCTAATCATATGAAAAAATGTCCATTTAAATTAAGCAACGTTTAGCCTGATCAGTACCTGCGTGGGTGACCTCTTAGGAATACCAGGTGTGGTAAGCTTGGATGTGTGTGTGGTGTAATGGATAATCACTCGGATATTGTTAATCAAAGAGCCGAATTACATTCAATTACGCGTTAATACTCTTAAGAAAGGTCTGAATCCACCTCTTTTCCCTCCAGCTATGGGTTAATTACTAAGACTTGTATCACTAAACCATTATTATCTCCAAAAATCCTTACAATCTAAAAAAATATTTCCTGGCTATAAATAACCTACAAAGGGTTGATAAGCCGTAAAAAGCGAATCGATCAATCAAATTTGAAATGGATACTTTTATAAAATGATTTTTAATCTTTAATAAAGAAGTTCTGAAAATTACATTAAAATTCAATAATTAGTGGATGTTTGATAGGTTTTAAAATTTGAGATGTTTTACCTGGAAAATTTTGAATGTAAATCATTATTACTTTTTGTTGACATGTAAACAACTTTTCACATATTACGGTTCCATAATATACAGTTCAAATAACTTTTTAAAATCAAATTTCTCTTGGTTTTATAAAGGGTACAAAAAAGTTTATATAGAAAATTTTCTCCAATCTTTTTAATTAATAATGACGCAAAACATCCTGTTAAAATTTAATTTCAGACAAGTTAGTCTTTTATTTTCTTCATATATTTATTTCGCGTTGAATTTTTTTGCTCATTCATAAATGGCCGCTATATTGAAATCCTGGCTTCAAATCATCACCGTTGCCAGATTACTGAAGTTCAATCTGTACGACATCTTCAATCTGTACGACATCTGGAACGAAAATAGCGTTTGGAATTTCGTTTAGACATCCTTTAATTTCCGTTTATCAAAAGTTTCTTCTACACACTTTGCCTTAAAATAGGGAATGTTTTGAAGCATTTGTGCTCAAGGGTCTTTTGACATCAGTAGGTTACACACATGTTCTCACTAATCCAATAAATAACAGACTACAAGGTCTAAATAAGCATAACTTCTGCTGTGTTTGAGGCACGACCCATACCCACCCCCTTGTCCAATACATGGATCTTTACATTCTCGTCTGCGACCAGCCCAACTCTCCTTTGGAAATTGAAGTATCATGCTCGATTTTGTAGTATTATGCTAAGGTTAGCGGTCTTCCTTCATCAAAGACAAATCGGTTTATCGGTCCTACCTCATCAAAGACAAACTGGTTTATCGGCCCTCCGACATAAGAGATGAATCTGTTTATCGGTCTGCCTTTATGAGAGCCGAATCGGTTCATCACAGCCGAATCAATTTACCGGTCCTACCTCATCAGAGCCGAATCGTTTTATCAGCGCTGAATCAGTTTAACGGTCTTTCCTCATCAGAGCCAAATCGGTGTATCTATCCTCACTCATCAGACACGAATCGTTTAAACGGTCTTCCTTCATCAAAGACGAATCGGTTTATCGGTCCAGCCTCATCAGGGCTCATTCGAGAACGAGGAAGAAGCCTAGTAACTAAATTGCATATAAAATATATAACAATTACAAACTAATTACATTTAAATGTAACAACCATTCCTTCTGCCTGCAGAGGGATGGCTGGTAGGACTTAATGTAAAGTGATTCCAACGCGGTGTTCATTTTAGTCGCTGTGTACATTTCTCGTACTTCGAGTGAGCTCTGAAAAGAGAGGACCAATAAGCCGGTTTTGGATCAGTAAAACTGTATCATTTGACGGCTGAATTTTGATCTCAACTTTAAGTGTATTATTTTCGATCTATGTAAATAAAGGGAATGTTGACAAGCTAAAGGGCATTGATAATGAAAGAGATTAGGTTACAGACGCATTTATGTTTCTACGTATAAATATCACGTGCATTTATACAAATCTCCAGAAAGCAGTTTCCATAAAACTTTATAGTCCCTCAAATAAGTAGGCATCACATAGACACATAAGTACGTACATGTCTCGGTATTGTTAGGCAAACACTGAAGACCAGTAAAACAGGGTTTTATCGTGTCGTAATTGAAGAACGTACTTATATGAACATAAAAACCTACAAAGTGGAGAAAGCAAAGAGTTACTAAGTAGCAAACTAGACGCACTTAGTCAAAACTTCATATTTAGTATATTCTGTTGCTGTGGCTAAGATAGGCGCGTCTTTCCCAATGACTTCAGTTCGAGACATGGGAAAAGAGAGGATTTCATATGTCGCTGTAAAAGCTTCTTGTGACTTCTTCCTTTTTATGTGTCATGTCCTTTCAGGACGTAGGCGATCATGACTCTCTACCTCCCTCTATCCCTTGCAGTTCTCAACAAGTTCCTTTCCTCTGCTTCCTCCCTCAGACCACGTTCTGTCATCCGCTTAATTAAGCCCGCCATGCGTTGTTTTCCCTTGTCTCTCTTTCTCTCTATTCGACCCGTGAGTGTCAGATTCTCCAGGCCGTTTTTCCTCATTATGTGTCCCAGGAATTTCAGCTGCCTCTTCCTGATGTTAAGTATAAGCCTTCTCCTTGTTTGCATCCTCTCTAAGACATCATCGTTGCTCACACACTTGGTCCATGGTGGTTCCTGTGACTACATCTTCAATAATATCCCAACGAGGTGTGTTTCCAACATTTTATGATATAATATGACACATATAAAAATAATTTCAAACTACTGTTTTATTTAATCGCCTTAAAATGATATATTACTCCAATAGGGGTAGAGAGGTTTGCCTATCGCTCGGTTCACCTCTATTGTCTTGGAGTAGAGATTTATCCCTTTTTTCCCGTTTAGCATTGGGTCTCCGCTTGCTTCTAGAGTCTACTTCAACTCTATACGTCTAACGTTTTCGTCTAAACTGTGAAATTTGATTTACTATTTATTTTATTCAATAGGAGTAGACAGGTTCGCCTGTCGTCTGGTTTACAAACCGATTCGGTCTGGTGAGAGAGGACCGATAACCCGATTCAGATCTGATGAGTGCGGACCGGTAAATCGATTCAGGTCTGATGAGAGAGGACCGATAACTCGATTCAGATCTGATGAGTGCGGACCGGTAAATCGATTCAGGTCTGATGAGAGAGGACCGTTAACCCGATTCAGATCTGATGAGTGCGGACCGGTAAATCGATTCAGGTCTGATGAGAGAGGACCGATAACCCGATTCAGATCTGATGAGAGAGGACCGATAACCCGATTCAGATCTGATGAGTGAGGACCGGTAAATCGATTCAGGTCTGATGAGAGAGGACCGATAACCCGATTCAGATCTGATGAGTGAGGACCGGTAAATCGATTCCGGTCTGATGAGAGAGGACCGATAACCCGATTCAGATATGATGAGAGAGGACCGATAACCCGATTCAGATCTGATGAGTGAGGACCGGTAAATCGATTCAGGTCTGATAAAGGAAGACCGATAAACCGGTTCGGCTCTGACCAAGCTCGGCGTTGTTTAACTTCAGTAATTGTATGAGGACTGGTGTTTCAGCGTGATGTAATCATAAGCCGAATGAACTAGAAAACAGCGTAAGAGCCGGGATGATTCAGGAGAAGGCACCATAGAGAAGAGACGGGGGAGAATAATTTGAGAATTGATGAGACTTGCTCTGCAGAGTTAACCACAAGTCTGTATTGGCGTGAACACTCTACGAGGGTGGAGGGGTCGAATGATGTAAGGTTTGCCGAAAAAAAAAACACGACGGAAACAAAACGGAAAACAGTTGAAAATAGATTTTCGTATACGCGATAATTACGCTTCTTGTTCGGATATGGAAGTTGAATTTCATCTTTAGGCCGGGTTTTGAATCTTTAATTTAAATATGAAATGAAACCACGTCATACACAACCGGCTCCACTAAATTTAAAATCACAGTGACTTCAGTGAACTCAAAGAACGAATTAAAAATAGTCAGCTAATTAAACAGGTTTTTTTTTTCACGAGTTCTATTTTCAAACCAACCTCGGTCAGACGGATTCGGTACATATGCACTGATGGAACAATAAAATTGAAATATTCGTCATAAATCTATTTCAGTTTGCTTAAAAGTAAACCTGTAGTTAATACACTTGAATTACAGTGACATATTTACATATACAGATCAATAAGTGAATATATTGCTTTTTTCTTAATCATTTCATTCCAAGCAATGCGGGAAAACCACTAGTACGCAGGGGGGATTGCAAGGAGTGATAGTGAGAGAAAAGACTGAGTATAGAGAGGATTGAGGAAAGGACAAAAGATAGACGGGATTCAAGAAGATAGAATATATCGATTGACGTTGCATTTAAATGTTTGAAGATTGTAGTTATCAGAGAAGCAAGTAAACGGAAGGGAGTTTCACAGGTGGGAAGTGCAAGAAACTGTTAGAGTAGAAGTGGTGGTTGCATTTAGTTGCATTTCAACAGAAAACGGGTAGGACCTAGATGCCAATCTAGTAGCACGCTTAAATTCATGTAGTCGGGGCACCAGGGAAAAAAGCTCGTCATCTAGGAAAAAAAAACAGAGAGATGCCACGTTCCATAAGAGGTGTATACATAGTACTCAGACTACTATATTAATACACTCTATATCCTTATACGCATACATACTATCATAGAGACCTTATAGATGATGAATACCATCCTGAGATATACCATACCTCTTACACTGCTGACGTAATTAGACAGTAAAATGTCGGATTAAAAACTTTTCCGGTTTCATGCCTTTTTCAAAATTAATTTACTATCTCACTTCCGGCCAGTGGGACTTTCACTTCCTGAAAGTTTTATCATATATGCAACAACAACAACAACAATAATAATAATAATAATAATAATAATAATAATAATAATAATAATAATAATAGCGAAAGTAACCCATGAAGTTTCCTTAAAATTCTAACTCCTTTTGTTTAATCTACCTTGCTGGCTAATGGCAATCTTAGCAGATTTAAAATTTTAGGTAACTCTTTCACTAAAACATTAAACGCTATGCGCTAATGGGTTAAATACTTTCAGAATCCTATATACACATACACACAGTTGTGACACTAAATATAAAACTGCAGTCAGTTACCGTGCCAGATATTACCTCTTATCGTCGCTGGCACCAAATATCAAGTGAGGTGTAATGTTTTGTGGGTTTGGGTGTTTTTCGTCCGTTCAATATTTTCACCAGTTATCGGTTTCCAGATACGGTCGTGTTGTGTCACAACATTGGGATGTGATTTTTAATTCATTCCTCTATACATTCCAGCAAGCCTAGGTTTTTTTTTTGACTGGAGACTTCCTCGAAAGGCAAAAAGATTATAAGTAGAAAACAAAAATAATCTCCAATGTAAAAGTCGCCAAAATTTAATACCATAAGCTGTCAAAATGATTATAACCATTCTTGGTTGATTTTCTACTAAGAACTTGAAATATCGAGAAAGGGGTTAACTGCAAGGTTGGATGTTTGTGTGCCTGGATTTCTTTTGACTTGTGAGCTGTGCGAATATCCATGTGCGAACTAAGCACCCGAGTGCTTTTACTTATATAGAGGAATGAGAGAACTAATTTCAACTCGGATCTAATTTCATCTCGGAAGTAATTTCAACTCGGAAGTAATTTCAACTAGGAATTAATTTCAACTCGGAACTAATTTCGACTCGGAACTAATTTCAACTCGGAATTAATTTCAACTCGGAACTAATTTCAACTCGGAACTAATTTCAACTCGGAATGAATTTCAACTCGGAACTAATTTCAACTCGGAACCAATTTCAACTAGGAATTATTTTCAACTCAGAACTAATATCAACTCGGAATTAATTTTAACTCGAGACTAATTTCAACTCGGAACTAATTTCAATTCGATTTAAAAACTCTAACTCTAACCCCTAAGCCTAACCCTTATTTCCGAGTTGGAATTAGTTCCAAGTTGAAATTAATTCTGCGCCCCATATAGATATCCAACCTGGTGAATGACACTGATGGATATTATTTCCAAAAAAGGAATTTCCTCTTACCGACGCATATGTCTATGCTTCTAAAATACTTGGTACGAGACTTGGTGTATTTAAAAATACCGTAGTGCAGATTCTGTTCCATACATTTTGGTAAGAATCACTAATTTGGATAGTACGATAAATAGTTGGATAGTACGATAAATAAACGCATTCGTCTGGGGTTTGCAGAATTTTGATAAACATTTGATAAATTTTGCCACCGCAAATTCCTAGGGGATGAGAAGTTGAGGGGAAATTCAGTTGCATTAAATTTACTAAATCTTAATATGTTTATTTTGTGTTTAAACCCTACGGACTCCATTCTAATAAGGATTCTATGGGTTCTGGTTGATATCTTTAAACCAAACATTCTTCCATCAACTTCCGAAGAATATTTATGAGCGTTCTTAAATTCGAAAATTTCGAGACCCTAATGATATTTTTGGCTTCTAAATATAAATTCATGTTTCAAGATAAAATCATTACATTTACACTGATAAATTTTATCGGAGGACGAAATGCGTCGGTAAAAAATCTTTTTTCCTTTTATATATATATATATATATATATATATATATATATATATATATATGTATATATTGTCATCCACAGACAGACTGTTTCGCTGTATCACAGCTCATCAGTGTGGCTAGACGTCCGGTTGCCTCTGGCTAGAATCGAAAACCGGCCGAATTCGCGTTTTATATATATATATATATATATATATATATATATATATATATATATATATATGTAGTGCTGTTCGATAAAAGTGACTCACCTGATTTTTTTACTAAATGTTCTCTTCTCCGATGAAATGAAAGTTGAGCTAAATTCAAAGGATAAGCGATCAAAAATCCGAAGAAGCTTTGTAAGCTCTTTGAATTTAGCAGTAAGTACTGTCAAGCATCCGTTCAGTATAATGTTCTGGGGATGCTTTTCTTTTCATGGAACTGGTTTCTTAAAACCTATTGAAAAGACCCTCAGGAGCGAACAGTACAAGAGAATTTTAGAGTCTTGTCTGCTCCTTTCTGCTGAAAGGGTGCAAATCGATCTCACCAAGCTCATTTTTATGCAGGATAATGCTCCCTGTCACAAATAAAAATTGATGAAGGAATACTTTGATGAGAAGCAGGTGAGTGTTATGCCATGACCGCCCCAATCTCCTGACCTCAACCCCATAGAAAACTTATGGAGCATTATAAAGTACAGGCTCTCGAGAAAGCAGTTGAGCAACAAAGAGGATTTGATTGTGAATTTCATATCCGAATGGAATTCAATACTTGGAGACGAGATTTGCCAGAACCTGATCAAGTCAATGCCAAAAAGGGTTGAAAAGGTTATTCAAAATAAAGGAGGATCCATAGATTATTAAATATTTCGAACTATATTACCTATTATAAATAAATTATACCTCTATTATTCTTTATTTAAAGCTGTTCGGTTATGTTTCTATTGATTACAGGAAATAAGTGAGTCACTTTTTTTGCGCAGATTTTTTCCCTAAATCTCATTTATATCCAAAATTATAATTATCAATAGAATACGTTAGGGCGAGTAAACTTTTTTACTAGGTGACCGGGAAGGGGTCTTTATATTAGTAAGACTAAAAATTAGTTTGACCCCAGAAACAAAAGGCGAAAAAAATTTTAAGTAAAAAAAAAAAATAGGTGAGTCACTTTTATCGAACAGCACTGTATATATATTACTAGGAAATGGATTAAATCCGACATATTGTTATTTCTAATTTGTATTGTTTAAACACTATTCTTGATGGGTACTCATATTCGAGAAGAAACCCTATTTTTTTTTTTTTAATTTTTTAAAATCCGCCGGAGGATGCATGTTTTTCTGACGGGATTTCTCGAATATTCAGGTCAGTAGATGTAGTTGGATAATAAATACTCTTTGATTAAAAAAAAACAGAGCTTTTACTCGAATATAAGTATTCATAAAAAATAACATTTAACAAAATAAATTAAAAATGACACACACACGCACACAAACACACGCACACACACACATACATATATATATATGAATAATGAAAAAAAGAAAACTAATCGTTATTATTTGTCCTAATTCCGAGGCGTGACCTGCTGTTATGTTTGTAATATTCCTTTCAAAGTAATATTCTTCACTATAGATTATACAAAGGAGATATGGAATATATGTCAAAGCTTTCTCGTTCTCACCCAAAATCTGATGTTTGGCCATTTATTTTGATTTTAGACTGAGCTTTTTTTTGGGTTTGGTTTGTTTTTTCAACTAAAATGGCATATTTAATGTCGACAAGAATTTTTTTGCTGGTAATATTTAAAAAAAATGTATTGCTGGTAATATATATATATATATATATATATATATATATATATATATATCGGATTCAGTCACTTTCCCACCACCGTAAAGTGATTTCCCTTTGCCTATTCTATTTTCACGGTAATTGTTCTGATGAACTTTCCTCATTGAACTCTTTTATTTTCTGTCCCCACTTTATTTAGATTAATCCCTCCCCTCTTTACCGTTAGGTGACAGAGATGTCAGTTCTCTGGTAGATGCTGGTCGCTTTTCGTTTTTCGTGTGTGTATTTCATATTTGCTTTTGTTTTTGGATGAGTGCGTGTTTGAGTGCATTGTTGGTTGAATGATTGTTATTAATTACCTAGTCCTGCAATAATTTCGTCCAGTTAACCGATTTTTCTGTCACATTTAAGTGTTGTTGGGGTTTTTATTACTAACACTATTTTGTTTAGTTTCTTGTATAAATTGTATTCATTGTAAATATTCATTGGGGTTTCATTTTTGAATGTTGTTATTTTTATCCCTCTTCCTCACACAAACAAAGTGTACATATGGGAGCTAGTTAGAACTACATAGAGACTTGAGGTATTACGGTGACTGTAGTAAGAATAGTTAGAAAGTATGTGTTGTTATGGTGTAAGGAATAATGTGGTATGTTTGGGTCAGTAATCGGAGCTAGCTAAGTTTAAGATAAGACAGATTGAAGGCCAGTCTTCCTCTACCTCCTTTTGGCCTTGTGCCAGATTTTTGTATTAAAAAATTACTTTCCTATTTGGTACCTCGACTTTAAGCGCATTTCTAGGTTAACACCTAGATCTCGTAATTTTACTACTGAAATTGTCAGATTTAACCATAATTTCTATGTTAATAGTTCCTTCTGTCCCATTTCTCGCTTATGGTACTCTCTTCTTGCTTTTCTATCAACGACGATCTTCAAAATTTGAAATGCAACGTCAATCGTCATCCTCTATCTCCTTGAATCCTGTTCATTCATTATCCACTCTCTCAGTTTCTTTCACTCTCAGTAGGCCCTTCTTCCTTAGTGGATTTTATCGCCTTATTTGAAATGATTAAAAATAAATTCGGTGAGTCTGGCCGAGAACTTCTCAGTAACGGAATCGTCTGCTTTCAAAGCTGATAGTAAGTTTGAGGAGACATCCTTAGAAGAAAATATTTTGGCGGGTAACTCGGATTTTTGTCACGATTTTCAGACAGCCATTCTCCAGTTGTAAAACCCGAAAACACTTCTATCATTTTCCATGTCACCTATTTATCATTACCATCATCGTCAGTCACTGCGAGTTCACTAATGGACAACGGCCTTTCACTAGCAGTTCTATGATTCTTTTTCTTCTTTTTATGTCTCATGTCCTTTCAGGACGTAAGCGATCATGGCTCTCCACCTACCTCTATCCCTTGCAGCTCTCAACAAGTCCCTTCCCTCTACTTCCTCCACAGACCAAGTAATGTCATCCACTTGCTTAAGTCCGCCAGGCATGTCACGCGTTGTCTTCACTTGTCTCTCTTTCCCTCTATTCGACTCGTGAGTATCAGATTCTCCAGGCCATCCTTCCTCATTATGCGTCCCAGAAACTTCTGCCTCTTCCTGATGTTAAGTATAAGCCTCCTCCTTGTTTGTAACATCTCTAAGATCTCATCGTTGCTCACACGGATAGTCCATGATATCCTTAGCATCCTTCTGTAGAACCACATCTCTGTCACCTCGAGTCTCTTCTTCATCTTTGAGGAAATCGTCCAACATTCGCTGCCGTAAAGAAGGACAGATGTCACGTAACAGTTCAGTATTCTTTTCTTTGTTCTATGATTAATATAACCGTACTATCTTCTATTAACTGTTATCATTAAGCGCTTTTATCTCATCTTTTCATCTATTGTTTTGGTATTTGGCTACTGTATTTCTCTACTGCTTCTTATTTCCTTTCTGTTGTCAGTTTATTGATGGTGGAGAGAAGAATGCTGATGACATAGATGTTCATAGTTGGGATAAGAACAAATATCAACATTCTTTACCAATTGTTCCAAAAAGAAGGACTCAGGATAAAAGTTTTCAGAAGAGAAATTATGGCCTGGAATTCGAATGAAAACTGTGTAGCACATATCCTGAAGCCATCATAAAAAATCCAGATTAGAAATTAATAAATACTAAAAGACCTCGATTTATAGATCAGTTATAACAAAGTCAGTATAGAAGATAAAGAAACTGAATACAGGATAGGCTACACCAAAGGTAATTTTCCCAACGCTGCATGATTCTATAAAACCAAAATATTATCCCAAGAACTCGAGTCATGTTCTTAATCTAGTCAGCTTGAGACATATTCAACATATTCAGAAATATCTATCAACTGTATAAAACCACTTTCTCAGTTCAATGGTTAAAAATGATTTCGAGCGAATGAATCCTGTAGGTCTTAGCGAGGGCCATCATTCGTCAAGCCTCGTCGAATGGCGCTGCTGAATCACAAAGAACTATACGAATTAACAGAAACCATATCACTAGAGGACTTTAAGCAGCAGTAACAACTAAAATTGATAGCACGAAAAGAAAGTAATGACATAATCAAGATGTTGACAATCCACACTACTTTAAATAAAAGGTTAGGAAGGAAACTTCCACCAATATTGGAAAAGGCAATAACAGTTAGTGGACTCGAGGAGAAATTGTTTTAAGAGAAAGATTTTATAAATTTAAATCGAAAGTTGCACTGATTGCTCGATCAATAAATATCGAATGGTTCCATATAAGGAAACAACTAATATTACCGTTCATTTGTCTAAAATTATCATTACCATTTGTTATCTATTGTTTAACAACCAATATCTCCACTTGTATAAAGAAAAGTAATTAGCAAGAAGGCAACATGCTCTGTCACAACGAATCATTGTTGTGCACTTGCTCATTCAACCATGCACGTGCTTGATGTCAAACGGATTAAAATCTCTAATTTTCAATTCACTGGTAAATCTGATTAAAACCATACATTTTGCATTCATTAATTATCTATTAAGAGAATTGCGATATACACAAGAACGCACACGTATCGGTTTGTAAGGAAAATAAGCAGACAATGTTTAAGTGAAAGATGGAATCACACATTTAATTAGTGAAGAGCCTTAAGCAAGTAACTGTGGCGATATTTTGAACGAACAGAGATCAACCTTCCATGAAAAAGTAAGAAAATCGATATATTATCTGGTGGTATTTTAAACATTTTATTTTTAAATTTAGAACATAGGAGGAAATTGATGCGAATTTTTTCACCGTGCAAAGACAAAAATGGAAAAAAGAGAAAAAAAAAAAAAAGAGAAAAGAAAGAAAAAAAAAAGCAAAAAGATAAAGAAAAATATTATTTTTCGAAAACAGAACTTTAGCACTCAAGGAAATCTCCATCGTTTGTATCACAGCAAAGACTGTCAAAATTAATCTTTCGAGACAAAATCCAACATATGATTCTTCAGTTCAATCAAAACTTCAGTCTTATGAACTAAGAACATTTAACATGCAGTAGGGTCATTGTGATTAGATAAGTCAATAAATCGAGACTCAGAACGGGATATTAAATCCTTTAAGAATGTCAGGATATTTCACTCCTCATACTTGAACCTCAAAATTCCCTCTCCTTCTCTCTCTCCCCCCTCTCTCTCTCTCTCTCTATATATATATATATATACATATATATATATAAAATAATTATAAAATAGTTATTGGTCTGAGTTGAATTAGACTAGGAAACAGTTGTATTAAAAAGTGCTCAATGCACGTATGAAGTAAATAAAAAATTAACATGCAGATTTTTTAAATTAAAAAATAATTAGAAGATCAACCAATCGTGCTACCTTAGTTTCAACCTTTCGGTATCCTCAGGCGATTTCGGCCAAATGATTTCCTAACGCGTTATTAAATAAATATCACCTGAGGATACCGAAAGGTTGAAACCAAGGTAGCGTGATTGGCTGATCACCTAATTATATAACACAGGCACCGAGATTGAAGAAATTGGTGATTGGCAGAATGAAGGAGTTATGCAAGTTATTGGTGGTGCCTATAATACACAGCACATTAGTACCTATGCTAAAACACTAGAAGCCTGATTAGAGAAATCGGCGACTGGAAATGGAGGTAGATATATCAGATAATGGTAGTGCCTATAATACTTGACGCACTGGAATCTATGGCTCAAATACTAGAGGCAAGATTGTGGAAATTGATGATTCGCGGAAGGGGTGCAACTGTCTTGAGTAAGATAACGAGAAAAGTTCTGCGTGTCGAAAGAAACTTGCTGTCAGTGAATCTTCAGTTATCTCTTTTCATGTTATTCTTTGCCATAAGCTCATATGAAAACCAATTTCATTGCTTCTGAATTATTTCTAAGACGTGTAAATGAAAAACTGACTAAACGTCAAAGACATCTTTTTCTTTTACTCGCAAACCATGTTTTCTAAAGTTAATTTTGACATTATGCTGAGTCCACTTGAATTTGCTACACTGGGCATGACTATAGAGCTAACATGTGATTGAGTTGACATCCCTGATTTTTTTTCTTAAGGAGTAGTCAACCGGCCTAGATCAAGAAGATTTTACCGATGGAACAATTATACCTCTTGACAGTAAGAGAACCTGTATTCCATTTTTTCATCAAGGAAACCCCCCTGAGGTCGTGTAAGCCTACCAATTGTTAGAACCTATTTAGCTTAAAAGTGATTTCTCTGATGAAAAAAGAAAAGAAAAAAAGAATAGGTTCGAATTCTCGATCTCGGCTTGTTGATAATTAATTCAACTGTTTAAGAGAAGAAAAACAGACATATCAACTGAAATACGTGTAATCACTACAAATAAGGCTTCTAGTAATAGGAAATCCGTGTGACCACTAAAATAAGGCTAGTAGTAATACGAAATACGTGTGACCACTAAAATAAGGGTTGTAGTAATAGGAAATACGTGTGACCACTAAAATAAGAGTTGTAGTAATAGGAAATGCGTGTGACCACTAAAATAAGGGTTGTAGTAATAGGAAATACGTCTGACCACTAAAATAAGGGTTGTAGTAATAGGAAATACGTGTGACCACTAAAATAAGAGTTGTAGTAATAGGAAATGCGTGTGACCACTAAAATAAGGGTTGTAGTAATAGGAAATACGTGTGACCACTAAAATAAGGGTTGTAGTAATAGGAAATACGTGTGACCACTAAAATAAGAGTTGTAGTAATAGGAAATGCGTGTGACCACTAAAATAAGGGTTGTAGTAATAGGAAATACGTGTGACCACTAAAATAAGGGTTGTAGTAATAGGAAATACGTGTGACCACTAAAATAAGGGTTGTAGTAATAGGAAATACGTGTGACCACTAAAATAAGAGTTGTAGTAATAGGAAATGCGTGTGACCACTAAAATAAGGCTAGTAGTAATAGGAAATACGTGTGACCACTAAAATAAGGGTTGTAGTAATAGGAAATACGTGTGACCACTAAAATAAGAGTTGTAGTAATAGGAAATGCGTGTGACCACTAAAATAAGGGTTGTAGTAATAGGAAATACGTCTGACCACTAAAATAAGGGTTGTAGTAATAGGAAATACGTGTGACCACTAAAATAAGAGTTGTAGTAATAGGAAATGCGTGTGACCACTAAAATAAGGGTTGTAGTAATAGGAAATACGTGTGACCACTAAAATAAGGGTTGTAGTAATAGGAAATACGTGTGACCACTAAAATAAGGGTTGTAGTAATAGGAAATACGTGTGACCACTAAAATAAGAGTTGTAGTAATAGGAAATGCGTGTGACCACTAAAATAAGGCTAGTAGTAATAGAAAATACGTGTGACCACTAAAATAAGGGTCGTAGTAATAGGAAATACGTGTGACCACTAAAATAAGGGTTGTAGTAATAGGAAATACGTGTGACCACTAAAATAAGGGTTGTAGTAATAGGAAATACGTGTGCCCACTAAAATAAGGGTTGTAGTAATAGGAAATACGTGTGACCACTAAAATAAGAGTTGTAGTAATAGGAAATGCGTGTGACCACTAAAATAAGGGTTGTAGTAATAGGAAATACGTGTGACCACTAAAATAAGGGTTGTAGTAATAGGAAATACGTGTGACCACTAAAATAAGAGTTGTAGTAATAGGAAATGCGTGTGACCACTAAAATAAGGGTTGTAGTAATAGGAAATACGTCTGACCACTAAAATAAGGGTTGTAGTAATAGGAAATACGTGTGACCACTAAAATAAGAGTTGTAGTAATAGGAAATACGTGTGACCACTAAAATAAGGGTTGTAGTAATAGGAAATACGTCTGACCACTAAAATAAGGGTTGTAGTAATAGGAAATACGTCTGACCACTAAAATAAGGGTTGTAGTAATAGGAAATACGTCTGACCACTAAAATAAGAGTTGTAGTAATAGGAAATGCGTGTGACCACTAAAATAAGGGTTGTAGTAATAGGAAATACGTGTGACCACTAAAATAAGGGTTGTAGTAATAGGAAATACGTGTGGCCACTAAAATAAGAGTTGTAGTAATAGGAAATACGTGTGACCACTAAAATAAGGGTTGTAGTAATAGGAAATACGTCTGACCACTAAAATAAGGGTTGTAGTAATAGGAAATACGTGTGACCACTAAAATAAGAGTTGTAGTAATAGGAAATACGTGTGACCACTAAAATAAGGGTTGTAGTAATAGGAAATACGTGTGACCACTAAAATAAGGGTTGTAGTAATAGGAAATACGTGTGACCACTAAAATAAGGGTTGTAGTAATAGGAAATACGTGTGACCACTAAAATAAGAGTTGTAGTAATAGGAAATGCGTGTGACCACTAAAATAAGGCTAGTAGTAATAGGAAATACGTGTGACCACTAAAATAAGGGTTGTAGTAATAGGAAATACGTGTGACCACTAAAATAAGGGTTGTAGTAATAGGAAATACGTGTGACCACTAAAATAAGGGTTGTAGTAATAGGAAATACGTGTGACCACTAAAATAAGAGTTGTAGTAATAGGAAATGCGTGTGACCACTAAAATAAGGGTTGTAGTAATAGGAAATACGTGTGACCACTAAAATAAGGGTTGTAGTAATAGGAAATACGTGTGACCACTAAAATAAGAGTTGTAGTAATAGGAAATGCGTGTGACCACTAAAATAAGGGTTGTAGTAATAGGAAATACGTCTAACCACTAAAATAAGGGTTGTAGTAATAGGAAATACGTCTGACCACTAAAATAAGGGTTGTAGTAATAGGAAATACGTGTGACCACTAAAATAAGAGTTGTAGTAATAGGAAATGCGTGTGACCACTAAAATAAGGGTTGTAGTAATAGGAAATACGTGTGACCACTAAAATAAGGGTTGTAGTAATAGCAAATACGTGTGACCACTAAAATAAGAGTTGTAGTAATAGGAAATGCGTGTGACCACTAAAATAAGGGTTGTAGTAATAGGAAATACGTCTGACCACTAAAATAAGGGTTGTAGTAATAGGAAATACGTGTGACCACTAAAATAAGAGTTGTAGTAATAGGAAATACGTGTGACCACTAAAATAAGGGTTGTAGTAATAGGAAATACGTGTGACCACTAAAATAAGGGTTGTAGTAATAGGAAATACGTGTGACCACTAAAATAAGAGTTGTAGTAATAGGAAATGCGTGTGACCACTAAAATAAGGCTAGTAGTAATAGGAAATACGTGTGACCACTAAAATAAGGGTTGTAGTAATAGGAAATACGTGTGACCACTAAAATAAGAGTTGTAGTAATAGGAAATGCGTGTGACCACTAAAATAAAGGTTGTAGTAATAGGAAATACGTCTGACCACTAAAATAAGGGTTGTAGTAATAGGAAATACGTGTGACCACTAAAATAAGAGTTGTAGTAATAGGAAATGCGTGTGTCCACTAAAATAAGGGTTGTAGTAATAGGAAATACGTCTGACCACTAAAATAAGGGTTGTAGTAATAGGAAATACGTGTGACCACTAAAATAAGAGTTGTAGTAATAGGAAATGCGTGTGACCACTAAAATAAGAGTTGTAGTAATAGGAAATGCGTGTGACCACTAAAATAAGGGTTGTAGTAATAGGAAATACGTGTGACCACTAAAATAAGGGTTGTAGTAATAGGAAATGCGTGTGACCACTAAACATGAGGCTTGTAGTAATAGGAAATATGGCTTTTAGCAGTAAGAAATAAGCGTGTACACTAAAAGTAAGGTTTGTAGTAATAGGAAATAAATGTGACCACTAAAATAAGGTTTGTCGTAATAGGAAATACGTGTGACAACTAAAAATGAGGCTTCTAGTAATAGGAAATACGTGTGACCACGATATTCTTTCTCACTCCCACATATTCAGAAGTGTCCAAGCCCCTTCGGCAATATCTTCTTTTGGGGATAGCCAGGCGGTAAGTACTGGCCATAGATTCCCATTCGAAGATGTATTATCTAGAGGGACGGCTTCCCTGGGTCTTGACACATTAGGTTAAATGACTTAAACATTAGCGTTCTTATATATATATATGGCTATTTTTGTAGTGACCTTTATAACATGTTTATGTTATAATTTTCGAATAAATTATATTTGGTCTACTCCGTATTGAGCACTCTTTTATGAACATCATTTTTGGTTATTGGAATTTATTCCGTATACACCAATAATATATATATATATATATATATATATATATTCTTTTACAATAATGTTCACACTTTACAAGCCCCAAGAGCCAATTGACGTATCGGATTACAGAGTAAGAGGCACAAATTATGCGGATATGTTGGGAAGATAACGGTTGATCCTACACTTGAACAGGTTAAGATTGTAGTGAATGGGAAAACATCCACTTGGGAGTCGGTACCACAGAGTAGCGGATCGCAGGAAGAAGTTACTCGAGTGGAACTTACTTCGCCACAATGTGCGTAGAATGGCGGCTCGTAACCACGAATTTTAGCACTGGTGGAATGTAGTTCCCTTGAGCACTTTCCATGGAAAGTGAGGGGCCTGTGACGTTTCGTCTGTGAGAGAGGGGTTACAGGGTAGAAAATAATTTGCCACCCACAAGGACGCGGAAAGGATTTTGGACGCTATCGAAACTGGAAAGTGATAAGGATACGGCTAATATTACCATTACCATTAAAAATGAGGAGAACTGATATTACACTTTGATCCCAGTCCGAAGGCCAGGGAGTTAAGAAATGTGTAACTCGATCAGCACTGTCTGCTCGGTCAATGAATGCTGAAAATTTCGTCATACGAATACGGCTAATATTACAATTACCTTTATAAAGCTAATCTTGTAGTTTCGTGAGACCCCCTCCAGTGATATATAATGCTTAATATAGTATCTTCACTGTGTCTGATATCCTGAGACGATTTTTATATTCGTCTGGCAGGTTAGTGAGTTCAATTATGTAGGCGTAGTATTTACTATGCTTTTTTTTTTTTTTTTTTAAATATGGCAACTAAGCTACGTTTCGTAAATATATTCGAACATGTTTTTATCACAAACTTAAAATAAAATATTGGGTTATCAATTATCAACGGTTAGTCGATGAGAAGTGTTTCTCTTTGACTGCTGAGTTTGAATTTGCTGCTCAAGCTAATTAAAGCAAGTCACGTTGATAAAGTACGGTTGCTTTGGACTAGTTTCAGCCGACCTCAGATAAGGAAATGTTAGAAAGAGTTAGGTGAAGTCGCCATTTACTTTTATCTATAAAAATATATGCATTCCTCTGACGACTCAACTGGAATGAAACTCGCGATCGTTATTAACAAATTGGCGCACAGAAAACGAGTCGATTTTATATTTAATGCCATTCTCTATCAAATATTATATATTATACGTATGTATAGGCAAACATTTTCTATCTATCTCCTTTGTTGTATCCATTATTTTCTTTCTTCCTTTCTTTTTATCTGTCTGTTTATGTTCGTTTTTCTAAGTCTATCTCTCTCTTTCTCATCTGTCCATATCTCTCAAACCTAGCTTGTTATCTATCTATCTATCTATCTATCTATCTATCTATCTATCTATCTATCTATCTCTACTTTGATGTAAATTGTCCTGTCGAGAAGACGGCATATTTGTTTTTAATGTTATTCTTAAAATTCATTTTTCTTGCAAACACCATTTTCTCCGTAGTCTCAAGAAGCTTGGCTGAGAGATGCATTCCCGAACACAATAATCCTAACCGTTTCAACTTTAGGACCAAACGCTATCCATCATCCATATCGTCACAATTCTCATTTCCTATTTAAACCTACGCTCATTATCAAACACTATCCCGCTATCTTGAGTCACTGCTGAACCTTGTGGAAATCTGTCTACGAATGACATAATTTAGCTCTTGAAAATATATTTCAATTGAGCACTGTTGAGTGATAAGCTAATTCTATAAACAACAGCCACCAGCGCTAATGCAAAGCTCTTCAGTAAAATGAATAGAGTCCTCCGGCTGACTGGCATTTATTTACATTCTTAAAAACAATTATCGCTAGATTTAGCCGAATGAAGATAGCTCAGTGGTAGAAACTCTAGCTGACACCAAATCGGTTGGGTTTCAATCCTGGCTTGAACAGCGAAACAGTACTGTCTGCGAATGACACACACACACACACACACATATATATATATATATCTAATAAAAAAAAAGCAAAAGGCGGACTCTCCGGTAATCATTCGTCAGGGGTTATCAGCAATTGACTGTTTATACTTCTTGATTTTTTTTTATAGTGTATATGTGTGTGTGTGCAAGGATTCGCGATCATGCACCCATGTGAACGTCTGTGCGTATTTGTGTACGTGTAGAATGTCGTAGTTATTCGTTCTTATTGTCGTTTTTTTCACTTTATATCCATTCCTTATTGTTTTTTCAAAATTTTCTTTCTCTTTTTCTTCTTTTATTTCAATTGTAGCCAATTTGACTTCCCGTTTTCCATACATATAATGTTGTAGTTTTTATATATATATATATTTGTGTGTGTGTGTGTGTGCGTGTGTGTGCGTGCGTATGCGTGTGTGTGTGTGTGCGTGATAAAGTTTTAAGTTTTAAGGTATGCTATATTTATGGATTAAAGTGCTCAACATCAGGGATAGAGCGTATATAAATATAAAAGTGTGCATTGAAGTCAAAACTCAGAAGTGAAAGACTGTCGCCTCTGTGTGTTGACTGTAATGTCCACTATTATATTTATATACACAGTCGAAAACATTAATGCACACTTCAGGAAAGGAAAAACTTGTCTTTCGTATTTTTATCAAATTGCGATAACACTGTTAACTGTAGTAGGATATTTGCTCGACAGATAGCATTACATTAGCTTCACTTAGACAATAAATTAAAAATGCATGTGCCGCAATCCCATTGTAACAATTTGGCCAACGTTGTCCAAGCAGTAGTTCGATGTACTAATAATTGTTTGGAAGCTAAAGGTCACAATTTTGAGCATCTCTTGTAATTGTAGAGTCCAAAGGTAACTTGTATTAATTTCTGAATGTTAGGATCTCTGAATTAACGTGTGAATAAATTTAGCATTACAATATCAATACAAGTTTTTCTTTTCCTGAAGTGTGTATACATTTTTTGAGCGGACTTTGTATATATATATATATATATATATATATATATATATATATATATATATATATATATATATATATATAAGTAGATAGATGAACTGAGATAGATAAAAAGATAGATAGTGAAGGAATAGTGTGAATTGAGATAAATAGATAGGTAGATAGTTAGTGAGTGATATGTGTGAACAGAGCTAGAAAAATAGATAGATAGATAGATAGATAGATAGATAGATAGAAAGAGAACGCGGGAGAGAAATAGAAAAAGAGACTAAAAAACGAAATGAGATAGAAGGAAAATTGAATATTTAAGAAAACTAAAAACAGATAAGTTAAGAGAGTGAGAAAGAGACAAAGATATATAGAAATAAATAGAAATATAGAGTGAGAGAGAGAGAGAGAGAGAGTGAGTGAGTGAGTGAGGGGGAAGAAATAGAGAAATTATCATTGAATTAGAAACTAAAGAAGAAATAGGGAGAGAGAGAGAGAGAGAGAGAGAGATGTCATTGGGAAAAGATAACAACAGAGAAAACAACAGAGTAAGACAAATAGTGAAATATAAAATATGGAATTAGGAAAAAACGGAAAAGAAAGAGGCAGGTTGTGTGTGTGTGCGCGCGCATGTGTGCGTGCGTGTGTGTGTGTGTGTGTGTGTGTGTGTGTGCGTGTGTGTGTGCGTGCGCGCGTGTTAGTAGGATAGAGAATCTGAACAAAAGTAAAGAAGACGCCTACCTAAGAAACTGGCATTAACGGCTTTAATACAAAAACACTGAAAATAAATAAATAAAAAAACAAAAAGAAAAAACAAAAAACAAAACAAAAAAAAATGCAGTTTTGTTCTTTCATTCCGACCGGAAGACACCATCTTAGAAAACAGACATTAACGGTTTTAATATATAAAATCAAAAACACATACAGATTTGTCTTTCATTCTAAGCTGAAGACGCCTACCTAACTAAATGTCAATGAAAAAGCTTTTTAACTCTGTCATATATATATATATATATATATATATATATATATATATATATATATATATATATATATATATATATATATATATATATATATATATATATATTAAGACCTTAAAACTATATTTTATCAAAGAATGTTAAGAGTAAACAGCAGTAAGAGAGAAAGAAACTGAGAATAGGGCGATTTTATAAGCGTGGCTCAAATGTGGCACAAGGCCAAAAGTACGGGGCACCGAGTGTTGATTGAACTAAAGAAACTGAGAATAAGACTGGAGGTGGATAGATATAAATGGAATGAAGAAAAGAGAAAAAACTACAGTTGAAAAAAATTGATTATATATATATATATATATATATAAAATAATTTTAAGATATGCTATATTCATGGATAAAAGGGATAAAGTGTATGTAAATATTTCATGGTATCCATGGTATATATATATATATATATATATATATATATATATATATATATATATATATATATATATATATATATATGAATGTGTGTGTGTGTGTATGTATGTATGCGTGTGTCTGCTGATACACGCGCATTCATGTACATACACACACACACATATATGGACATTTTTATACACAGAGAAAAACTGCAGGGTGAACATTCATATATATATATATATATATATATATATATATATATATATATATATATATAATTTTAAGATATACTACATTCGTAGGTAAAACGATAGAGCGTGTATGAATATTTCATAGTGTCCTCAGACATACATAAACACACACACACACACACACACACATATATATATGAACATTTTTATACATCGAGAAAAATTGCAGGACGGAGATTCATATATATATATATATATATATATATATATATATATACATATATATATATCACACGATAGAGAGAGGGAGAGAGAGAGAGAGTGAGAGAGAGAGAGAGTGAGAAAGATTTAGAGAGGTAACGAAAGATAAAGAGAGGCAGAGAGATTACTTGCTGCCGTTAACCCCAAATCCTCTTGAAGTCTGCAAACAGTTTGTTCCCACGCCAGATTAAAACGAAACTGTCCTGACTGATGTATATTCTCAGTCCTGACTCTACCATCACCTTCTTGCCTGCCTTCGCGTCGTGAGAAACGAAATTTCTCTTAAGCACTGGGCTGGAAGTTTGAAATATATGACCAAAATTAGATATGAGTTGCAACCAAATTATTTCCGCCCTCGTGTTAAATAATTCTCTAATTAACAAATCAGAAACTTTTACTTTCTGGAGTCCCGCAAATCCCCCAGAGCTTCTCCACGCGACAAATCTGAAATGTAATGCGATCTAAGTATAAGCTCATATAAGATAAGATGGCGTAGCCAAAGATGTCTTCCGAAAGCTGAGCAGTGGATTAAGAGACAGAAAAAAATTCAGAATACTGAACTGTTACGTGGTTTCTGTCCACCTGCATTGCAATAAATGCTGGCCCAACTCAAAGACGAAGAATAGCCTTGAACAGAAATGTGGGTCTCGGGGAGGTCGCTGAGGATACCATGGAGCGAACATGTGATCAACGACGAGGTTTTAAGGTAAATTGAAATAAAAAAGAAACTTACAGTTGAAATTTCTGGGGCACATAATGAGGAAGGCCGGCCTGGAAAATTTAATACTCATAGGTTGGAGACCAAGAGAGATAGAGCAAAACAGTGCGTAACATACTTTATGAGCATAAATAAATGGATGGCGGAAAGGGTTTAGGAGAAACAACGAAAAGATAAAATTTATTAAGAGGGCAGGAAGTTGTGGAGAGCCTACGTCCTGAGGGTCATAAAGAAGAAGATAAGATGGTTTAGCATGATAACCAGGGTTTGATATAATCTCTTTGGCTGTTATGAATGATGAACGGTGATACTCTCATGGATATTCCTTGTTCTGAACATCTATTGAGACTCCCGTTCACCCTTGACCTTAAGGGGAATATATACAATCCCCCACGAAAGATGCCTGGCATAATGATCGGTTTCATGTACTGCTCAAGAAAATATCAGATTCCTCTTGCCATGCTCTATCTTTACAACAACCAGACCGGACAAGAAAATTGAGTATTGCTACCACATCTGCTGAATCATCTCTTTCCAGCCTTGACAGGGTTCAAAAGCGTCTACACGGCCTTGTTGTTGATGAATTATTTTTCATTCTAAAATCCCTTTCCTACAGACGAAATGTCTCAAGCCTCTCGCTGCTCTATTGCTATTTCCATGACAAATGTCGGACCGGGGTACGTTCATTATTTCCGTAGGTCCAGACCTTCCCAGATAAGACCCACCACGTATACCGGATCTCAGCGTCACAATTCCCTTTTTATTCAATTCAGCCAGTCAGCTATGTGCCATGCGTGATACACGCTTAGTCGATCATGTATCTTTCGATACATGACTGACGAAGCAGATTTTTCCCGCAGTAGGTTGCCATTTCTTTCTGCGGTAGACCAGTTGCCATCCAAGGCTATAAAACCCGGTCTGTCCTGATATTGATCCATAGCTTGGGGGGGGGGGAAAGAGGATTCATACCTTTCCCAAGTGTATTCGAACTCGGCTCTCCGATTCCTCAATCCAAGCCGCTATCTATTGCTCCACCGTACCGCCATTTTTTTTATTCAATTAGTAAGAACGAATATTCTTGTATTATTTCGAACTATTTTTCTCATCTGAGCTGATATAGATGTTATAGAGCCAACGTTTCGACCAAGCGGTCCCTTGGTCAGGAATCCAGTCTTCTTGCAGTTGATGTTTAGTCCTTTCTTCCCGTTTTTCTTAAACTATCTTTTGTAGGGGTTTTCTTATAGTTTTATTTCTGTGTCTGCTATCAACACTATGTCATCAGCATATATTATGTTGTTAAGATTGTGGCCGCCAGTAATGTATGCTGGTAGGACTTTTAATTCTCTCAGAATGACCTCGCTGTATTGAAAAGTTCTGGTGAGAAGTCACATCCTTGGCTGTCTCTTTGCCTCTGTTTTCATATATATATATATATATATATATATATATATATATATATATATAGTGAGAGAGAGAGAGAGAGAGAGAGAGAGAGAGAAAGAGGGGCATATGTATATATATATAGAGAAAAAGAGAGAGAGTGTGTGTGTGAGAGAGAGAGGATGAGATTGTTGAAATGTCACAATGACATTATACTCACTTTAAACCAACGGAACTTCGATAAAATTTCCTTTTTTTAAAAATCTTCCCATTGATTTACAGTTACTCCATGATACCCACCGTTTATCTTTTGTCATGGTTTTGCTTTATTAAACGAAATATTTCTGACAAAATAAAAAAAATGAACACAAAACTTTTATTTATATATATATTGTTAAGAGGATTTGATAATTATAATTAAGTAATTCATTGAGTCTGAAAGAAACCTTAACAGAATGCACTGGACGGCCGTTTCGTCCTATATTTGGGACTCATCAGCAGTGCGCATCCACTACCGAGAATTGAAACCCTGACAGTTGAGTTATCAAGCAAACGTCATACCAACTGTTCCAACAGGACGAAACGGCTGCCCAGTGCTTTCTGCATTCTGTTGAGGTTTCTTTCAGACTCAATGAATTACTTAATTATAGTTATCAAATCCTCCTAACAATTTCTATCATATGTATATCATTGGTTGATCCGGCTTCTAATGCTTCAGTTTGATCGGCTTAGTGATAGTAGTCGTAGCTCCACGGGGCACAATCCTATGGTTCCAGAGAATTTCAGTTGAGTGCCACCACGGAATATGTGAGCAAGAGGCGCTATATTGAGTCTGTTTTGCTACCTCTGCGTCACCAAAGCCCGTTGGAACAGTTGGTATGACGTTTGCTTGATAACTCAACTGTCAGGGTTTCAATTCTCGGTAGTGGGTGCGCACTTCTGATGAATCCCAAATATACGACGAAACGCCCGCCCAGTGCTTTCTGCATTCTGTTAAGGTTTCTTTCAGACTCAATGAATTACTTAATTTTTTATTTTTTTTTTTTTTTTTTATATATATATATATATATATATATATATATATATATATATATATATATATATATATATATATATATATATATATATATATATATATATATATATATATATATCCGGATGCAGGGTTGTTATAAATGGAATAAAATTCCAAAACCAAAACTGTAAAAAGTAGAGCGAATAATATTTATTTAAAAATTATACCATAAGCATGATATAGCATCACTACAAAAATAGCCATTTTTTGCAATCAATACCATCACTTGACAAGACACCAGTAGTGTTGAAACAAAATGGCTATTTTTGTAGTGATGCTATAACATGCTTATGTTATAATTCTATATATATATATATATATATATATATATATATATATATATATATATATATATATATATATATATATATATATATAATAATATGTATATACAGTAATGGTAATGGTAATATTAGACGTTTCCTTATAAGAAAACATTTGGCATTCATTAGCTAGTACTGTCGTCGTTATAATATCTTTTGCTTAAAAACAATTTTCCTGGAAAATAGGTTTCTCAAGTCCAGTAGCTGTTATCCCTCTTTTCATTATTGACAGGGGTTTCTTTCCTAACATTTTATCTGTGTGGAATGTTAACATCTTGATTATGTCATTATTTTTGCTTCGATTTACATCTGATATCCATTTTAGCGGTTGCTGTTGCTGAAAGTCTTCAAGAGATGTGGCTTCTGTTATTTGGTGCAGTTCTTTTTTTATGATTCAGTCTACAAGGGGGTGTGTTCTTCGTCAAAACCCTCAGGCTTCACTCGCTCAAAGTCATTTTTACCCATTGATCTGAGAAAGCGGTTGTAGACAGCTGACAATTTCGCTATTTCGGAGCAGGTTTGCATCATGTTAATATATTGCACATTATTTCAATATCAGAAGAAATGTAAATGAATTTCACGCAGAAAAGCAATATTGTTGATTTTACTCAAGAAATACAGTGTAACCCGGATATAAGAGACCCGGATATAAGAGAAACACGGATATAAGAGATATTTTATCTGGTCCCAAATTAGAGCCTGTGTTAATGTATATATAATAGACCAAACCCGGATATAAGAGAAACCCGGATATAAGATACCCATTATCCGGTCCCGACAACTCTCTTATATCCGGGTTACACTGTATATTAAAAGTAAGGAATGAAGGCAGAGATTGTGATTAGTCGGAAAATCGCATTACTGACAGAATAAGAATATAATACATCTAATATTTTGTATATGCAATGAATAGTAGCAGGACTGCTGAACCAGGGTTAGAAACTTTTAAATGATAAAACGCTTTACTTGTAAGTGTTTATTGCTTTAACCGATCAAGAGTTTCCAACCCTAACGACGCAAATCATTAATTATGATTCTTGATTTTGTCTTATAGGGAAATGAATCCCTCAAGCATATCCGAATGCCAAACGTTGTTTCTTGTTAATATTTTACCTAATTCTAATTATGAAATCTTTTACATGAGTCCTAACTGGCGACCCGATGATTTCAATGCGTTGAGTGGGGGTCGAAGTGTAGCATTTGATAAACGAGGTGTCACTTTGCCAACTTCTGTTCTCTCAGCCTTTCAAGCTGCAATTATCTCCCCTGATTTTGAGTACCGCAAGTGTTAAGCATTATTTGTGCAATTCGTCAAAGATGACACAGCAATTACTGGTCCGGCAATCCGCACAATTCTATCGAGGTTTTAAATAATAAGACTGAGTCATCATTAATGATAAGTGGAGGCGCTTTATGCTGGCGGTGGCAGTGGAAGAATTATTATTGATTAGATGGCTTGGAGTAATAAGAAATTATTACTTTACTGATTCATACCATCCTGGGTATGACGATAATCTATATCCGCGTCCTGGGTAAGACGATAAACTACGTCCAACAGAAAGGCCTCTGATCAGAAGGTTTTGAGGAGCGTGGAACCACCTCTTAATTGCTGGTGTTACCAGGTTCACCCTGACCCGAGGTGGTAGTACCTGTTAAGGTCCCAGCTATGGGTAAATAGTTAACCCCCAAACTGGGGTCAAATCGCTATGAAAGTGTAAAAATAGGTTTTAATACCAGAAATACTTTGTAAAAAATTATTACCAGCAATAGATTTTTGAAGAAAAATTATTAACAGCAATACTTTATTACCAGCAATACATTTCTGAAAAAATATTACCAGCTATACATTAAAAATTATATTACCAACAATAAAAATCTTGTCGGCATTAAATAAGCTATTGAGGTTGATATGCCGTAAACCAAACCAAACCAAACCAAACCAACTTGATTCATAGTGCAAGTTTAGAAAGAAAAAGAACATGACAGTCATGATAACTTATTAAAATTGATTGACATATCTTTTTCACGGCTTATCAACCCTTTATAGGTTATTTAAAGCCGAAACATATTTGGAGGAGTAAGACTAATTCTTTTGTATTAACAATTTGTTCAGATACAAGCTCTACTATTTAAACCATAGTTGGGTGGTGGAAGAGATAGATTATTACGTTGCCAAGGGTATTTGCGTGTAAGTAATTCGACTGGAATTCGAACACGGCTCTCTGAGTTCTCATCCCGAAAAGCTATCCATTACACTACCACACATGCATCAACATATTAAAGACTGAACGTGATGTATTTACATTATTTACATTGTTCGGACTGTTGTCATCATCTTTATTATCATGTTCACGTCGTTTCGGCCATTGTACGCTCCGGCCTTCTTCAGGTGATTGGAATTTCGAACTGAACCCTTTATTTCATCCAAAATGGCCGAAACGTCATGAAAATGACAATAAAGATGAGGACAACATTCTGAACAATGTAAATAATTACAGTACCTCATCTCAGAAATATAGTGTTGTATTGTTGAGGTGAATGATACGCAGAGAAGAACGAGTGCTTAATATATTTATTTAGCACCAGTATCCGGTGCTAACGGATACATACAAAAACATTAAATAATAAGTTACAAAACAATTAAAAAGACAACTTACAAGGAATAGAGGGGGGACAAATGCTATATAGCCCAATGAAGTAAGATCAGTCCGAATATTAATCATCTTGGTATCAACTTATTAATCAACTGCTGAAGTCCTTAATCGTAGACTATTTAAGGCTATGAGCCAGGCCATCTGGTAGAGTGCTGAAGGGTTGCTAGCTACTCTACAACATATGGTCAGGTATTGAACTTGATGTTATATAAGCAAGTATACACAGTAATGAATTCGACCAACAGTAGATGCCCTAAAATTGTGGTCTTGTGCCAGGATAAGTTAAACTTTTTAAATATCTATATATATAGTCATAAAGTGTAAGCTATGTATCACTCACCTAGTAGTTTTTTGAGGTAAGTAAAAATCAGTAGTTCAAATGTAGATTTTTTCTCAAGACAGACACTTTAAAAACAGGCTCAACATAATCTTCCGTCCCTAATTCGTCTTTTTGTTATATAAATAATTTTAGTAAATATAAACTATAAAAGGTTTTGGTAAAGAGAACTGGGGAAATAAAAAAAAATTAACACATCAACTGCTGCTAGAGTCAAGAGGGAGAATAATATTTCGAGGTTTGGGATACAAATTCAGAAGCTATTTTTGTCCTATCATCTTGCAATTAATTATGCAGACATATCCACATCGTAGGATAAAACAGGTGAGAATTACATATCATTTTAAAAATTATTATTGCATAACTAATTTGTTTCAAGCACATTTGGCTGCTTTAAGCTGTATAACTGGTAAGATACTGTACAATGTTGACCCCCACGAGGAAGGCACGTCTGAAAATCATCCAGATATTTCTTATGAAACGATTAATTTTAAAACTTCTAAACAGAATAAAATATTTGTCAATATATATAATGATAAGATCTGCTGGATACTTAGATCAAGGGTAACGATATGGCAGCAGCGAAAAAAACATTAACCTCCAGCGATTTATTTGATAGTTCAAACACCAAGATCCCCTACACAGACCCCAGATCAACGAAGAATGCCATAGATTATGGTCCACCTGCCCAAACAACAAATTATACATTAAACCTACCATAGAAGAATGGCATCAGACACTAAAAACAAGGTAAAATGAAGTAATAATGTCCAGACTTCATATCGGTCACTCTATGATAACTTATTCTTATATTTGGAAACAAGAGCAATCTCCAATCTGTACAGCATACAAAGAACTATACAAAATAAAAACAATACTATTAAATTGTACTGTCTTGAACCAAATTCGTTTAAAATACTACCAACCAACCAATCAACCAATCCGAAATAACTCTTTCGCGACATTAATTCATATAATGTTCCTACTTTCTTTTTATGTGCCATGTCCTTTCAGGACGTAGGCGATCATGGATCTCCACCTCCCTCTATCCCTTGAAGCTCTCAACAAGTTCCTTCCCTCTGCTTCCTCCCCGAGACCACCTTCTGTCATCCACTTGCTTAAGTTCGCCAGGTATGTCACGCGTTGTTTTCCCTTGTCTCTCTTTCCCTCTATTCGACCCGAGAGTATCAGATTCTCCAGGGCCTCCTTCCTCATTATGTGTCCCAGAAACTTCAGCTGCCTCTTCCTGATATTAGGTATAAGCCTCCTCCTCGCTTGCAACCTCTCTAAGATCTCATCGTTGCTCACACGCTCGGTCCATGATATCCTTAGCATCCTTCTGTAGAACCACATCTCTGTCGCAACGAGTCTCTTCTTCGTCTTTAAGGAAATCGTCCAACATTCGCTGCCGTAAAGAAGGACAGATATCACGTAACAGTTCAGTATTCTTTTCTTTGTTACCAAAAATATCTTTCTGTTTCGCAGTACTCTGCCTAGCTTTTGGAATGTGTCCTACAATTTCTTAAAAAAACATTGTATTCTAAAATGTAACTACTACAAAACTACAATATAAAACACACATATCACCGCTTCTTGTAATCATAGCCACAAAAGATCAAATTATATGTACACAACCTGAGAATCACGTAGAATGTATTCTACTGTGAAATCAGAATAACATATATAATATTTTTTATTAATCCAATGAAAAAGAAAATTTATTTCGGCATTAGATGACCCATAATGTGTTGATATGCCGTTTAACAAATAAATCATTAAATATCCACTGTAAAATCGGGTATAAATTATAAAAATAGAAATAAAAATCCGGTAATATTTATATGTTTCTAAAAAACCCTGTATTAAATGAAGGTTTAAAAAAATTCGGTACTAATTATAATAAGAGAGGTAGAAACCTATAATTATAGGTTTCTATCGCTCTTATTATAATTTTTCTTATCCTTAGCACGACCGTTACACACTGCCAATACCTCTAGTATCTGTCTATATTTCTGAGATGAGGTATTATGTACACTATTTACATTATTCGGACTTTTGTCCTCATCTTTGTTGCCATATTTATCACAACGTTTCGGCCATTGTACGCTCCGGCCTTGGAATGTCGAACAGAACCCTTTATTTCTCTCGATGGAGTAGACTGTTCTAGTTCCACGTGTCATGTCTAATGGTATGTCAGTTATCAGTTATCTCCTGTTAATTCACCTCTCCAAGTTCTCGACTGCTTTAACAAGGTATTGACCTCACACTGTTACTGGATCTAACCAACGCCTTTATGCACTGTACCATGTGTCCTTAAGGGCACCTGTGTATGAATTTCTGGGACTTATAAACTTAAACTTGCGAAGATCAGGTAAAATAAGGACACATACAGAGACCGGTTTGAAAAAACAAACATATTTAAAAATAATCTACCCAACTTGATATATAGATACATAGGCAGTTTAGTGATTTATGGCCGACTGAAAGAATTGGTCAGTAATTTTCTCCAATCTACTGAAGACAGTTGGACTCCAAACACCCAGACGCTGAATTTCTATTTTTCAGAAGTATGCAGACTGGCTCGTCCATCTCTACACTGGGGGAGGCATGCACAACAGGTGACCTGAAGTACTTATCAATGGTCCCAACCAAGATTTCCTGACCCTGACCCTGGCTTGAACAACCGATCACCACGACTCATATACCCTGCTGAGATTTGGTGACCATGTCGGCATTTAGTAAAAGAATCAAAGAAAAGGGAGTTGGTAAAAAAACAAATTAGACCTCTTCTTTCCCTATTTATAGTGGTCACCACTGACATATCCCAATCCGCTGGTAGGACACCCTGAGGCGGTGTAATGGTTAGCAAGCTTGTCTCGCTAGAACAATTACGAATGAGTAGTGAGTTCGATCCTCACTGGGTGACCCATACTTTCGGCCTTGTGCCACATCTAAGCTACGCTTGGAAAATCACTATACCTATCCGCTGGTGGTAATCCAATTCAACCACGTTTACGAGAATATCCCAAGCACAGTGAAGGAAAGAGCCATGCTCGGTCATTTCTAATTGTTTGTTTCGACAAATACCAATGGACCGAATATTCACAAGAACTCCACCTCTGCCATCGATGACAACGTCATTGCTTCAATTCATCAGCGACCAGAGATTCCCCAGTTGTCTCTTGAGCCAAGCCTAAAGGAAATCCAGGATTCTATAATGCAATTGTCCTCGAACGAAGCCTCACAGGAACACAAAGATGCCTACATAAAACATCAGTTCAAGAACAAAGGCGAGAAGGTCGTGTGTGATAATTCCCGTGGCATTTCACTTCTAACTATCGCTGGCAAAATTCTTGCTCGTGTTATTCTCAATAGAATAATCAAATATCTCATTGATGACATCTATCATCCCGAATCTCAGTGTGGCTTTCGTTCAGGTCGTGGAACCATTATGATGTTTTCACTTCGTCAGGTTGCTGAGAAAGTTTGCGAGAAAAAAAAAGAAGCTTGGCATACCTGAAAGTATGCTAAATGTCATCATCCCGTTTCACGAAGGAATGAATGCATCTGTTCTATCTAATGGAGAGTTTTCAAAAGCCTTCGATGTAACAAATGGCAGAAAACAATGTTGTGTCATGGCTCCTGTACTTTTCGCTCTCTTCTTTTCGGTCATGCTACGTCATGCTTTTAGTGATCTTGACATTGGTGTGAAATTTGAATTCCGCATAACCATCAACCTTTTAAATCAAAATCGCTGACTCGAGCAAGCATTATTCTTGATCTTTTGTTTGCTGATGACGTTGCGATCGTTGCCACCTCAATCGAAGAAGCTCAAGTACTCGTCAATCATTTTTCCACCGCTTGCAACGTATTCGGATTAACTATAAGCATAAACAAAACTGAAGTTGTCCATCAACCAAGGCCTGTACCTAAGAAGGTCAAGGGTGTAAAACAAAACCCACCTACCCATACATTTGCAATCGTTCCCATTACTGTTGGCTGCAACAACCTGAAGTATGTGAAATCATTCACGTACTTAGGAAGCAAAATCAATTCAAGTGCCTCTTTGGATGACGAGATACTTAACCGAATATCAAAGGCAACCAATGCCTTTGGGAAGATTAAGCATCGCCTATGGGATATACGTGGGATTTCACTGAAAACGATAATCAGTGTCTATCGAAGTCATTCTCACCACACTTCTTTATGGGTCAGAATCGTGGACGCCATACAGGACACTTGATACTTTTCATTAGATGCAATGAAGAAACGCTTAGCAAGCTTGTCGCGAGGACACGATTGTATGGAGCTTCACACTCATTGGTCACTCTATATTTGTGGCTTTGTTAAGTTTAGTAAATAGCAATGGGCGGCTATTGTGAAGAGATGGTTAACAAGTTCACCCTGCAAAGTAGATCGCAAATCTTATGTTTTCAATCTTCACTACAGATCTCATTAATTTGACCTTGAAACTGGATAAGGCTCAGCTTCATAAACAGTTATGTGAAATGGCGCTCCTTACAAAGATTGGATACGTAACGCTGATTGATAGTCCGATCTCAGACGAATAAGCATACCTAGAAAATAGCTATTACTTCTGGTATTCAAAACTATTTAGGGCCCATACTGTATAGCAAATTGTCCAGGTTAATCGCACAGGCGATCGCTGTGAATGCAGAACTTGCTTTCTGATCTCATTCTCGAACATCGGATTTTAGCTTTTTTTTCACAGTAAGGTTCATCCTGTAGAAGGCCCGGGTCCCACTCGAGGTAGAGAGTTACGTTCAGTAGTTTATATGGGTAGGAGGGATAGATAACAGTTAACTCAAGGCTTCTGTATAAAGTACGAAACTATTTGAATCTCAAGGCAGGCCATATTTTCGTTTGTTTCTCGTGGAAAAGGAAAGAAAAGAAGAAAAAATAGATAAATTGAAAGGTATGTAAGAGAGTGGTAGGGGCGAAGCAAACTAAATGCGGTTAGTCTTGAAACCAGAGCTACCAATAGATTTTTTTAAACAAAAATATGGCGTCCATTAAACTTAGCGACATGACAGTATTTTAATATAGCGTCTACTGTTTGTTTTTTTTTACTTTCAGAATTATATATGACAGAGGCTCGTTTTTTTTCAATGAGAAATTCTATGTCTCACCTTATTTTTTCCACTCTCAGTCTATATAAGAATAGTATAAAGGCTGGTTTGTAACTGCCTAAATCCCATTTGACTCTGCAACTACATCAACTGTTGATAGATTTGCTTTTATACCTAGTATATTATTATTTTTTATTTTTAAAACTATGATAAAGAATTTATCACTGATTGGTAAAATCAATTAGCAAGCATGATACTTGATGAGTTTCGATAAATAAAAATAAAATAAAGTCTGCTTTTGTATAATATATCTATCTATCTATCTATCTATCTATCTATCTATCTATCTATCTATCTATCTATCTATCTATCTATGTCTCTCTCTCTCTCTTTCTCTCTCTCTCTCTCTATATATATATATATATGTATGTATATATTATTAATTAAAGAATATCAAACACTTAAAATCCCATAGGTAATAATTTTTATTTCATGAGAGCTCTAAAAAAGCAGCTCTCAATCTTCAACACCTACAAGGTTTATACGACGAACAGTGACTTTTGCTTTTGTCTGCAACGGTGATTTGAAACACGACGAAAATGAGCCGATGTTTTGGGCGAAGAAGATTTGATCCGAACAAAGATAACTTTGTAATATTTTATTCACGTCAAACATTTGCAATTGTCCTCTCCACATAAAGTCTCGTTTTTGTAGATAAAAAAGTGTGCCGTTGTAGTTTTTTTAATTAATAATTTTTTATCTTAATTTTATTATATCTTATTTTCTCTTTACTATCTTGTTTCCTCTGAGTTCAACCTTTTCTTCTTTTTTTGCGATGGAGGGGGGCTTTCATCTTTTTTCTTTTGCATTTCCTTGCTTTCTTTCTTTCGTTCTTTCTTCAATTCCAGTATGGTCAATCGTCAAGGCTTTCGGGAACAGGTGTTTCCATAAAGAGGAGCGGACCGAAGAGTCTTACATTTTTTGTTGTTAGAATAAACCATTTATTTTCCTACCTCGGTGGGGTTAGGAGGGCAATCAGATAAGAAATATATATATGTTTATCAAGTTAAATTTACCGCCAGGTTAAAGAACAAACTTCAAGACATTCTTTTTCTTTCTTTCTTCCTTTCTTTCTTTCTTTCTTCGTTATTTTCAGTCGTTTTTCTTCTTTTACCTCTTTTTAACTCAGTCATATTTTACTGATTAACTTCCCTTTTTCAATTTCTTTCTTTCTTTCTTTCTTTCTTTTTTCTTTCTTTCTTTCTTTCTTTCTTTCTTTTCTACGTATTTCTTTCTCTCTTATTCTGAATTTTGATTTGGGTTTCTTTCTTCCTCTTTCTTTCTCTCTCTCTCTCTCTCTTTGTTCGAGTGTTTCTTTCTTTCTTTCTTTCTTTCTTTCTTTCTTTCTTTCTTTCTTTCTTTCTTTCTTTCTTTCTTTCTAATGTATTCCATACTTCGTTTTCGGTTTTTCTTCCTTTTCTTCTCATCTTATACATATTTTCTTGCCTGTTTTCCTTCGTTCTATCTGCTTGTCCTTTCTTTCTTTCTTTCTTTCTTTCTTTTAACGCACACTCTTTTTCTGAAGTGATCACACATATTTTTACATTCATTTTTTTTGCCAGACGCACTATAGAGTGACGGCCATTTAATGATTTTAGAATCGAAACTAACAGCTGTTCATTACACATAGATAACACGCATAACACTTCCACTTCTCACCATCCGTCATAAATTCACGGCGACTCTCGTTATCGGTCGATAATAACAAAGATGGCGCTTTTGTGTCTCAATCGAAGGAGACTTGAAAGGTTACAAAGAAAGAACCCTACTATTATTTCTATGTCACTTCGATGCTTTAACACCCGACAAGAGGGTATGGGAAATCGAATGGGGGTGGCGGTCATTAATTATTGGTAAAATCTTTCATATTGGTTACTGATAATTCTTTCAAGTTAAGGTATGAATATTCAGTCTGGCCATTAGATTTTTGGGCAAGTGAGTTTAGCTAAGTTTGGCACAAGGTAACCTAGAATCGCATATTTTTTTTTGTTTTCAGAAGATTTTGGAAAGTGACTATTTAAACTCAATACAAACGTTTCTGTTAAAACAAGATATTTTCCTGAAATTGGATAGTTACAATTACTTATTTGCCAATGGGGGTATTCATACTGTTTTTAAATTGTCGGAAGTAAAACATTCTTTTTGAAAGAGGTACAGCCCAAGAGGTGAGTTAACAATTGGTGACAACAAAATAAAGCAAGTACTGAAATTTAACTCTTTGGGAAGTGTTTTCACAGACAATGGAGAATGTGACACAGAAATCTGAAGATTCATTGGAACAGCGAAAAATGACTTTCAGAAACCAAGCAAAATGCTAAGAACCAGGAATATTCTGGTAGAAAGAAATGAAATATTAATCATACTCTATGGGAGTGAATGCTGGATTATTTCCTCACGGATAAAGACTTCAGGCAACACGCATGTGCTTCTCCAGAAGGATGCTAAGAATGCCATGGAATAAACATGTGAACAACGAGGAAGTTTTACGGAGAATATTAACAAAAATCCTTTTGCTTTGGATCAGAAAGAGTCAGTTGATATTTCTGGGTCACATAATAAGGAAAGGGGGCTTGGAGAATTTAACACTCACAGGACATATTGAAGGCAAAAGGGACAAATGGAAACAGCGATTAACCTACCGACCTTGGGTAAGTAGATGGCAAAACAGGGATTGGGAGGAATGGGGAATAGGCTAAACATACTAAAAGCTACAAAAATCGGAAATCGTGGAGAGTCATGATCACCCAGGTCCTAAAGGGATATAACACAAGAAGAAGTTAACAAAAGTAGTCTGGTAGACTATTTTTCTTTTAATTCAATTCTCACTTGATAAGCCCTATACTAGTGACTGCAATGTAATGTTAGTAAATTTGTTAGCTCTACTGTGAGAGGACAATTAACAAACTAGTTTTACAATGAATTACTAATTGTCAATTTCAGCTTAACTGGATGCCACACCCAAATAGCCTTCTCTCACAGTCATTTAAATTTAATAAAATAAGATGCAACACGGTGGAATCCCAGAGGTTATAACTTCTACTACTATTACTGCTACTGCTACTACTACTACTACTACTACTACTACTACTACTATTATGTATTGGATATCTTTAGCGTATGTGTAATCATGGCTATCCACACCTTCCTATCCTTTGCAGGTCTTAGTAATATTTGTCTCCTTACTACCCCACCCAGTCCCCATTCTGCCATCCCTTTACGCAAGCTCGTTGGATACGTTACTCACTTTATTCCTCTACCGGTCTTGTTTTTATTATGTTCTGTGAGTGTCAAATACCCCAAAGCCGCTTCTATCCTTATTATATGTGTTCAAGAAATTTCAACTGATTCTAAGTACAAAGTTTCTTTTTTATTTTTCAAGTTAAATTCCTGTACTTGTTTTATTTTGATCTCTTCAATTTGTAGCGCCTAACTCATCTTGCTCCTTTTGTTAACAACTAGAAGTCTTGTGATTAACAGTTCGTTCTTAGTGCTTTACTTTTACTATCGTGTCCAGGAAGTCCCGCCATTTTCTTTCTGCGTTAGCTATCAAAATGTCATATAGTGTATCTTATGTTGATAAGATTATGATCGCCAAGATTAACTTCAGGTAGGACTTTTAGTTCTCTCAAGACCGTCTCATTGCAAAGATTTAATAAATCCGACGAGAAGACAACCCTTTGCGCCCCTTTCTATTTTTGTGTACTTCATTTTTATCCATATACAGCCGGTTTGTCCCCAGCACGGTGGTTTTGTGCTAGCTGAAGTGAATTTTTTTTGTAAATATGTAAAAAAGAAAAAGGACTTGGAGAATATAACTTTTTAGCACACCCTCGTAACACATTTTCAAAAAACTTTGGCCATGCTTTGAATATTGCTGCCATATATGGTCATATAATCCTGATATATTTTTTTTATAGAAATTCTTGATAAAATTCAAAGAAATACCCTCAACGTCTTTAGGCCTAACCTGGCATTTTGGTTTCAATGATTTCCCACTGCCGTAATATAGCTTCCCTTTTCTATAAATATTTTCATGGTAATTGTTCTGATGAACTTCCGCTATGGTATTTTAGCCGCCCTTCAGTCAAATTGGACATATATGAACTCGTTAGGACTAGATAGTGATTTTGAGGTATTATGGTGTCTGTGGTATGAATGGTAAGTAAGAATGTGATATTTTGGTGTAAGGAATACTGTAGTACGTTTGGGTCAGTAATCGTGGCTAGCTAAGTTTAAAATGAGGCAGATTGAAGGCCAGCTTTTCTCTATTCCCACTTTTGGCCGTTTGCTACATTTTTGTATTAAAACAAAAGAAATATTACTTTCCTCTTTGGTACATCGACTTAAAGGATTTAAGCGCATTTCTACATTGACAGCTATTAGGTTGGTGCAAAAATAATGTCTTTTTATATATATAAGTTGAACGTCAAAAAACGACATTACTTTTGCACCAACCTAATAGATTTCATAATTTTAAACTTGAAATGGCCAGATGTAACTGTGAGTTCTATGTTAACAGTTTCTTTTCTCGCACTTCTCGCTTGTTGCTGTCCAGTTAACGTTGATTTTCAAAAATTTTAATAAAATGTCAATCGTTATCTACTGTCTTCTTGATTCCTCCTCTTTTATTGCTCTCGCTCCTTACTAATGTTTCTATTTTTCTTATTATTTCACACTCAATAACCCCTTGTGGGTTAGTGGCTTTATTGTCTTACTTGGGTGAAATGATTAAAAAAAAAAGAGCCAAGTGTATCAGACATGAAAGGAAATTAAGGGAAACAGCGAGTTTGTGTAAAATGTATGACAGATCAGATAACAAGCGTTACTTTAAGCTACAAGTGATGAGAAGTTGTGAAGAGGCATGGCCACCCATTTCCTGAAAGGGTCCGGCACATAGAATAATAATTTTAATATATTTACCAATGTGCCTTAACCAAGAGGGTCATAGTTGTGGTGATCAAAGGGTTTCTTCTCACACCTGATTGACATATGATTGAATGAATACATTGCTTTTATGCAACCTGAGCTATCATGACTCTCCACGACTTCCTGTTTTTGTTGCTATACGTAAATGCTTTTTCTTGGTCCTTTTTCTGCTACTTATTCACACGGGCTCATTAAGTGGATCACTCGATGTCTTTCCCACTTGTCGTGCCTTCAGTATTTTCTGTGGGTGTTAAGTTTTTCCAAGCTCTCTTTTTTCATTAGGTATATCAAGAATTTCAACTGTCACTATTACACGGCACTAATCACGTGACCAAGTAAACAGACGTTGCGAATCACATGGCCAACGTGGTTGTGGAAAGAGAACAGATCTAAAAAAAAAGAAAAAGAAAAAATGAGTTAGCATTGACACTCAAAGCGGCATTCACTTTCAGGGAGGATATGTTTCGTTCTGCCTTTCGAAGCCACAGTGCTGTAAATGTGAAACGATGTTTGTGATTTAGACGATCTGAAATGAGAAAATTTTATCTGTTGTTCGATACAGACAATCGATTTGACAGAAATCACTTGCGTGCCGCAGCTATAGAAAACATATTTGTTAGTGGACACACACACACACACACACACACACACACACACATATATATATATATATATATATATATATATATATGAGAAATTCATCCAAGTTCGTGTAAACACAAACATCTATCTATCTATCTATCTATCGATCTATCTATCTATCTATCTATCTATCTATCTATCTATCTATCTATCTATCTATCTATCTATCTCTCTCTCTTTATATATATATATATATATATATATATATATATATATATATATATATGTAAATGAGAAAATTACCCTTGTTCGTGGACACACACACACATAACTTGCTGATATCCCCTGAAGAGTAGACCTACAGGTCCGTCTACGAAACTCTGGAGTCGGAATGTTGAAGGTAACATCAGTCAGCTAAGTGAAAACCTTTACTTATAGTAATCCTATATATATATATATATATATATATATATATATATATATATATATATATATGAGATGATCACCCTTGTTCGTGTATACAGACACGCACACACAAATATACATAGTCTAACAGATTATTGCTACCCGAGTTCGTTTGTGGTTAGCTGCTGTGCATTTGGCCTTGTGCCAGACTAAGGTATATAAATACGAAAAGATAAACGACTTCTATCTATATGCGAGTGTGTGTCCATGAACAAGGATAATTATATATATATATGTGTGTGTGTGTGCGCATCTGTGTGCGTGTCCACGAACAAGCATGGTTTCTATCATTTATATATATATATATATATATATATATATATATATATATATATATATATATATATATGAACTGAGAAACCCTTCCTTGATCGACATCTTTTTCTTCATTTCACGCACCAAATCGGCATCTCTCTTTCCATTCTGCGCTTGAAAAAATGCCAAGAAAGTTTATATTTGATAAAAAGGTAAATAAAAAGATATCTAGCCTTTACAAGCAGCCTGCGTATATTAAACTGGTTCTTGGCCAAGAAAATGCATTTTGTTTCCATGTGAATAGTTTTGTTATTTTAGTAGGCCTAAACCCCTTGAGTATTTTATGCTAGATGTCACGGCGCCCTATCTTCCATAGAAAAGTGTTCTTTGTGTTCAGGAAGTCACTAAAGAAACCTTGTGTCTTATTCGACCAAGACGATCCAACGCAAAACAGCTCGTCCTATATTCAATCTCTTTTTCTCTCTCGTTCCAACTGTCTAAATAGTAATCGGAGCTATCCATCACAGAACAGTGTAAAGTATTGTATTTTTCGACCCCTAACCACTAGATGTGAACTGGGCGTTTCATTATCCGTCGTTATCGTAGTCTCTGAATATCATTGATTTTTACGCGCTCGTGAATCAGAAACTCATACAACGTCTCATGTAGCTGCAAAGTCCAATGAATGAGAGGCAGACACGGTTGCATTTACGGACCTGTCCAAATGATGTCGATGCTCTCTCGCTATTTTTACTTCCTCTTTCTTCTGTTGGTCTCTCTGTGATGAGCCAAGGTGGTCTCATATATCAACAGCCCACTGCGGATTGAGTGTTGCCATTGAAGGCGATGTCGAGCGGTGTTTTCCCAGCTGGCATGGTTGATATTAAACGATATGAGGTCTTGTTTACAAACGTCCCTAAATCGTAATTGTGGGCGGTCAATTTTTCTCCTTCCGTTTGAAAGTTCTTCATAAAGAATGGTCTTCAGAATTCTTCCGTCGTTTATCCTCTGGACGTGGCACAGCCAGCGGAGACGTCGCTACTTCAGAAGAGAATACATGCTGGGAAGCTGCGATCTCTCAAGGATTTAATTTATTGCACTAGTCTAGCAAATTATTACTACTCGAGTTTGTTTGTGATTAGCTGCGCGGTGGCGGTGGCCTTGTGCCAGGCTAAGGTAAATAAATCCGACAAGATAATCGACCTTTAACGCAGCAGGAATGGAAGTATAGGGTAGAGTTAAACAAATATTTTCTGTCTGAGTCGACCATAAATGCACATACATAGAAAACATCATAATGTGTTATCTGAATTTTTAGGATGAGGAGTTATCAATATTGACATTATTTATATGTGGACTATTTTCCTCATCTTTGTTGTTATTATGACGTCTTTTTGCCCCTCCCAAGGAACATTGGAGAGTCAGACATCTAAAAGAATTAGAGCATTTGCTAGGTTATAAGGATCTCCTCAGTAGGCCTAGCGTAGAAATAAATACGATATGGGATCCGTTAATAAAGAAAGAATAACAAATAAGAGCAAGGCTTCAACAACAGTAACAGCAGCCACAGTATAAAAGCGAAGCATCACTGAATGCAGTTAAACGTGAAAAGTATCAGCAGCACTTATTAGCATCAGGTTAGGTTTAAAACTCCAAGTTCTCCACTCTGGATTATCCCACGGGACAATAGCCTAGTGGATAAAAGCATTAGTTCGTCAATTTAATGACATATGGTATAAGGAGTGTGTACGTGGACCCAGTGGAAACAGGGGGAATAATTATAGAGGTGTACTAAATAAGAACTGGAGAGATATCCTTAGACATGGTCAGTGGAACGAAAACAATTTACTTTGTAGGTTAAGTAAAGGTTTCAGTTCAAAATTCTTAATCGGATCGACAAGACGCTGATGAAGACCAGAGGGCACAACACCCGAAACGTTGTGATAATAACAACGAAGATGACGATAATAGTCCGCATATAAATAATGTAAATAAATAAATCTTATTTTCTGTTATCTTGAGTACAGATCCAAATATAAAAAGACAAATTTTTACCCATAGTCTCAAGTATAAAACAACCAATATTTACCAGTGTGCACAAGTATAAAATAACCAATATAAACCCAAGTAAAACGATCAATATTTACCCATAGTTCAAGTATAAAACTGCCAATACATACCTATGTGCACAAATATAAAATGACAAAATGTTTACCTATCAACCCAAGTAAAAACGATCAATATGTGCTCACAGTCTCAAGTATAAAACATCCAATATTTACCTGTGTTCTCAAGTATAAAATGAGCAACATTTACCTATAGACTCAAGTAAAAAACGATCAATATTAATCTATAGACTCAAGTATAAAACAGCTAATATTTACCTTTCATTTGAAATATAAGACAGATTTTTTCATTAAATAACCCAACATATGTTGATATGTTGTAAAATCAACCAACCCCTCTTAGTCTGGCACTAGGCCATAATAACTAGGCACTCATTGGGGATGGAAGTCACAATGGATATTCTGCTAGGTTATCTTGTTAAGCACTGCTCCATGGCGTGATACTACTACATTTTCATTCTTGAGGTAACTCATTGGGATCTCCAGAAATTTACGAACATTTCAGTTCAAGGACCATAGTGTATGTTTTTAAATATTTTCGAAAGACAAGAAATTCAGTTTTATAAATGAATTAATAAAATTCAGATGAAAGTGTAACTTTTTTTTGTAATCAGCATGGTCTGATTCAGAACATGAGAAAATAGTGCCAAAACCAAAGAGACAAAATCTTACGGTGGGCTGGAAGTGGCTCACGGGTAGTTCTCCTATCAGTTCTTTCATAAACTGAGTAAATATAAATAAATGATTAATTAATTAATCTAAGTAAATATAAATAAATGATTAATTAATAGTCTAGCAACCGTTCAATGTTAACGATTGCATAGAAGTATCAAGAATTAAACTCTTTAGTTAAAGGTTTCGTCACCGGCTTCATCTCATATCCAGCAATTGAATTCCTTCTTCGTTGATCGCTTCATTTATGATGATGGCGTTAATGATTAAATTCGCCGCCAACTAACAGGTTCAGGACTAGAATCTTCCAGTCTCATCAAAACTTGCTCCGTCACTCATTCCCTAACGCTGCCTGGCTTTGCAAGAGTTGGTAGCATGTGAAACAAAATCAGAGTAAAGGAAAGTGCCGATGCCGTGAATTTGTTTAAGGTAGACCTCAACTTGCCAGGAAGTGACCCACACATTTGATTTCATAACCTTCCTCTACGGCACATATGGAATGAGACATGCAGAATACAGTTGTGAAACTGCACCGCACTGCAGCTGATTCTGTTATAATTTCGAGTGGCGCCTTCTATAGCATGTCCGTTATGCGTAGCCCTCTTCATCAGCTGGTTCAACCGTTGAGATCTGTTGTAATCGTTATCCGCTTGTTTCACCTCTGGGGTATTTTGGGTTGGACGCAATCACCTCCACCACGACAATGAGCGACCATCAGTAGTATGCATGTCAAAGGTTTAAACTATACTTAATTACAGAAAGTAAAGCAGTAATTCCCTTATAAAGGAAATATCACCTCGGAAAGTCTATTCAGCAAGTCAGTTGCAAGATATGACAGATTGATTTCATTTTGATTTATTAACAGTATTCTATATAGAAGTTGTGATCGTTGTTTCTCTTTATATCCACGGTTTCGTTTTCTGAGATTTCGGTTTTCGTGGTTTTACGGTTACTCGATGTCAGATCCATAATGAAAGGATTCATGTTTTATTTAGTAATAAAAATCACAACGAGCAAGCATAGTGATACTAGTAAAGAAAGACGCCTCAAAAGACTTTCTTTAAGTGAGAAGATGACAGTTTTCAGCTTAATAAGTAAGGAAAAACGTATGCTGATGTTACTAAGATTACAGCATTTTAGTATGACTGCTTTATAATCAGTAAGTGTTGTTAACACTTAAATGGCGGTCATCATTAATTGCTATTTCATTTGAGGACCACTGATGTCGTCAATTGGTGGTTCAATCTTTTTTGCAATTATATGGACATCATTTATTTAGGACTCATGACTAATTGGCAAATCTAGAATTCCCGAGGTTACTATTTACTGAGTTTACGTCATTTTCTGGAATATTTGATTTATTGATGCTAACCTCCAGGTGATGACTCATTGCTCTTCTCGGGCTTACGTTTTCAGATGACATAAAGTTAAAAGACTATATTGAACCAATTGCTATGTCTGTAGCTAAAAATGTTGCTTCACTATGTTATGCTAGACAAGTTTTTATCATCAGAATCTATCTTATGTATTTATAATTCTACCATTCGTCCTTGCGATGAATATTGCTGCCACATCTGGTCTGGTGTTCCTGCTATATATTTAGGAATTCTTGATCAAATCCAAAGAAGAAACTGCATTATTACTGGTCCTGACCTAGTATCTCGTCTTTAGTCTCTTTCCAATCACCGTAACGTAGCTTTTAAATGTTGTTACGTATATTCCAGCCACCCAACAGATAGATTGTACATATGGGAACTAGTTAGGACTACATAGTGACTTGAGGTATTATGGTGGCTGTAGTAAGGATGATAAGTAATGGTAAGTGTTGTTTCGGTGTAAGGAATTGTGTGGCATCTTTGGGTCAGTGATCGTGGCTAGCTAAGTTTAAAATAAGACATATTGAATGCCAGCCTTGCACTATCCTTTTGGCTTTGTACCACATTTTTGTATTATTCAGAATAAATATTTATGGTACCTAGACTTTATGAATTTAAGTGGAGTACTAGATTGGCGGCAAGATCTCTTCAATTTACAGTTGAAATCGCTTGATGCAACCACATGTTCTATGCTAACAGTTTCTTCTATCGCACTTCTTGCTTTTGGAATTCTCTTTGAAGCTTTTTACTGTCCAGTTAACCTTGATCTTTAAAATTTTAAATTTAGTGTTAGTCATTATCTAGTGTCTTCTTGATTCCTATTTTTTTATTGTTCTCGCTCCTTAATAATATTTCTATTTTTCTTTCACACTCAATAACCTCTTGTGTCTTAGTGGCTTTATTGCCTTACGTGGGTGAAATGATTAAAAAAAGAGCCAAGTGCATCTGTCATCTTATTTTATTTTCCTCTCTCCTTAATAGTTGTTTTTCTCATATTCTCTAACACTCAGTCATCAATTTGCGTCCTAGTGGCTTTATTGCCTTGCTTGGGGGTGAAATGATTAAAAAAAAGTTCCTGCAAATAAAGCTGGAAGAAGAAGAATAAGACAGTGCAATGTCTGCATGCATACGCCTCGAAGAGAAAGGAGTTGAAAAGTAGTGACAACTTAGCGCGAACAATGCACAACACCGTCGGTCAGAAAGTGCGTCATGGAGAATCATAATGTTATAAGTATTACACTTGGGAACCTCACAAAACTGTTTTTATTTTACCTTCATTTCTATAATCTATAAGGGTTAATATATCAATTCTTATAGTTTTTTTGTATATAATTAAATCAAGAGCTAAATATCAAAGTACCCTTTCCAAAAATGCATCTTATCATTTTTTACCCGTTTGTCGTACACATTAATATAACCCTTTTGTCGCCTTTTAAGGGTTAATGCTTTTGGAGTCTTGAAACATATAGCCCACGGATAAAGGCGTATTACTACGCATAAGTCTGATTATATATAGTAGTAAAAGAAACTAAGAATTAGCGGAGTGGTAGTGGAGAGGAGAAATATATATATATATATATATATATATATATATATATATATATATATATATATATATATAAATATATATATATCTGTGTGTGTGTGTGTATATATATATATAGATATATATATATATAGAGAGAGAGAGAGAGAGAGAAAGAAAGAGAGAGAAAGAGAGAGAGAACAGATAGAAAGAAAGGAGAAAGAGGAACAAGTCTAGGAAACAGAGAGTGAGGGGAGAAGTATAGAGAAACGGAGACAAAATCAATATTCTGATCTTTCGTCATTAAACTACAGATTTTGGCAAGTCGGTGGAACTGAAAACTTTTCACTTAATCCCTAGTGAATTTTTCCATTCTGTCATTTTTTTTTCGTGATGTTTTTCTTGATTTAGGACTTCACCAAACAAAAATTGACGTTTGCGTTGACGTTATTAAACAGGAACACGAAGGAGAAGGGATGCTGAAATTTTGAAGTTTGAAATTATCTTTATATATATATATATATATATATATATATATATATAGTCTGGCCAATTTAATTTAATTTTTTTTTCTTATTGTTTTCTATTTTTATTACTTTTGTTATTAAATATTCTACAATGTGATAAAAGATTTCATAAGAAAATTGAAATGTTGTAAGAACCTGGATGTAAATTTACTGTGGGTGATCTAGCTTTTAAAGCACTCTCTATACATTTTCATCTTAGTAAATTGCTTTCTCTTTTAATGAAAGTAGCATTTTTTAAATCAAAATTATGATCATATTCATTACGGTGAGCAACTTATGCATTGAGTGTTGCTTTGTAAAGATCTGTTTGTGTTCATATAAACTTTTATTTAAATTCTCTGAGGTTTCGCCTGTGTATTCCTTGTGGCAATTATTACGGATGATAGAGTAAATTCCTTCTTTAAGCATCATACCATTGTAGATCTAGAAGACTGCGAGTGTCATGTCCACAACAGAGGATTGGTCATGTGCTCTTGGATGAATATAAATAAATGAGGAATTCATACATACTTTCCAGGTATGCAGGTGTTCACAGATGATTATTTTTTGACTAATCTTGAGCCTGCCTGCTAGTTCTTGAATGGGTATGTAGCCATCTCATAATTTATAGCAATCTCCACTTGTTCAATGGTGTGTTGCATTTGTGTGTGTGTGTGTGTGAATGATATATTTTTATATGTCAGAAAACTTTTAGAAATATCTGACAAAGTGGGAATTTTTGTGTGTCTGCATATATAATCTGATTTGATTTTTTTTTCGCTTGTTTTTATTACTTCTGAATTAACCCACTTTATGATAATAGAAGATCTATCAAGAAAGGTGAAATGGTGTAAGAAGCTGGACATATATTTACTGTAGATGATCTGGGATGAAAGAACTTTCTATAGACGTTTGTCTTAGTAAATTGCTTTCTCTTTTAATGAAAGTAGCATTTTTTAAATCAAAATTATGGCCAGATTCATTACGGTGACCAACTAATGCACTGAGAGTGTTGTTTTTCCAACGTAAAAGTCAATTTAGTCCGATGAAGTACTGTTATTACCGTATTTTACAAGACGCACTTTTTTCCTAAAAAAATACCCTGAAAAATACGTGTGCGTCTTCCAAGACGAATGTAAGGCAACGCCCAGGCTCAAGTAATTTGGACGGTCACATAATTGGCTTGACTGATTGGGGCATGGATTTATAGGTTGAGTCATTACACTATGATATTAGCTATCTATCTAATTCAGCCTTTTATATGATGTAACCTCACTACTTAGCTGTTACAAGTATTTCCAAGACTATAAACCTTCCTGGAGCCGAGCCACAAGTTAAACATACTTTGTTTTTTACTAGAAGCGGCAGTATGTCATTGCCATAGAAATGGACGAGTGATTAATGTAAGCAATATGTGGTGCCAGTATGTGAGGGACGCATGGTGAATGTGCTGTTATATGAGAATAACCTTTTATTTCCTAGAAATTTCCTTTCAATATTTAAGTGCGTCTTCCAAGCCGCAGCGTCTTGTAAGCCAGAAAATACGGTAATTCCATTAATATATATATATATATATATATATATATATATATATATATATATATATATATATATATATATATAGTAGGCCAATGAAAGAAATTCCAGAGCTAAAAAACAAAACTATGATAATAATAATGATAATAAAGGTAAAATTTGCAGTTGATCTCAAAAGTGACCTAAAAACTCTTGTTAACTCAGACAACGAATAGCTTGCTAATTTTAACTGTTTTCTTTAAATCGTTGGAGAGACGCATGTCCGCGTTCCATCAGCATCTGCTCTGATGCTAACTTCCAGGAGAGTCATTAGTTGCGCCTTTTCGGGCGGACGTTGTCTGCTGACATGAAGTTGAAAGATTATATTGAATCAATTGCTAGGTTTGCTGCAAGGAAAGATGGGTCACTGCGTCGTGTTAAAGAATTTTTCTCTCGTGATTCTGTCTTACAAATTTATAATTTATTTATCATTCGTCCATTGAATATACTGTCAGAGATTCTGGATAAAATCCAAAGAAGAATCTGCAATGTTATTTTGTTTAATCATTCCACCTCAAGCAAGGCGGGAATGTCAATAATACACAGGGGGTTACAGAGAGTGAAAATGAAAAGGCTGGGTATAGGGGGATTACAGAAAGGATAAAAGATGAACAGGATTCAAGAAGATAGATGACCGCGATTGATGTTGCATTTAAAAATTTAAAGATTGCAGTTATCAGGGAAGCTAGTAAATGGAAGGAAGTTCCACGGGAGGGAAGTACGAGAAATGAAACTGTTGGAGTAGAAGTGGCGGTTACGTTTAACTATTTCAACAGTAAATGGTGAGATCTAGATGCCAATCTAGTAGCACGCTTAAATTTATGTAGAAAAAAGCTCGCCAGAGCAGTTACCATGAAAATATTTGTAGAAAAGACAGAGGGAAGCCACATCACGTCGGTGAGAAAGTGACTGAAGTCAAGATGCCATCGATTACATTGCAGATCGTTCTTTGGATTTTGTGAAAACAGTATTCAAGGCACAGACGAACGGTCGTTTTGAAAATGTGCAAGATGGACTCTGACGAGAAAAAAACGTCCTGAAGCGCGACACTGACTCAACTTTTGTTGCAGTTGATGCAGCTATTTATTCGATGTAGTTACTCCACCTCAAATCATTTGATAGCGTAGTGTGTCGCTCTCCAAGAGTCTAGCATCAGCCATGCTGATGGCGGGCAGGAAAGATTCTCTATGGTTGTTAAATGAGAACAGTTCTGTTTTGGAGGCATTAAAATTTTAAAAGTTATTTCCTGACACTGTTGATGGCTGACTTGAAAAAAAACAAAAAAACAAGAGATGGGCTGGTAGAAGTAAACGAGAAAAAGAACTAACTAGCATAGGCAAGCAGACAAGCATCCATTTTTTGGCACTTTCCAGCCTTGCCTCATTGTGTTTTCTCGTTAGTGTAATTCTTTTCTTGCTTTTAGCATACTTAAGTCCAATTTCGTGTAGCTTTCTTTATACAGTTCGAACACTGACGTCAAGTTCACACTTCTCCTTTACTTTCTTCGCTGTCACCTTTTCTCCAGATGATAACAACCTCGTAACACTCCTCTTCATTCTTCTTTCTGTCCTCTTGGAAATTGTTTTTTTTTTCTTCCTCTCTTCTCCTTCTTCCGCTCATAGTCTATACTTAGCATGTATTCAACTGTTGACATCGGTAGTTTCATCTCAGCGGCGATCTTTCGGATGCTGAGCCCGTATTCTCTCTTCTTTTGGACCAAACTGATGACTTCTTTTGAATGCATTCTTCTTCAGGATTTTAATACGTTTTCGCAGTGAATGGTAAAGATACTCAAATGTAATGGTCAGGGTACAATTTACCTGCAGAAAATTTGCATATTGTAGACGTTCGACAACTAAATCATTACAAAACCCGGAATTTGTGTCATGTCCGAAAAATAGTGTCGCCAAAGTTTAAGAGCAACAACCAGGTTAACTTTGTTATCTCTGACGCGTTTGCTACTGAGACAGGAGTTAATGGTAGTGTCATCAGCATAAATGCCTACTTGGGAACCGCTGACATCAGGAATATCATCGATGAAGATCAGAAACAGCGTAGGACCCAGAATAGAACCTTGGGGGACACGCACGTTCATGTGAAAGGATCTGGAATCGAGCCCGTTCAAAATGACAATCATTTCACGATAATGATAGGAACGACTGGATTAAATCGAACAGTCCTCCTGGAGCTTATGTAGAAGATCAGCGTGCTAAACCCTGTCAAATGCCTTCGGAATATATAGACCCACAGCTCATGCTTCGCCGTTATTATCAAGAGCTTGTTATACATATTCAATGATGGCCGTAGCCCATCAGCGGTAGACTTGGCAAGAACGTCAGAGTGCCAGGACGAAAAGAAAAGGAAGAGAGTCAGGGGGAAAAGTAAAAAGAAAGAAAGAAAGAAAGAAGTGATAGAGCGAGAAATGAAAGAGTATAATTCGTATCTTGAAGTAATTATAAGCTGAATTTTGATCTGAAATTTTCACTGTATAATGTTTCATTTATATGATTAATGGAGGAACCTTGGCTTAAATGCATTGGCAATGAAGGAGATTGTGCTTAAAATATTCCTTGTGTAAAATAAATGTTTTTTTTATGATTAGGCTACGAACTTATTGAATTCTCTACATCATATATATATATATATATATATATATATATATATATATATATATATATGTATATATATATATATATATGTATATATATATATATATATATATATATGTATATATATATATATATATATATATATATATATATATATATATATATATATATATATATATATATATATATATGAAGTGGGAATATGTTAAAAGTTAGTTCTGATAACCGGAAGTGCAAAAAAGAAGAATCC
>OZ038482.1:91120058-91130058 GCA_964036315.1 Acanthosepion esculentum
CGGCAGGAATATATATATATATATATATATATATATATATATATATATATATATATATATATATATATATATATATATATATATGATTTAAAATAAGAAACACACTAATCCTCTCTGAAATAAATGGTATTGAAAAAGTCAGTTGCTTAAATAATGTTTAGTAAAGCAACTGAACTTTTCACTGCCTGTAGAAACCATTTATTGGCGGAAGCCAGGGTAGCAGAAAGGGTTGGTGTGTTTATAATTTTAAATATTAAATAGCTCTGTACCTTCGACTTTTATGAACTGTGCATTGAGCACTTTTTAATATATATTTCCCAGACAAGATATTCTTTCTTGCTTGTAAAAACAGTTTTATTGTATATATATATATATATATATATATATATAATGTACATTTATATACGTTTGTGTGTGCATATTATTACTAAAAACAGTTATATATAGTGTGTGTACGTGTTTGAAGAGACATTCCTGCATTTTTATCAGTGAAATCAGTCTACTGATAAGATTTGATAAAATGAATGTGCATCTCAACAAAAATAACCATTACTCCTCATTCTTAAACTGGGAAACCACTTTCAATCTGTAAGCAGGTAGACATTAATTTCTCTGCTTAACAAAAACAGGGATGTCTTTTTAAGCATGGGCATTCACTAAAAATAACGTTAATACTAATAAGTAATAATGTCAAGATATAAGAGCAATTAGTCGGTGTTTTATTTGATGTCAATGTCACTTACCATTGATGCTAATTTTAGTGAGTGAATGGACATCCATCATTTTTAACCAGTGAAATTAATGTCTGTCGGCCTAGAAATTGAAAGTCCTTATGATAAAAATGTCGCATTCTGTAGGAATCGAACAGGTATTTCCTTTTTAATCTGGTAAGAATACTTCGCTTGAAACTGATTTCCAAATTTAAAAATGGGTAACAGGGGTTATCTCGCTGAGATGCACGCTTTTTTTATTGAAAGTTTTGGTCTCTCGCGCGATAGACATTAATTTTACTGTAAAAAGAAGCAGTAGTATCTATCCAAACATATGCACACCCGAAATATAACGTTTTTAGTAATAATATATATATATATATATATATATATATATATATATATATATATATATATATATATATATATATATATATATATATATATATATGCGGTGGAATAGTAATTGGCAAATTTGGTTTGCAGATGATTGCTGCAATGGGGAATACAACTTTCTAATAAGTGACCAATTTTTATGTGCTTGGGCCAGACTAAGCTAAAATTATTAAATATCAGAAAGTCTTGATTTGCCGCGAACTTTGTTATAACACGTTGATTTCCAGACTTATTATTATTTTGGGCTAGAATATGTCTGATGCCCTCTTAGCTAAATTAAATTCTTAAGACCTTATCTAACGGTACAAACGTTTTGGGGATTAAATTTAACGTTTTTCTAAGTGATACATTGACAGATAGATTGTCCTCAAACAAACTACCAAACTTAAGTCACAGTAGGGGAATTATGAAAACTACGAAACTCACACACAAATACACACGCATATATATATATATATATATATATATATATATATATAATATATATATGCGCGTGTGTGTGTGAATATACAAATATATCACTATATAATTATACGTTTATATACATACAGATCGGTGAAGCACGGGTACAAGGGGATATATATTGAGTTACTTGTCTAAGTTTAGTCGAGCCTAGTGTGGGACACTCAGTCTGCGAATATGGTTATTTATTCATGTGAATGTTTATATGTATGTATCTCTTTATACTACTTCAAACAAAAGGTGCAGAAAAAACGCCCTCATCAGTACTGGAAATGGTTATAGCAGTTAATGCATTTTAGAAACCTATTTTGCTGAAAAATTGTTTTAATAGAAACATTTTATAAACGTCATCTGAAAGTAACACTGCCTATAGCAGGCCATAAATGCTTAATATTTCCTTATAAGGAAACTATTAATATTACTATTATCATTAGTGATGAGGAGAACAGATACTTCACTTCGATCCGAGTCCGATGGCCAGGGAGTGGTAATGAATACTGAATGTTTCCTTAATGAAACCATTACCGTATGCAGTGTATTACTATTACGATAGGCATCGAACTCTATTTGCACTATCATAGGGGTTACTAAGCTGAAAATTACGGACTGGTTAGTGCACATGTAGAAATGTTGATTCATTTAGAATTTTGTGATGTTCAAAGAAGCTGGAATAAAAAAAAATTGTGGGGGAATACGATTATTTTGTAATATTTTCCTTTCGTTTTTCAGCTTTCGTATTCTTTAAGAAAACAAATCCGTTTGGTTGATTTCGGGCATTTTTTCAAAGAAGCGCCTAATCTTGCCGAAATCTGAAAGAATTTTTTTTCTTTTTGCTCATATAGTTTATATAAAACTGCAAAAGAATTAACAAAGTCATGTAGATTCAAGACATTTTGGTAGATTTCCAAAAGAATAGCATATAGTCTCAGCTGAATATCAAAAAATGTTTTGAGTTGATGTTTTAGAAAAAAATTGATTATATGACAAAAAATAGTCTAACTAAAATAAAGAAAGCAAGTATGAATAGAAAAATGGCATTAATTCCTCAATAAAAAATAATAAAAAACCCTCAAAGAAATAAATGATGTGAAACTAAGTTTTTAGTGATCCCTTAGTTTTCTGGTCTTGTTATGGCCATCGGTTTTCTGGATGTCTAAAATGAAAATCGTGGCATGTATTGTGTTCGGGTTAAATTGAATAAGACTGAGAAATATGATTAAAAAATAAATCACTGAAGCAGACGATTGAATTAGAGATCGAAAAAAATAAAGGAAAAAATAACACGCACTACATTTTCTTTCCTTATTTTCGAAGAATTTGAAGACGAAAAAAGTAACGAATACAAACAGTAATTTCGACAATAGGCTGTTTAGGATAAGCATATATATATATATATATATATATATATATATATATATATATATATATATCGATAGATAGAAAGATTGATTGATAGATATAGCTTTTAGTATCATTGTCAAAGCTCCTGTTTGCTGACGTCATCAAACTGCAGAATTTTCCGTTGACTTTCGAAACCGTTGTGAGTTGGCATGGTATTAAAACGTGCAATAGTATCAAACCGTTTTTTTTCAATCTCCAGTATTTCCTCCATATCGACTTGTACGTTATGGTCCGACTGACCAATATTAGGCAGAGTGTATCGGAACTGGCTATTAACGGTGAAGAAAAACTGTAACAGGTTAGGGTAATTCATGTCGCCAAAAGCATCTTTAGTGTACAGCACTGCCTTGAATTCTGGATTTTTAGCATCGTCTATGGAATCGGTAACAAGTATGAGAACTGTTGGGACATCGATGTAAGCGTTTCCGGTTCCGAGTCTTTCGAAATCCTCAGGCGACGGCTTGACAAGTCGGGCGAAATTGAAATATTTTCCAAATCGAAGAGTTAGCGCTTTAAACAGCGGGCACGTTTCTTCTTCCTCTGGAAATAGAAAAGAAAAAGATATATATGTACTAGATTTTTTTGTAACTCATGATATCATTGGCATATCAATTTGAAAAGAATATATATATATATATATATATATATATATATATATATATATATATATATATATTATCGAAAGAAAAACAATAATTAGTGATTAAATGCACATTATAATATCTTATGTGTTAGATCAGAATTTTTTTATATACGAGGAGCTAATTATAGCATAATGAGAGGCCACGTATACTTTCTTGATATGTATATAATATCTGGATAAAATGAATGAAACAAAATTGGGAGTTTTTTTTTTTTTTATGAAAGTATTTATTTCTCTGTTTTTATATATATTTTCACGCTGTCACATGATAAAAATCTACGCCATGCACGTGATATAACATCATCGCGTCTTTTGAATTTAAAAGGAATTTAACGTTTTTAGTTTGTAAAAAAGTAGCAACATGATTACGCTACAAGATAATTGGCAAATGTTTGTTTAAAAAAAAAAAAAAAAAAAAAAAATTTTGACTAAAATATTGACCCTGAAGATGAACAATGATGTTCGAAAGCGCTAGGTCATCGTATGGAAAATACATATTTCGGAACTATTTTCAAATAAAAAGTCTCATTAGAGAATATGAGAAAATTCAAAAGAAAATATGTAAGACTATGTTGTCTTTAACATTCAACACTACATGTTTGAAAGAAAAGTTGCTGCCAAATTACACATATATATATATATATATGTATATATACTAATTTAAAAATATGGTCCCATCTCTACACAGGAATTACTGTGTTCCAAAAACAGAACCTAAAACCTTCAAATTTAATTACAGAATTAAATTAAAATCCTTAGTACAGTTTAATTCAAAAAAATCCTTAGTACGGTTTCGAACAGTACTAAGGTTTTTAATTTAATTCTATAATTAAATTTGAAGTTTTTAGTTTATGCTTTTGAAACATGGTAATTGCTGTGTAGCGATGGAACCATATTTTTAAATTAGTAAATTTATAATGTTTAGGCTCTGCAGAATTGTATTTTAAAAATAAAAATAAGTAATAAGAACACCGGATTATAAATCTTACTGTTCTTTCTCATTATTTTAATATATATATAAAGAATTAATATTAAGATTTGTGTATTTTTATAAAAAATAAGATGAACTTTGTGCCCGATGAGCTGGAAAAGCAGCGAAACTTAAGTCGCACACCAGGTATATGGATATTTATTAATATATGTCTTTGCTCTGTCTAACGACATCAATTACTCTTATTTTTACACCTCATGAATAAATTTGATGATTATTTATTTGCTAGTCTGTGTATGCACGCCAACACGCACGTATACGGTTGCTTATATCTGGTCGTTTGATTTATCCAAATCTATAACTATATAAAGAATTATATATAAAAAAATTCCTCTAAACAAGTTAATTTTAATTCATCCGAGTTTGGTGTTAGATTTTGTCAATTTGGTTTTAAATTGTTGAAGAATTGTTCAAAGTTCTTGTTATGTTCTGTTTTTGTTTTTGTCGACTAAACTGACAACACTCAATTCTTGAAAATGACTGAAACGGTTGAAAATATTAGAACAAAGCAGAACAAGACATAAACCTCGGACGGTTTATCCATAATTCCAGAACAAATTACACAGACCGTGTCGGTTGAATTTAACAAAAATTGCTTGGATATAGATGATAAGATAATGAACAAATAGGACACGTTTCTCAATCTAACATGTTTCAATTTTGTTTTAGCTTCATCAGAGAATGATATATGGAGAAAAAGGAAGAAAGAAATTCTACTATTTTTACTATTATGTTGTTTAATTTTCATTGGTTAATTATGTTTTACGTGTATTCTACTTTTTAAACCACCGTTAGTATAATTTCTTTTTCGAACCTTGTGGACTGGCGCTACAGAATCACTAATAAAGAACTGTACCAAATAACAGAAACTGCATCATTTAAAGATGTTCAACAACAGATAAAATAGATAGCACATGCAGCATGAAGAGAGAATAATTACATAATGAAGTTGTTGACCTTCCCCTCTACTTCAAACAAAAGGCTAGGAAGGAAATCCCCATCAATACTAGAAAGAGTTATAACAATTACTAGACTACTTAACCAAAAATTGTTTTAAGGGAAAGTTTTTATAAATGTCAGCTGACGGTATGCTCAGTTAATGAATGTTGAATGTTTCCTTATAAGGAAACGGCTAATTAAGATTGACATTAGGAGCCGGGTAATGATACTGGCTTCCTCCAGAATGAGAGATATTGACTGCTGAGACGGCCCCTGGCATAAATGATGACATAACGTAAATAAATTTGCATCAAATTCAAATGAGCGATATCCCCCCCCAAAGTCTCAGGGGGTCCTGATATAGAATTTACTAGTTAAATATGACTAAACTTTCGCACCTTTATTGATATTTCAGTAAATTAAGGTTGATGCATTGGCACCTGAATTTTAGAACAGATGTTGGATGAGGTCAAAAGTTTTAAGAGAACTACAAATTGCATGCCAGGCATTATGACCGGAAGTATAGCATGATTTTTAAAAATTGTTTTATCTCAGTTGTTTTTCATAGTTACCATAATAGCTTTTCTGCGTGGGTTTTGACTCTAACAGGTCGGATTAAAAGAAAGAAGCTTATTTAAGGAGCTTATGTCAATAGACGGCAGAACGGGGACTGAGAGGAAGAGTAAAAAGACAAAGAAAATAACAAGTTGTGGAGAGCCATGATCACTAAATTCCTGGTGGTGTACGGCACATATAAAATGTTTAAAATGTCTAAATTTGAACTCCCTGCTTGAATTATACTTTCCGTTTTAATGTTCGTGTCCAAGAGAATATTGTTCACACCATTTCAACGCTGATTTCGGCTTTGGAAAAAAAAAAAAGAAATCCTAGGATACTGTAGTCAGGGTTGAGTGGCAGTCCTAGTTAACTGTCGACTGAGAAAACTTACAAGAGAGTCTATTTTAACGCCTGTATAGTAAGGCCACCTATGATTGGTTGCCAATCAAGGTTGACGAAATCGGATCTCGAGATATTCCAAATGGATGGTTATCTATCTATCTATCTATCTATCTATCTATCTATCTATCTATCTATCTATCTATCTATCTATCTATAGCAAATTGAAATGAAGGTTGACGAAATCGGTTCTCGAGATATTCCAAATGGATGGTTACCTATCTATCTATCTATCTATCTATCTATCTATCTATCTATCTATCTATCTATAGCAAATTGAAATGAAGGTTGACGAAATCGGTTCTCGAGATATTCCAAATGGATGGTTACCTATCTATCTATCTATCTATCTATCTATCTATCTATCTATCTATCTATAGAAAATTGAAATGAAGGTTGACAAAACTGGTTCTCGAGATATTCCAAATGGATGGTTACCTATCTATCTATCTATCTATCTATCTATCTATCTATCTATCTATCTATCTATCTATCTATCTATCTATAGCAAATTGAAATGACGGCCCTGGCAAAGTCTGCATGTGAGTACGCGCTCTATATCAGTAATTAATTCGATCCTGAACCTCAACGATAAACACTTTCTTTGATAAAAACAAATATCCGTAATGAATATTTTACTCCTGTTTTCTTTCACCATTATGTCTTGGAGTGTCGTTTATGCAAAAACATTTAGCACCATTAACAACAATTGTTCATGAGGCTAGGGTGAAGCAGATGTCAGAACAATTCTGAAAAATGGCTTTGATCTATCTGTAATTGAAGGCATGCAATTGCGTTCAAAATATATTTAGCTCAAGCCATGAAATTGTGTTCAAAATATTTACATTTCGGTATTACATAACCCGTTGAGGTGTTAATATGGCGATAAAGAAAAACAACTGAACCAAATCTTAAGAAGGATTTGAACAGATTGATAAATCTATTCATCTGTCAAGCTACCTAATGTTTCTTGTATCTCGCCGGACATTTTACACATGTTCAGAAATAACTCCATCAAGAAATAAGAAAAAAAAACCAACTCATCTTCTTGATTATTAGTTTTAGAAACTTTATTGAGAAAGACATTTCTCGCTTTATATTCCGAAAACATATTCAGCTGCAATTTCATATCTGTCTATTATCTAGCGATATATTTTTCTCTTTCTCTCGATCTCTCCCCCCCTCTCTCTCTCTTGCGCGCACACACACACACACATACACTTACACGCGCGATATATTGCTTTTTTTCATATATATTTCCGGATCGTCAAACAATTTTATACGCCAAGAGTAATAAGAACCGCGACATAAGTACCAATGTACACTGATGCAGACAAAGCAAACAAATCCTACACGAACGGGGACATTTAAAAAAAATGGACCAATGAACGTTTACAGCTATATAAAAATAATGAATCTTCCGCTTATGCGCAGGCGTATCTATGTTCGCATTGCATTGTGGTGCGTCGGATCATTCGAAGTGTTCACAGAGCGAAACGTCGGAGACGCCGGCGCAGTGGGTGTAAGGCTCTTTGACAGCAGGGACACTTGTTTTGTACCACTACCTTTGGAGGCGGGTGCATAAATTCCAATAAAAGTATTTTGAGTCGATAAAAAGTTCTCCAGCTCAAATATTTGAACCAATTATCACACACACACCACGCCACTAAAAAAAAAAAAAAAAAAAAAAAAAAAAGAAAAAATGACATGATGGCAAAATGGTAATTAAATTAAAAGTTATGGAGCTAGACTTAGTTGTCAGAGGCTATTTGAGACGCATGCCGCGGAAGCAATTTATGGAGAGTGGGATCTTCAACCAATATCACCCTCAGATATGACAACCTTCGGAACATATATAATGTACGTATATAAACATTATACTGTATACATTACTTGTTGAAGAATTAACAAAAAATTAACGGGTTTTAAAGATATAAAATATTAGGTAAACAAAAACAGTCGAAATAAGAAAACATGAATTACAAAATAATAGATAAATAAACAAAGAACACAAATAGCAAATGTTTTGCTACTTTTAGAAAAAAATAAATAAATACGAAATGAAAATATAAGTCATCATTTAACATACAATAAAATAATTTATAATTCATTAAACTACAAGAAAACAGAATGCATAGTTATCAGCAAAAGAATGAACCTCAAATGAAAATTACAAATTGGGGATACTAAAATCAAACAAATACAAAAATTTAGATATCTATGAAGTGTTCTAACTCCATAATTGTTTCCGACGTTATTATACATTCTATAAAGACACATACTTAAGTAAATGTATATCGTAAGCGACTCCTAAAGGTCTATACTACTAAGGCGGGGGGGAGAGAGAGAGGGGGAGAGAGAGGGGGAGAGAGAGAGGGGGAGAGAGAGAGGGGGAGAGAGAGGGGGAGAGAGAGAGGGGGAGAGAGATGGAGAGAGAGGGGAGAGAGAGAGAGAGAGAGAGAGAGAGAGAGAGAGAGAGAGAGTATCTCGCTAGACAATAGACAGACATGAAATTGCATCTGAATATGTTTTCGGAATATAAAGCACGAAATGTCTTTCTCAGTAAAGTTTCTTTTAAAACCCTGAGATCCGAAGGCGTATTGGGATGGGCAAAGATGCATTTCAAAAGCTAAGGAGAGTATTAAGTGACAGCAAAATTTCGTTAGAAACAAAGAAGAGAGTATTGAACTGCCACGTGGTATCCGTCGTCTTGCAGCAAATACGGGAAGATCTCCTCAAAGATGAAGAAGAGACTTGAAGCTACAGAAATATACTTCTACAGAAAGATGCCGAGGATAGCTTGGACTGAACATGTGAGCAATGACAATGTTTTAGAGAAAATGAAAACAAAAAGGAAACTTATACTTAACCTGGTGTTAAGTATGTTTCCTTAGAGGCAGTTGATATTTCTGGGGCACGTCATGAGGAAGGAGGACTTGGAAAATCTGATACTCACAGGACAGATTAAGGGAAAGGGGGGCAGAGAAAAGTAGTGTGTAAACTACTTGATGGTTTTCAGTAAATGGATGGCAGAACAGACTTTAGGATAAAGAATAAAAAGAAAAACCTATTAAGAGCTGCAAAGGGCAGGATGATGCGGAGGGCCATGATCGCCTAAGCCCTGAAGGGACATGGCACATAGAAGAAGACGAGGAAGAAGAAGAACCCTTAAACTATCAATTGATAAAAATGAACGAGAGTAGAAAATGCAAAGTTGTAGGGTAATCATGATAGCATATCATTTCTTCATTGGGTAAAACTGTACAAAAGTGGCAACTTGAACGAATTGGAGCGTATACTAAAAGAGATATATAAGACTGACAAGATCTGGTGAAAGGTTGAAATAATTTGACCCCCTAAAACTAAGACTAGTCATCGAGTGAAAGAAAATGTAGTTTAGTATTTTTATTTAATTCTCTTTTCCCCCTGTTTTCAGTTAGGTTTTGGGGTGAAATAAAAAAGAAAAAAAAATACTTATCTTGATTTCATCAGAAAAGACCT
>OZ038482.1:91135058-91140058 GCA_964036315.1 Acanthosepion esculentum
TGATATATATTTCTCGTTCAATGTACGAATCAATTTCTGAACATAAGCATATATCAATTGATTATACATATATATATATATTTATAGGAGTAGATGAGTTCGACTATCGCCCGGTTCACACTCCTCCTCCATCTTTAGAATAGGAGCAGAAACGTATCCTTCGTGTCCTGTTTAGGATTGGGTTTCCATTTCCTTCTCTTTCTCTTTCAGCCTCAGTAACTCTTTGTGTATTAATGGCATTATCACCTTGCTTGAGATTGAAAAGATTTATATACATGGTGGGGCAAAAGTCGAGCAACATAGGTATTGAGTAGCCACAGAGGTAATCAGACTTCACCGTTGGATGTTTTTTTCTGTGGGACCAATTCAAATTAGTTGTTTATCAGACGCACTGATGAAATATTGAGGAACTTAAAGAAAGAATTAAATATGAATGCAGAAAATTGTCAGAGGAAACTCTCTGACATGTTAATGAATCATGTAAGGCAGAGAATTGAAATGTCTTGAAAAAGGAGGAGGACATGTTGAACAGCACATGTAAAAATTAAATAACTAGTAAATAAAACTTCCATGTGTAATAATACTTTTAATAAATTATACCTATGGTGCGGTAATTTTGCCTCACCCTTTGTGTGTGTGTGTGTGTCTCTCTCTCTCTCTCTCTCTCTCTCTCTCTCTCTCTCTCTCTATATATATATATATATATATATATATATCTACATATATATATATATATATATATATATATATATATATATATTATGTATATATATATATATATATATTATGTATATTCACTAATATATATATATATATATATATATATATATATATATATATATATATATATATATATATATATATATATATATTAGTGAATATACATAATATCCAACGTCAATAAAACTACTCAGAGTTTCATGCTAACATATATACTAATATACACTTAAAGCTCTGTCTCATAAAATTGAGCACTGTTTTTATAACACCTTAGGAATAAATATAATTACGTACGTATAAGTATTTATGCGTGTATGTAAATTTTTTATCCTATCCATTTATATATATATATGTGTGTGTGTGTGAGTGTGTGTGTGTGTGTGTGTTGTGTGTATGTGTGTGATCAACATATATATAACATATATGCAACTCATATATGCAACACATATATATATATATGTGTGTGTGTGCGTGTGTGTGTATGTGTGTGTGTACAAACACCTATGAAATCTATACATTGTAATAATAATGCGCGAGAGCATGCGCGCGCGTGCGCACAGACATACATATACACACGCACACACAGACACACCCAGATACACACTTATTCGTATGCCGAGTGACTATTTGTCGGCCATATCTCATTGCATTTTTAGTCTGAAGATAATTCAATTATTTTCCGAATGCAATTATATTTGATTTATCAAGGCCATTGAAAACAAAACGTCATGTCAAACTTGCAACATAAATGACACAATGAAACACAAAACAATAAATTTTCAACAAACAATGCTATCTAAATAAACCAGTAATTAAGTAAAGGCAACACAAAAACAGCCTCAAATATAAAACTCGTAATTAATCAACAAAAAAAAAAGCAAAGAAAAATAACCAAATATAAGAATATATTATATATTATACGTATATGAAGTCATTAAAAGCGAAATAAATTTCTTTCAAAGACATTTCAACTCTAGCACTACGACAACTGAAAATTCTGTTACTCGTATTTAGTGGTTTCATGATGGTCAAAGCTTAGAATATGGCCCGGTGACCCTGATATTTATCTTGAGCTTCTTGATAAAATCCAAAGAAGAATCAGCAATATTATTGGTCCTGGTCTGGCTGCTCGGCTTCAGTCAGTTTTCCACCGTCGTAAGGTTGCCTCTCTTTTCTATAAATACTTTCATAGTAATTGTTCAGATGCGCTCTTCGCTATAGGACCTAGACATTTTGAATTTAAGCGCAGTACTAGACTTGCATCAAGATCTCATCAGTTTACAGATACGCTGGCTAGATGTAACCGTCAATTCTATGCTAATAGTTTCTTTTCTGACATTTTTCGCTTGTGGAACTCCCTTTCGACTCCATGATTTCCAGTCAACTTTAATCTGCAAAATTTAAATGTAATGTTAATCGCTATCTAATGTCCACTTGATTACTCTTCCCGTTCATTATTAATGTTTCTGTTCCTAATTCTCCCACAGCCTGTAACTCCTTGTGTATTAGTGGCATTTAAAAATAAAATAAAATAAGGAAATAATATTTTACTGATGCAAACACATTTCTTTTTTTTTCTTTTATGTACTATTTCCTTTTAGGACGTGCATGATCATGGGTCTCCACAACTTTCTGTCTTTTAGTTCCTTGATTAACTTTTTGTTCACTGCTCTGTCATTCACACAAATTCGCTGTTACTTCTGTTTCTCTTGTCCTTGTGCATTAGTACTCTTGTCTGGACCGCATAATGAGGAAAAAGAGCGAGGAGAATTTAACACTCACAAGATATATTGAAAGTAAAAACGGTGGAGAAATAGCGAGCATCCTACTGAACAAACTTGTGTAAATGAATGGCACAGCATGGACTTGGCGGGAAAATAATGGGTCTAAACTTGATAAGATCTTTTTTAAAATAATTTCCCCCTAAGCAAGGCGATAAAGCCACTAAAACGCAAGGTGTTACTGAGAGTGAAGGCAACTACAATATTTTTCATTTACTGACCGAGCAGTCAGAGTTGCTGTAGGTTTAAATTTATAGAATCTTTCTCTTAAAACAATTGTTCAGGAAAATTGCTTTCTGAAGTCCGGTAGCTGTTATTGCTCTTTCAACTATTGAAGAGGGTTTCCTTACTAACCTTTTTTTTTAAAGTAGTTTGGAACATCCTGCTTGTATAATTATTTTCACTTCGTGTTACATGTGCTATCCATTTTAGTTGTTGCCGCTGTTGGAAGTCAACAAACCATGTTTTCTTTTTCTTGACGTTGCATTTAATTTTTTGAAGATTGTAGTTATCAGTGAAGCAAGGAAACTGAAGGGAGACCCACAAGCGGGAAGTGCGAGAAAAGAAACTGTTGGAGTAGAAGTGGCAGTTACATTTAACTAATTCAACAGTAAAAGAGTGGGACCTAGATGCCAATCTAGTAGCACATTAAACTCGCGTAGTCGGGGCACCACGGAAAAAGCTTGTCAGAATAGTAGTAATGAACATATTTGTAGAAAAGACAGAGGGAAGACATGTCACGCCGGTGAGAAAATGACTGAAGTCGACATGCCAAGTCAGGATCGATTACAGGTCCTGCTTTGAATTTTGACAAGAACCTCGAGATGAGTATCAGGAGCACATGACGAGATATGGCCACAGTATTCAATGCATGGATGAATGGTAGATTTGTAAATATGCAAGATGGACTCTGAAGAGAAAAAAGCTGGGACGACACAATGACCCAACTTTCCTTGCAGTAGATGCAGCTATTGATTCAATATAGTCGTTCCATTTCAAGTCAGTTGAAAACGTGAAGCAACTGAAGAAGGCGGAGTGTGATGCTCTTCATGAGTCTAGCATCAGCACTTTCAAAAACATAGAGCTTACGTAGAAGACCAGCGTGCTAAACTCTGTCAGACATCTTCAAGATATCTAGAGCCACAGCTCGAGCTTCACCGTTATTATTAAAAGCTTTATATACATATTCAGTAACAGCCGTTAGCACATCAGCGGTAGACATGGCAAAACGGAAAACATATTGCTTGTCAGAGAGTAGGTCGTGGAAGGTAAGATGCTTAACCACATCAACATTGATTAAAGCCTCGAATACTTTGCCAAAAAGTGGTAGAAGACTAATAGGGCGATATTTAGAGAGGTCAGAAGGCTCTCCAGAGTTCTTAAAAACAGGAACTACAGAGGTGGACTTCCAACAAGCAGGAAGTAGAAAGGCAATAGTTGTAGATTTTGGAGAGGACAGGAGCCAGCTCGCGAGCACGTTTCTTTAGAATGACACCTGGGATCCTATCACCTCTGCTTGCCTTATGGGAGTCTAATTTAGAAATAATGTCTGAGATCTGTGACAGGGTTATGCACATATCACTCAGGAGAGCCACTGTTCTAGGAGGGAAACAGGTGTGGGTACTCCAATTGAGTTGAATGTTGAGTTGGAAGAGAATTTCCGAACAAAGCATTCAACCTTATCTGCTGCAGATGTCAGTCCTTCTAATTACAATTTTCCTAGCTCAAGAAAACACTAGAATATGTTTGGAAAATCGGAAGTTAAAAAGGATACAATTGAAAGAAGAGAGGAAGAAGAGTAAAAAAATAAAAACAAACAAAAACAAAACAATAAGTAGTAAGTGGAAAGGGGAAAAAACGAAGAAAGGGACAAATAAACACGACAATCTACTCGAACGCACATACGCGCAGACGGCGTTATGGGCGCGAAGGTACGAGCGTATACACGCTATGAAAAATAATCACATAAACCTTGTAACAATGAAAAGTGTATATGAAAAAGAAAAATCTAGAAGTATAAAAAGTTAATTAGTGATATCCCCTGTTGAATGGAATGAGTGATTCCCGGAGGGTCCGTCTACGAAACACTGGAGTCGGGATGCTGAAGATGACATTAATCAGCTAAGTGACAAATCTTTTACTTGTCTTAAATCTTTCTCTCTCTCTCTGTCTCTCTCTCTCATATATATATATATATATATATATATATATATATATATATATATATATATATATATATTACTTAAACGTTATTTTTAGTGGGTATCCATATTTGAGTAAATTCTCTGTTTATTTATTAAACAGTATATTTATTTTTGTCTACCGGCCTAAATATTCTGGGAACATTTTTAAAGAAAAAAAATTAAGTAATAAAATAAAACAACTCGATATTAACTTCTATGTTTGTTTTTGGAATTATTGAGAGCGATGTGTGAAACATTTGACAATGGAAATAGTGGATGACTTCACAGTTTCCTGATTTTTATGTATAAAATATAT
>OZ038482.1:91142558-91177558 GCA_964036315.1 Acanthosepion esculentum
ATTTTATACACATGTGTAAGCAAAAGTTAATTCTCGGTTTTAAAAATTTTTGCTAAAATAAAATATATATTTCTGAATCGTTATTTGAGGAAAATTATCAAATTTAAAATTAGATTAATCTGATTTGAAACAAATATTACTTATTGCACAAAAAGTTGTATACAAATATTTCTTAATTACGAGGTCTTGTTTTTCTGACGTGTTAATCGATTTATTGACAGCTGAACGTGTTCATAGTTAAGTATGGTGGAGCAGACGATAAAGTTTATGAGGGAAGACATCCCTTAAAACACGCAACATTTCGATGATAGATTTATCGATTTGTATATCCATACTTCAGAAATTCTGCACGTATTTACTCATACAAAAACTAATACAAATTCTTTTTAAAATATTCGGGGTCGTCAGATTGTAATAAACTTTACAATATATGATTAGTGAATATAGTTTTACTTAACAATATTTCTTAAGAATTATCACATTGAAAATAAATTTTTAAAGATTTAATTCAATTATTCAATTTGAAATTGTAAAAAAATGAAAACAAAACTTGTGAAAATTCATTTTTCGTCGAAAAATGTTTTTCTTCAGACAATATTGTCTTTAATATATATTATTTATAAAGTCAATTAAAAAGCTTCTCTAATTAAATAATATCTTAGTTTTATTATGTTTTTTATTTCTCAAGTCAGAACAGATTTTCGGTAAGACGAGGTTCAATGTTGCAAAAAAAGTTCGGTGATTTAAACTCTTCAAAGAATTCTGCTTGTATAGTCACTAAAAATTATCACGTTGAATTTCTCAAGTTTTCATAAAATTGCCTAAAGCGGTTGAAACACATGTAAAAATACTTTTACCAAGATTTTCTGACAAAACAAATTTCAAAAATAATTTAATTCATTTGTTAATAAGTACTGAATGTGACAATTATTTGATTTTTGCGAGAATTTACAAATTAATGCGTTTTTCACTGGAAAAAAGAAGCGAAAATTTACTATGCTAAAAGTTAGCACAACGGCTGACGCAAGAAAAACTAGCTTTATAAGCAAAATTTCGAATGTACTAAAAATGAGAAAAAATTTAATTAAATAATCAAAAAAAATACTTTGATCCTTCCTCTTAATAATAACATAACGATTTTGACGATAAAACTATATTTTCGTTACGTTTGGAGCATGTTTTCATCACGGTATGTTGATTTTTTAGCGTTTTCTTGGAAGAACCTAATTTTAAGTTACAGTTATAAGTTTTAAAAATTAAGAGCGCCAATTGTAGGAAAATTCATGCATAACATTTTAACTTATTTTTAGGATCTTCTCATTTTCTACTAAAAGAATTTCTAAATTCTTCAAATCTCTTGTTTTAAAAGAAAAAAAATCGTTTTTAGAAAGGTTTTGTGTGTCTGTTTGTAGGGGTGCGCGCATGTAAAAAAAAAAAGTTTAAGTTTCACTTGGGATTTATCTTCCTTCGTAAATTATTGCATGGTGAATATTTGGCAGGTATATGTGATCAAATTTAGTCATTTTCTAAAACAACGGGTTTTTATATAAATAGCTAAAAAAATTGCAGTAAAATAGAGAAAATTTAGAATGCTAATGTTTCTTCAGTTAGATTTTTATGTTCGCGTGATATCAAAAAGGTAAATTCATACGTTCGCCTAATAACAAATGGGGTAAATGTTTACGTTTGCCTAATATCAAAATCGGCAAATGTTTACGCTCGCCTAATATAAAAATTGGTAAATTTTTACGTTCGCCTAATATAAAAATTAGTAAATTTTTACGTTCGCCTAATATAAAAATTGGTAAATTTTTACGTTCGCCTAATATAAAAATCGGTAACATTTTATATTCGCCTAATATCAAAATCGGCAAATTTTCCGAATTACACACTTTTAAGAAAATATTTCAAAATTAAGGCAAAAAAAATTACCTTTTTCAGAGAGTATTACAATTTCTTTCAAATATTTCGGTGCATGAATGACAAGAAATTACTATTTTTTCGAATATGAATTGATTTGATCAAAGAATGCAGAGAAGTAGTGATTTTACGATTATGCTATTGTGCTCTTTGTATCCATTGGAGTTTTCCTCGAGTATATATATATATATATATATATATATGTAGAGAGAGAGAGAGAGAGAAAGGGGGAGAAAAAGAGAGAACGAGTGACCCACGGTCTGTTACTTGACAAGGATAATTCTTAAGACTCTAAATAATGATGAATTTGTGCACGTCGAATGTACTGAGTTAGTCAGATTACAGCCTAATCTGTAGCATTCCCTTTCGCACTAATGTCATTCCGAAAGGGTTCTGGTTGTGGGGACAAAGGAATGTAGCTTGTCTGAACATTTTGCATGAAAATAGCAATAGAGTAGCGAGTGTCTGTCAATGTTTCCTCTATGGAAAAGGGCTTGTAGACACTCTTGAGCTCTATCAAGTCTGGAAAGTGATGACTGGGCAGCTCCAGCACAGATCAGTACTCCATAAATTTTTTTTACAGAGACCAAATATAGGATGTGAGCATTGTTAGGTTGGGATTAATGCGTTTCTCGTTTACGAGAGCAGACTTTTGTTTATTGGTGTCGAAAATGTTGAAAACATTACGGCGCTATTGTGCTCTTTGTATCCGTTTGTATATATATATATATATATATATATATATATATATATATATATATATATATATATATATATATATATATATTGAGAGAGAGAGAGAGAGAGAGAGAGAGAGAGAGAGCGGGGGGAGAAAGAGAGAACGAGTGACCCGAAAAATTTCGTATAGGTTGTTGAAGTGTCGATTGAAATATGAAGCCGATTTTTATCGGCTTTAAAAAAAAGGATTAATTAATTAAAAAAAACACCACATTGTAATCCCTTTCAACCAGATGAAATCTACACATATCAGTTGCTACCAGATAATATTGACAGGAGTATATCTTACATTGCTAACAAAAGAAGTTCATCTGCCAGCCGAAAAGGTGATCGCGTAAGTTTGTCTACTGCAGAAATGTAATCTTGGAGTAAATGCAGTAGAAACAGTTCGTAGAATAGATGCAATTAAAGACACATTATAAAAATTAAGAGACTTCGGAAGTAGAGAATTTTCAATTATATGATCGTCCTTCAAAGGGGGCACTTCGAAAACAGCAGAATGTTTTTCTGAATACATATAGGAACAAAACCCAAATGCTTCGGAACGCCTGAGGTGAACTGGAAATAAAAAAAAAGCGTTTGCAACCAAGTAAAGTTACAAAAGAGATAATTTGTGCTTGGAAGAGAAATTAAATATCATTTCGTCCCCTGGGCAGAGCAGATTGTTGAGAAGAAGGTTTGAGATAAGCTCCAAATGCAGACATGAATATAAGCGTTTCTCATGCCGTTTAGCAGTTGATTAATGTCTGCTGTGCGCAAGTATTTATATGAGCGATAAAGTTGACTTCTTCATTCTTTTCTTTGAATACTCCTGCCCCAAGAGGCACCTCTCGCACCCCACTAAAAAGAGAAGGGTTAGAATAAAATGGCACGAGGGCTACCAGAGGGGGGGGGGGTGGAGATAGTGAGGAAAATGAACAAATTTTTGTTTATAATCACATGAATGTGTGAGATTTTCACTTTAAAAATGTCCTGGCCTGAAAGTTGGAGTAGCAATATATATATATATATATATATATATATATATATATATATATATATATATATATATATATTTAAAAAAAAATAAAAACAGATTACTTTAAGGTTCCATATAATAAATTATTTCACCACAGCCCTTTTTTTATTTTTATTTAAATTATTATCTCTGATTTACATAGCTCTCTGGATTTTATCCTCATTGTCCTTAGAAGCGACAGTCTGATTCATGCTAGATGCAATCGTCAGGCCATTGGAATTCGAACTCAGCTCCCCGATTCCTCAATCCGAGCCGCTATCCAAAAGCACATGTTCTTTATTAAGCTTTCTCGAGTACACAGGCCGATAGACTTAAAATACACTGTTTAAACAAAGTTAAAAAAAAGTAACATCTGTTTATATACTTGGTATTGTAGCTTTTTACATTATTTAAATCATTCGGACGGTTTTCCTCATATTTATTGTAATATTCACAATGTTTTGGCCGTTGTACCCTCCGGCCTTCTTCAGGTAATATAAGTTTGAATTTCGAACTGAACCCTTTATTTAGACCACTGGGGTAGATTGTTCTAATTACTTGCCATGCTTGATATCCCAGTTTCAGTTAATTCTTTTTAGTAACTTGACTCTCCAAGTTTTTGTTCCCTCTGCTGTGTCCAGGTATTGGACTCACAACTCTTTGGGTTAAGTCACTTTTTGAATTAATCAATCAACGATTAGCAATAAAGATGACAACAACAGTTAGAATGATGTAAATAGTTTAAGTAATAAAAAAAAGGGACGTCTATTTCAAACACGGATGTCCATTGAAAATAATCTTTGAATATATATATATATATATGGTTAATGGAGGAGCGTGGGGATAAGAGCATTGTAAGGATTGAATTAATATGGATTTGTTTCTTATTTACGAGTATCAACACTTTTTAGGTTATTTAAAGCCCCAATACGTGTTGGATTATAATTCATTTTTACGGTTTAATATTGTGTTAACAATTTTTTTCGAGAATAACAATGATTTTTATAAAGTCCTACTATTTTAACCCGATTTTTATATTAAGCGAACGTAAACATTTACCTATTTTTATATTAGGCGAACGCAAAAATATTTAACTCATAGCTAGGAGGAGGATATGGATTGATACCTTCCACAAGGATGGAGATTAAATTGGAAAATAAATATTTGTGTGTAAATAAACCTTTCTTTTCATCATTAGAGTACGGACACATTGACGAACCTCACTTCCCCTATTTCTCAATCAGTCATTCTCTCTCGCTCTCCCTCCCCCTCTCTCTCTCTCTCTATATATATATATATATATAGTCAGTGTTTTTAGGGAATTTTAAATCTGTTCTTGTGTCTACGCTTGAAAATAATTTCGTTTCTTTGGTTCAATATATATATATATATAAAAATAAATATATATATATATATATACACACACACAGATAGATAGATCGATAGATAGATGGATATATATGTGTGTGGTGTGTTTGTGTGTGCGTTTGTAGAGCAAAGAGCGAAAGAGAAAGAGTAGAAAGAAAGAGAGGATTCAAAAGAGAGTAGACGAAAAAAGATGTTTGAAGAAACGAGAGACGGAAATGTATAACCGAAGGAAAACAGAAGTGAAACAAGGGGGGAAAATTAGTAAAGAACGAATACGCAAAACAAGATAATAAAGAAAAGGAATTGGAATTAAAGGTTCATTTTGGAACTGAAAAGAAGACGACAAGAATGAAGACAAAAAAGGGAATTGTCAATTATGTTATCACTGGTCGGATTACTTGGCCATGAAGACGTAGTTTAAAAGAGGAAAACGATTCAGAATAAGTTTCAAATATAAAAGATAAAAACCCATAAGAAGAAATTACAAAATATCCATTCTGACAAATGACTTCAGCTTCAATTACAAGTTCACAAACAATTTCAGCCTGGCAGGCGCTCTTTTTTCATCTCCTCAGCTTACAGTGTCTTTTTTTAGTCTTCAAGGACGACGGAACGAAGGTAAACATATTTATAAAAGTCATCTTTATATGAACAGCAGACATATTTTTACGGTGGCCATCTTGTTTTGAGAGCAGCCATTTTAAATTTACAAAATAGATAACGTTTTGCTGATCAAAGAACTTTATTGCCTTCAAGATAACATTTACTTAACCACGACAAACTCCAAACACGACATCTGGCAACGAGGACACGACACCAATTAATCAATTCTGAATTAGGTGTTCACTGAGTAAATCAACTCCAACGAAATGCCAAACACATTAATAGCTTTGAGAGAGACAACAAGGACTGATAGAAAATAGAAAGAATAGATTGAAAAAGGAGGAGGCGGATAGAAAAACAGCCCGAAGGAATATATATTAAAGAAGAAAGAGAGAGAGAGAGAGAGAGAGAGAGAGAGAGAGAGAGAGAAAGAGAAGAGGTAGAGGAGAAAAAAGTAAATTGATGTTTAATTTAAAAAAGGAAGAAAGAAATTGAAGAAAAATTAAAGAAAAAGACAGGCTATACGAAAAATACGAAGAATGTATGATTTGAAGAGAGATGGAAAAGTAGACGAAAGAATTATGTAAAAAAGAACGACGAACAAAAAAAAAAAAAGAAAAGAAAAGAAAAGAGTACTGCAAATAAAAAAATGAGAATGAACTTATTTATTACTCTGAATCAATAAATTTAGATTTTCAATCCTATAAAACATGTTTTAAACAAGAAAAAGTAATGAAACTGGTATAAAAATAAAATAGATTTATTTCACTTCAAAATTACACAGGCTGATAGAAAAGCGAAACTTTCAATCCTATCATAAAATTGGAACAAAATGAAGTAATTGGTTTCTTTTCATAATGACGATGGATGAGGAATGATTGATAAGTAAAGCATCCTCTTGGGTGTCGGTTCCATCAAGTAGCAGTTCGTGGGCAAATAGTCCTGGGTATGATGATAAACTACACCCGGAAGCAAAGCCGCTGACCGGGAGATTGGAGGTTTTGAGGAGCGTATAACCACCTCTTAATTGATGTTACTTCCAGGTCAACCCTAACTCAGAACAGTATCACCTTTCAGGGTCCCAGCAATGGGCAAATAGTAAACCCCCAAACTAAAAATAAACATACATTTTTATAGTAAAAATACCAACAATATCTTTATATATATATATATATATATATATATATATATATATATATATATATATATATATATATATATATATATTAAAAAGAAGAGAGAAACAGCAAACGTTTTTGGTTGTAATGTGGATTAAAAAAAAATATATATATCATGCTTTATGAAAAATAAAGCATAATATATTAAAAAAAACACATTACAACCAAAAACGTTTACGGTTTCTCTCTTCTTTTTAATATACACACTTTTCTCTTGTTAGAACTACTATAACCTCTGCCCTTTATATTTATATATATATATATATATATATATATATATATATATATATATCAAGACCAGCAATACATTTTATCGCAAAATGACCAACAATACATTTTATCTGTAGTTGAAGCCATACAATTGCATTCAAAATATATTTAGTTGAAGCCATAAAATTGTGTTGAAAATATTAAAATAATTTAAATCACCCATATAGATTGCTATGTAGACAAAGGGAATACAAAGGGAATGAGGGGTGTTCGTTACAATGTGCCTGGCATGACGGGTCTTTGCCGTGAAGGTTAAAACTGATGAAACTAAGGATTGTTGTCCATCTGAACACTTTCCGTGGAAATAGCGATAGAGCAGCGAGAGGCCTGCGATGTTTCGCCTGTGGGAAAGGGCTTTCAGGATGGAAAATAATTCATCAATCACAAGGACGCTGAGACGCTTTTGGACTCTATGGAAAATGGAAAATGAAGACTGGCCAGTTCCTTCCCATATATGGCAGTAGTACTCCATTTTCGGTCTGGTTTGGCTGTTGTAAACGTATAAGATAGTGGCAGGAGTCGGGTAGTTGCTGGAGTGGTCCAGGAAACAGGTCATTCTTCAAGCACTTTCCAGCATATGCACAAGTTCAACATGAGATCTGGGTCGAGTTTAAGTCCAAGTAGGCGTTCAAGGCACGGTGCATCAAAAATTAAGTAAAAAAATGTAAAGTAAAATGTAGAAAGAAGACAGAAAACAGAAAAACAAAAAACGTGCGGAAAGTGAACCTTCCTAATGAAAACAGAAAAAATAATTAAAAAGAAAGACGACGAAGTAAAAATGTTAAAAAGGAACAAAGAAAAATGAAAATAAATAAATAAAAAAGCTAAAATAAAACTGAGGAATGAAGTATAGAAAGAAATTTAATGGTGAAAAATCGGAAGTTGTATTTTGGATATACATCAAAGATAGGATTATTCAGATAAAAAAAAAGATTTTTTAACAATTTTCTAAGTCACAACGCCAACTTAGATATTTCCTTGTCAATATTTTTTTTAACATTTTCCTTCCTGCCTTCCCACAAAGATTTATTAATATTTATTTTTTTTACTCTTATTTAATTCCTAAATAACAACGATCCTATCCTCAAATGAGAGCGATCTAGTTATTTTTTCCCAAGAACACTCATGATTCCTCATTCTAGCAAGATCTTCCAATTACTGGAGTTGATGTCGTTTTCTGCAAGATAAATTTTATTCATACAGCCTCCACCACAGCTTTCGGACTAGCTGATTCCTTTTATCCTTCCGCCATCATTAAACCTTACCAGCAAGAGTTGTGCGCAAATTCTACGATGCATTTTCGAAGATTAGGAATGGAACCTGAATTGTCGCAAAAAATAAAATACAGAATACAAAACAAGAAATATCATTTAGTTTTTTTTTAGTTTCATTTTATTTTTATTCTATTTCTGGTTCATCAACGAAACTTCAGTTTTGATGTAAAAGTCCCATTTGTTTCCAACAAATTAACACGATAGTATTCCTTATGAAAATGATTATCTTTCTGATGTATATATGAATTTAACAATGTATGGGGGTTTCGAATTCAGTCGAATCCACTACATTCACTTACGTGCTAAGACCCTTGGGAAAAGTATGAATCCTCTTTTTCTCGTCCAGCTATGGGTAAATAGCAGGACAGACCGGGTTCTATAGCCTTGGATGGAAAATAGTCTACCGCAGAAAGAAATGACAACCTACTGCGGGGAAAAAAATCTGCCTTGTCAGTCATGTATCGAAAGATATATGATCACCTAAGCGTGTATCACGCATGGCACATAACTAACTGATGACATTCCAGTCGAATCCATTACACTCACTTACGTGCTAAGACCCTTGGGAAAGGTATAAATCCTTTTCTTCTCCTCCTAGCTATGGGTAAATAGCAGGGCAGACCGACTTCTATATGCCTTGGATGGCAACTGGTCTACCGCAGAAAGAAATAGCAACCTACTGCGGGAAAAAAATCTGCCTCGTCAGTCATGTATCGAAAGATACATGATCGCTTAAGTGTGTACCATGCATGGCACATAACTGATGGGGACTGTCAGTTTCACGCCTGAATGCCATCTTCAGGCCAAGTGCAATTAATACTTTAACAGGTTCGATATGGATACTTCCGTGAACGCTAAAATTTTCACGCCTTAAAGGCTCAATCGCTATCGATTCTCCTTCACTTTTTACCATATTCTCTTTCATTAAATATCACGCGCCTTATTCACCATAACCATTTTAACGGTAACATTCTATCATGAGCGACTCTCGAGGCTTCTATTGAGTGAAATTTAGTATAAAAGGCAATGGCTATCTTGAAATTTATCCAATGGCTGAGATGGGAGGATAAGTTATGGATTTATGAATTTCCCTAGAGTATTAGTGTAAAATGAGCGCATTAGCCTAGTTGGAGATTTGAACTCAGTTCGACGATTTAAATTTCGTGCTGATAACCATTAATCTACCCGCACATCTTCAGATTTAATATGGAAGGAAAAAACGCGTATATCGAGTTTGCTCATATATAGAACAAGAAAGAATCTTTTATCTATCAGAGAACTTTCATTGCTGTATATCGTTGTAATTATTTAATTTAATTATAAGTTATTGTTATTAAGTTATAAGCTTAACATTATTATAGCCATGTATCTACGGGAAAGTATAGTATATATAGGTTTTGGTATTATCCACAGTTCCACGCATGTTGGACAAAACTGTGTCGTACAAGACCATTTTTCTCTCTGGAATCTATCTTACATATCTATGTCTAGCATTCGTCCATGTTTAGAATATTGCTGCCAGTGTCACATATGGCCCGGCGGCACTGCTGTTTACTTTGAGCTCTTTGATAAGACCCAAAGAAGAATCCGTAATATTATTGGTCCTGATTTGGCGCATCGGCTTCAATCACTTACCCAACATCATAAGGTTGCCTCTCTGTGCCTATTTTTTTTTTTATAAATACTTTGATAGTAATTGTTCGAATGAGCGCTTCGCTATGTTACCTAGACCGTATGAATTTAAGCCTAGTACTAGACTGGCGACGAGATCTCAACAGTTTGCAGTTGAGCTAGCTAGATGTAGCCGTAAGTTCTATGGTAAAAGTTTCTTCTTTCGCACTTCTCGCTTGTGGATCTCCCTCCCGGATCTATGCTTCCAAGCCAACTTTAATCTTCAAAAATTTAAATGCAATGTTACCACGTACTGTCTTCCTGATTACTCTTTTTCTCTCCCTGTTCATTAGTGTTTCTGTTCCTAATTCTTCCACACCCTGTAACCCCTTTTGACTTTGTTTCTTTTCTGACTTGCTTGGGATGATACCGATCAAAAATATTTCCAACGTAGAATTATTGAGTGACAAACATTATCTATTGGCATTGATAGTCATTAACGAAATAGTGTAGACAAACAGATTGATAGATGGCAACAAATATCTACGAAGAAAATCTGGTAGACAGATGTGTTTTGCCCAGACAGCGTCAGCAGTCATACGTTTATATTTTCTCCTTTACCGCCTTCGTCTCGAGAAGATATCCACCACCCACTCCACCATGTACATTGCCTGGCCTGTATATTATCTCATCAAAAGTGCTATCTACATTAACAGAAACAAAGCCGTCAAGGCACTCGTCTCAATTCGACTCCCCGCCTTTACGCAGCCTGTACAAAAGATGGCGCTCTTTTTCCTTAACACGCTGTTTCACCGATAATCTACAGAAAACAGACACGTCCCGTTTCTACAAGTTATCGAGTATATTGTCAGAAAGAGTTCCGGACGTTTATTTTATATATACCAGATTATTAATAATTCTAAAGCAGGTATATATATATATATATATATATATATATATATATATATATATATATATATATATATATATATATATATATATATATATGTATATATATATATATATATATATATATATATATATATATATATATATATATATATATATATCCTTGTGAAAATTAATTGAAACAAAACAAATAATTCTGTTATTATTTATTTTTTAAGCATTTCACCCCAAGCAAGACGAGATGCCACTAGCACGCAAGGAGTTACAGAGAGTGGGAGCAAGAGTAAAGAGGCGTGATAGTGGAAAGGATGACGAGGAGGACAGGGAATAGATCACGACATCTGGAGATGTCGATTGACATTACATTTGAATAGTTGAAGATTATAGCTATCAGACAAGCAAATAAGAGGATGGGAGTTCCACAGACGGGAAGTGCGAGACATGAAGCTATTGGAGTAGAAGAGACGGCTACATGTAACTGTTTCATAAAATAAACTATAAATTAAGGAAACATGTAAAAATAAAAAAAAGTATTTATAATAATAATAATAATAATAATAATAATAATAATAATATATAAATTCGGGACTGAAACATCATTACCATTAATTCAGGGCCTCACAGCAGTATCTGATTTATTCACCAGGTTTCAAAGGCATCAATCACGTAGCTTAAGATGTACGTGCCCCACTTAACGAGATGAAGTTTCTGTTTGATTTCGAAGATATTAAATGTATTTCATTCGCTTTAAATTATTCTGGTTTATCAATATCTATTTACAAGTTGAGGAAACTACGGCGCTAAATCCCAATGGGAAATGCATCACACGTTGTTTCCTTCACGTTCTCATTTAAGATCTTTCTATTTTTAAAAAACATCAACTCATTGGCATATCTGAACTTTTTTAGGAACTCTTTGTATCGCAGTATGACTTTATAACTTTATCGTACTGGTGATGATATTTCGGCTATCATTGATTATATATATATACATTCCATCATATATATCTTGAAGCAATCGGACGTCTAGCCACACTAAAGAGCTGTGATACAACAAAACAGTCTATCTGTGGATGACAATATATATATATATATATATATATATATATATATATATATATATATATTATGTTTGTATTTTATAGATATAATTTATTTAAACAAATGCTCTGTTTTTAATTAAATAGTATTAATTACATTTACTGGCTTGAATGTTCAAGAAATTTCTTAGAAAATATGCGTTCTCTGACAGGAATCGAACCTGTATTCCTATGCGGAGACCGTCATATGACCTGACGGGCTGTACTATTCAGCTACAGAGTTAGCAAAGTCCGAACTACTGTTTATAAAAACACAATCGTCAATGGTTTTTATCCATCGATTATTTCTGCTCACGAAACGTATCTTAACGCAAACAATGACAACCTATCATAAAATTCTTTAAACAATTTTAATTATTTAAATCGTCGAAGATTGTGTGTTTATAAACAGTAATTCGGACTTTGCTAACTAGGCGCTTCTCTGTAGCTGCACATCAGGTCAAATACATTTCATTATATATATATATATATATATATATATATATATATATATATATATATATGTCAATACAGATTATATATATATATATATATATATATAGCAACAACAATTATTTACGTCTAAAAAATATCAATCAGTTTATTACTGGAGGATAACGCAAGCGAGGTCTCATCATTTTACATTTGAAATGGATAGGTGTAACCGTAAGTTCTATGCTAATAGTTTCTTCTATGGCACTTACCGCTTGTGGAACTCTCTTCCGGCGTCTTTCTTCTCAGCTAACTTTGATCTTCAAACATTTAAGTGCAACGTCAATCGTTATCTTCTGACTACTTAATTACTGTACTTTTGTTCGCTCTCTTTAATAATGTTTTTCTTATATTCTTTCACACGCTAGTAACCCCTGCGTCTTAGTGGCTTCATTGTCTTGATTGGGGCGAAATAATTAAAAAAAAAAAGAAAAGTAAAAAAATAACAAGCAGGTATTTACAAATAAAATGTTCAAAATTAAGGAATAGTGCAGTAAAAGTAATTATATTTATAAAAAGTGGAAGGACCTCTCTTTCGAGTCCGAATTTCGCTAAAATAACTCAGTACTTCCGGAGTTAGAGAAATCGACTGAATTTATCAACAGATATCACATCTGGCTTAAAATACGTTACATGAAAAACGTTATTTTTTACGTCAAGTTAATTTTAAATTTCTTTTTTAAAATACAACACATGCCCGAAGAAGATCCGTGGACCAAATTGTAGTTATCAACAGAATGTTGATTAATCGACTAATAACAGTATTTCTCATGAGAACTTTAAGCAGGAAGCCAAGAGTTAATAGTTTCTTTTCTCGCACTTCTCTCTTGTGAAACTCTCTTCCAGCTTTTTGCTTCGCAGTCGACTTTGATCTTCGAAAATTTAAATGCAGTGTCAAATTTTCTCTTCTGTCTTCTTAATTCCTGTTCTTTTATTTTCTTTCATATAATTGTGTTTCGCATATTCTGTAACACTCAGTAATACCTTGCGTCTTAGAGGTTTTATTGCCTTGCCTGTAACATTAGCTTACAGTGACGGTAAAAAACCTTGTTGAAAATCACGAAGGGGTAAAGTATTCTCGATAGATTTACATTTTTTTTGCCTTTATCGATTTTTCTTTCTATTTTAATTTTTTCTCTCTACACTTTTATTGTTCTAATGTCGTTATTATTTTCTTTTCTTTTAAAAAGTCTTTTCCTTGCGTCCGTTTGCTTTCTCTGCCTTTTACTTTACCCTTTATTCTTTTTCATTCTGCTTAGTGATTTTTTTTTTGCTATTAATCATTATTTTCTTTCTTTTCTTCTCTTCACTTAATTTTCTGCTTCGCTTTTTCCGTCTTTATGATAGCCCAGGTAGGATATATTAATCAAATATCTCAAAACTTTTAACCACACTAATTGGAGTGAATTGATTAAAAAAAACTTTCAATATAAAGGGTGTTCCAATACCTTGGACCGATTTTAAATTATTAATTAAGTTTAAGCGTCTAATGATTTCCCCCCTTTTTTTTCAGATTTAACAACTTAAGTCTTTGGCAATTTCAAATTGGAAAGATTAACAATCAAACAACGTGTTAAAGTTTCAAGAGTGCAGCTGGAAAAATTGTTCGCAAATTCAACCGAACTGGATCGGTGGCAGATGTGAAAACACCAATGCTTGCTTGTTTATGCTGTTCAGCTGAAAAGATTGCTGCAGTGCACGAGAATGTGGCCGATATTTTCCAGACACCTCTATTCATCATCGCATGCAGGAATTGAACCTCTCCACAACAACGTTACATCGTTTCCAATTGCACTCTCGTTTGGTCGATTATGTTGACCAAAAATATCTCGAAGTGCCCGAAATGCATTTCTGTTTGAACGTCCATTTTTGTAATAGGCTTCAATAACTTTAATACGTTGTTTCTTAATCTTTCCATGGTTGAAATTGCCTGAGACTCAAGTTGTTAAATCTGAAACCCCCCCCCCAAAAAAAAAAACCATTAGACACTAAAACTTAATTCACATTTAAAATTGGTCCAAGTTATTTTTGAGTCAAAGCACCATTCTTTAAGTCAATATGAACGGCCTATGATGATGAATATACGAGCGTGCACAAAACACTCCCACCCACATGTACGTCAGCTGAAAATAATTGTCTAGCATCCAAGTTCAGAGTCCAAAGAAAAAACCCCGATACAAGTAAGTAAAATAACTAAATAAAGTGCTCGATACGTTAAGTAGAGCAAACCTTATCTATCTATCTATCTATCTATCTATCTATCTATCTATCTATCTATCTATCTCTCTCTCTCTCTCTCTCTCTCTCTCTCTCTCTCTATATATATATATATATATATATATATATGATTTATTTGTGCCTTTTCAAAAGGTCTTTAAACGTCATGTCATTTTTATGTCCTAAAAATCCGTCGTTAACTGAGGTAAAAGATGATGTTAATTTTAACGCCCCCAAAGGTACACTTCTCTATTAATCATCTGACAGACCCCTCTACCCTCTGCCTTCTATCAGCATGGCTGATGCTAATCTCCTGGAAAGTGACTTGTTGCACCTTCTCGGGCCAACGTTCTCAGTTGGCATGAAGTGGAATGACTATATTGAATCTATCGCTAGGTCTGTTGCTAGTCGGTTCACTGTGTCGTGCGAGACAGTTTTTTCTCTCCAGAAGCTATCTTACATGTTTTAAAGTCTACTATTCGTCCATGCTTTGAGTATTGCTACTACATATGGTCCGGTGCCCTTACTGTTTACCTTGAGCTCCTTGATAAGATCTAAAGACGACTCAGCAATATTATTGGCGCTGATCTGGCGGTTCGGCTTCAGTCACTTATCCACCGCCGTAAGGTTGCCTCTCTGTGTCTTTTCTATAAATAGTTTCAAAGTAATTGTTCGGATGAGCGCTTCGCTATGATACCTAGACTGTATGAATTTGAACGCAGTACTAGACTGGCTTCGAGACTGGCTAGTTGTAAGCATAAATTCTATGCTAACAGCACCTCTTGCTTGTGGAACTCTTTTCTGGTTCCCTGCTTTCCAACCAACTTTAGTCCGAACAAATTTAAATACAATGTCAATCGCAATCTACTATCCTCCTGATTACTCTTTTCTCTTTCCGCTCATTAGTAATGTTTCTGTTCCTAAGTCTTCCACACCCAGTAACCCATTGTGTCTTAGTGGCTTTACTGCCAATTAAAAATAAACAAAAAAAGTTTCACCCTATGCAAGATGATGACGTCATCAAGACACATGAGGTTACTGGTACTGAAAGAGAACACGAAGACTTTAGTGAGGAAAAAGGATTATAAAACAAACAGGAAGACAGAAAGAAATTTTGAAGATTGTACTTGGTTGGTAAGCAAGAAATCGGAAGAGAGTTCCACAGGCAAGAAGTGTGGGAAAAGAAACTATTAGAATAGAACTTACGGTTGCTAGTTCAACAGTAAAACGGTGAGACCTAATTACCAATCTAACAGTACGCTTAAATTCATGCTATCGAGGTACCGAGGAGGAGATCTCATTAGAATAACTGCAATGAGAATATTTATAGAAAAGAAAGCGGGATGGTGGTGAGATAGTGACTGAAGGCGAGATGCCAGGTCAGGATCAATAAGATTGCAGACACTTCTTTGGATTTTGTCGAGAATCTAGAGATAGATAACAGGAGCAGCAGACCAGATATGATAGCAATATTCAACGGTTTATAAATGTCCAAGAAAGATTCTGACGAGAAAAGTATTGCGTCTTCACGCGTCAATTCGCTTAGATGTAAAACTTCACCGGAAATCACAAGAAATGGTCAGAAATATGTTCGTAGAAACGAATTTTAGAAAATGAATGCAACTAGTACTTCCAATTCCTGTCTCTTCCACCTTCTTACATCTTTTCTGTTTTTTTTTTTATGGTTTTTCTTTTCTTTTTTGTTATTAAATAGTTTTAAATTCTTTCCTATACTGAATTCTCCATATTACGCCACCTTTTTCTCTCTGCTTTATATCTGTCTTTTTCCTTCTATTTTTCCACTTTACTTTTCTTCCTTTTTTGTCTTATTCTGCTTTAAAACTCGTCATTATGCTTCTTTTCACTTTTACGTTATGATTTATCTCCCTTGTTTCTAATAGTTCGCCTTTCTACTCTTCTTCCAACTGTTTCTCTTATTTATTCTCAGTATTCTTTTTTTTTTTTACCTTTGTTGCCTTCTCCTTTTTACAGATTCTTTCTTTTTACTCGTAAGCCTTTTTAGTCACAAATTATCTCCTCTGTTTTTAGGAGGTTTTTCCCCATTTAGTGTCCACATTTTATCTTCTCTTTTCATTTTCTCTTATCTTACGTTTAATCATTACTTCTACGTCGATTGCAGAGACTGAGGACAAAAGGGACCATAAAATGCATAAAAGCGACTCTTTTCTGAACATTCAAAGGCAAAAAATCAATCGTTCCTTTCTCCGGACCACTGGATTTTCTAGCCATTTTCAGTCCAAAAGATTAAAATAAATAAATAAATAAATAAATAAAACGATTTTAATTTAATCTCATATTATCGTTTTTTCTTCTTTCTTCTATTTCCCTCTCAGGCAAATGCATTATGGGTATTGATGATAAAATTATTTTATCACAGGGAAACCGGAGCAAAACCATAAACTAATCCTTTTTCTTAAATAAAATATTAAAAAAAAATCATACAATATATTTATCAAGATATTTTTCTGAAAGAGAGCAAAGTTGTGTGACTAGGATAACGTCTTTTTTTTTGTAAATGCTTGTAAAATCGGAAGAAGCTTCTATCATTTTATTCTTCTATTTACCATGTACCTTTAGGGCGTGGCCGCATTGTCTCTTATTTACTTCTAATCCCTTGTAGGTCTTTGTAACCTTTGTCTTTTAGCCATCACCCCCACCCGTTCCCCATCCATTCCCGCAAGCTGCTCAGGTAGCCGACTCGCTTCCTCCCCTTCTACCTTTCTGCCGTTGACATGTCATCTGAGTGTTAAATTATCCAAGCCATACTTCCATATTATGTCACCAAGAAATTTCACCTGTCGTTTTTTGATTCTGAGAGTAAGCGTCTTCTTTGTTTCATTTTCCCTTAAGACTTCATCGTTGCTTACATACTCCGTTCATGGAATTCATGCATTCTTCTGTAGAACTTCATCTCTGTTGCTTTACGTCTTCTCTTCATCTGCAAGGATTTTGCGAGTTAGAAGATTGATATTGCCTTTTGGTTCAGCACTCTTAGGTTTGTTTCTAATAAATTTTCCTATTTCTTAGTAATTTGATTAAATTTTGAAATGAAACTTTTGACAGTTCAATGTGTGTTCGGATTTCGGTGCCATATTTTCCATCCTCTATTAAAACGCCAGATATTTAAACTTCTCTGCATGTTTGATGTTGAAATTTCCAATTTTAAGAAAAGTTTTACTTCCCGACAGGAATCGGACCAATATCAATATTTATATCAAGGACTGCTTCTGTATCCGAAAATTGCTGCTACGAGTTTTGAGATTAGGAGTACAAATTTATTTTAGAAGCACTTCTTGGTCTAAGTCGGTTGTTATTAATTTTACTGATTTACCCCCCCCCCAAAAAAAAACAGGGATAGTAACTGAAACACGATCTATCTATCTATCTATCTATCTATCTATCTATCTATCTATCTATCTATCTATCTATCTATCTATCTATCTATCTATCTATCACAGTCTGTTCATTATCTATCTATCTATATGAAAAAATAACACGGAAATAAAAAAATATTGACAGCAAAAAGAATGAATAAAAAATAAAGTTTTTAGTAATATGAAATAATGTTGGATTAAAAAAAAATCATATATATATATATATATATATATATATATATATATATATATATATATATATATGGGCCGAACAATTACACAATGGTACGTCTACGAGTAGAGGTACTAAATATAACATCAATCAGTTTAGTGACATATTTTTATATTAGTACAGTGTAACTCGGATACAAGAGACCCGGATATAAGAGAAACCCGGATATAAGATAGATTTTATCTGGTCCCAAATTAGAGCCTGTGTTTATGTATATATAATAGACCAAACCCGGATATAAGAGAAACCCGGATATAAGAGACTTCGTCTCCGGTCCCGACAACTCTCTTATATCAGGGTTACACTGTATTAGCCCTATCTATCTATCTATCTATCTATCTATCTATCTATCTCTGTGTGTGTGTGTGTATGTGTGCATTTGTCGTGATAGAGTTGCTAAAGCTATTTTATTTTATTTTATTAAACAGTAAAATTAATAACAATCGTCCTACTTTGACTGAGAAGTTCTACTAAAGTAACATTTTGCTTCCCGATAGGAATCGGAGCTAAATACATTTTACCATCAGAGATCGTTCCTTTAGCCGAAACATGTCGCTACCAGTTTAACCAAGGAAAGCCACGATAGACGACGTTTTGAGGCTTGACGCACAATTTTTGTCAATTAGGACTTCTTGGTCTAAGCCGCTTGTTATTAATTTTACTGTTTAACAAAAACAATATTGATAGCAACTGAAACTCGTGTATCTACTAAAAATAACGTTTCTAGCAATAAAAAATATTACCAGAATAAATAAAATCCATTTAATATATATATATGTCTTAAAATAATTGTCGGACTTTGTCCATTTCTTAATGTGTGACGTCATTTGTTTACATTTGGATAGGCTTCGAGAGAACATCATGGAGAATTGTATTTTAAAAACAGTAAAATCGATCTTGGTAACCGTAACGCTCCTCTGTGGCTAAATTGGTAAAGCACGTCAGACTATATGATAGTTCCTTATAGGATACATGTTCGATTCCTGTCGGAAGACGCATATTTACTATGAAAATTTCTTTGATATTCAGGCCGGTAAATGTCGTTAATACTGTTTATTATAAACAAAGCATGTACTTAAATATTTGTATCTATAAAAAGAACGTATAAACATAAAAAAATGTCTTTATATATATATATATATATATATACATATATGATCTTTAAAAATGGTTAGGCAGAGAAAGTTAAACCATAAGTTGGCCTTATTCGGGAAGTCAGTCGTTAATTCAATGTCTAACTAGGAATATGGTTTCCCCCACCCCACTAGACTTGGTAATTTCTTTTTCTTAACAACAGTCGTTGATAATAATTTTTCTTATCAAGTTCTTGATTTTATTTTTGCCGACGATTTTATCTATTCTGAAGATGTGTCGGCCGAAAGTACCTAAAATTTTAATCGCTGTGATACTTTTGTATCCAGTTTTATTAATTAAATATGATCCCTTTTCCAAAGATCATATTATCCTGTTGTGGCAACAACAATCTGCACATATATATATATATATGTATATATATAATATAATAATATTTTTAGTTTTTAAAAATATGATTCCTTCGCTACATAAGAGTTATCATGTTTCAAAAGCGAGAGCCGAGCACGCTTTTGAAACATGAGAACTCTTATGTAGCGAAGGAATCATATTTTTAAAAACTAAAAATATTATTACAATATAAGCTCTACTTCTGTATGGAGCACTGTCCTTTTGAAAATAAACCTAAATACTAAGGAACACCGGATTATCTACCTAACGTGTTCTTTCCTATTTTAATGCACACCTGCATACATATATATATATATATATATATATATATATATATATATCGAGGTTCGACGTCCAAGGATGATATACATGATATATAATATATTAATATGGGGTCAGTCAACTAGTGTTAGGCACCTTATTTTGAAGTCTGTGACCGGGTTGATTGATTACTCTAATCTGTTTGCGTTATCTATACTTTTAATTTTGAGTAAATTGAAACGTATAATAATTTTTTTCGACAGAATCTATTGCATTGTTATATTATATATATATTATATTATGTTATAATATATTATGTTATATTATATTATGTTATATTATATTATGTTATGAATGTACCATTCGTCCACGTTTGGAATACCGCTGCCACAACTGGGCTGCTGTTTCAGCTGTATATTTAGATTCTTGATAAAATACAAAGAAACTGCAGTGTTATTGGTCCTGACCTGGGATATCGGTTTCAGATACTTTCCCACCGCCGTAACGTAGCCTGCCCGTGCCTTTTCTAGAAATGCTTTCATGGTAATTGTTCTTATGAACTTTCCTCTATGGTGTCTAGACTTCATGAATTTAAGCGCCGTACTAGATTGGCCTCAAGGTGTCATTTATTCACAGTTGAAATGGCTAGATGTAACCGCAAGTTCTATGTTAACAGTTTCTTCTATTGCATTTCACGGTTGTGGAACTCTCTTCCTTGTTAACCTTGATCTTCAAAAATTTAAATGTAATGTCAATCGTTATTTTTTTTCTTCTAACTTCCTGTTCCTTTATCGTCTTCTCTCCTTAATAGTATATTTTTCATATGCTCTAACACTCAGTACCCCCCACCCCCGTGCGTCTTAGTGGCTTTATTATCCTTGAGTTGAAATGATTATCAAAAAAGAGTGTTACAATATTTTATTTTCCTTCCCCTCTCTCTGTGCATGTGTGTGTGTGTGGGTGCTCGCGTGTGTGGAAAGAGAGAATTGTAGAAAGTCCTACGGAGAGTTTTATTCAAAGTGTGTTCTTAAATTAGGCGTTTTGAATTACTCAGTATTTTAAGGATATCAAAACATTTTCTTCTACGAGATTAATGAGACTGCATTTTAATTACCAAGTGAATATTATTGTTGCTGAGAACGTTAATTATCCGTTTCGTCGCTAATTAACCTATATTTCTGCCCCTAATAATTTCCAGGGTCTCGTTGAAATATAAATATGATTTGATCATGGTCATGTGATTTCAACACGAGGAGTGCGTTGCCTCGCTCTTAAAACACAAGCGGCTGTAACTCTTATCCAACAGAATTTTCTAGTAGATGAAAATATTTTTGAGTAGAGGACAACGTTTTACTAATTATTTGAATTTCATAATGTCTTCTTTTTGTCGTATGATTTATCGCGTGACAAACGGAATCCCGATTTTCTGATACATTACAGTGCAAAACGGCTTTTTTTGGGGGCTAATATATAACTAAAGACGCATTGGACTAACGAAAGAAGCCTTCCAAAAGCTAAGCAAACTATTAAGAAACAGGAAGATTTCGTTAGAAACGAAGAAAAGAGTGCTGGTCTGTTATGTAGAATCCGTCTACTTATTTTTATCACAGATAAAGAATCCATAAAGGATGAGGAGAATACCATGGACTGAACATGTGAGTAATGAGGAATTTTTTAAAGGGAAAATAGAAACATTAAGGGCGATTATACTTAGAATCCGAAAGAGTAGCTGAAATTTTTAGGTCATATAATGAGGAAAGAGGGCACGGAGAATTTAACATTCACAGGATATTGAAGGCAAGAGAGAGAGAGAGAGAGAGAGAGAGAGAGAGAGAGCGAGAGCGAGAGAGAGAGAGATTGATTAACCTACCTAACAAGCCTGTATAAATGGATGAAAGAACAAAAATAAGGAGAGATAGCGAAAAGAAAAAGCTTACTAAGAGATACAAAGTATAGGGATTTATGGAGTACTATGGTCACACAGGTTTTTGAAGTGATACAGCACATAAGAGAAGAAAATAAAATAAATAAATCGCACTTCTCGCTTGTGGAACTCTCTTCTGGATTCTTGCTTCTCAGTCACCTTTGATCTTCAAAAGTTTAAATGCAATGCCAATCGCTATCTTCTGTCTTCTTAATTCTTATTCATTTATTGTCTTCTCTCTTTAATAGTAGTTTTTCTCATATTCTTTAACACTCGCTAAGCTCTTGCTTTTTAGTGGCTTTATTGCCTTACTTGGAGTAAAATGTTTAAAAAGTGATCGTTTTACGTTTGGAATCCAACTTAACGTCGTTTTCTGCCTTGGTCCTTACACTAAACGACACAACTGGGATCTTGGCATTGCAATCCAACACAACAGATCATCATACTAGCAAGGGTATTTATCAATATATATTATGTTAGTGTGATAACGTGGCAAACCTTTATGTCGTTGTTCAGTAGTTATTATCATGAGCAGTATCCGTCCCATGAGTCATCGGGCGTGGTTACATAGTCCGGGTGAGCACCTGACCAGTTTCTTCCACATATCTGTGATGTAAGCCGGAGAGATATTAATACTTAACTAGGGTGTCTTAGGAAAGTACGCCTAGCGGAGACGAACCCTCTCCACGTAATACCACAGAAGATATCATCCAACTTCAAGTTTCGCCTTCGTAACGGACATGTAGCCGTTGAGAATATTGGAGCAACCCTTCGCCCTGGCAGTCCAGTAACTTCCCACCCGCTAAGCGACGCTGTGTCATCACCGCACTGCTTAGCGGGTGGGAGGCTACTGGACTGCCTGGGCGAAGAGTTGCTCCATTGTTCTCAACGGCAACATGTCCGTTACGAAGGCAGATTTTATTTCCTGCAGTAGGTTGCCATTTCTTTCTGCGGTAGACCAGTTGCCATCCAAGGCTTTAGAACCCGGCCTGTCCTGCTATTTACCCATAGCCGGGGGTGGGGTGGTAAAAGAAGAGGATTCATAACTTTCCCAGGGGTATTAGCATGTAAGTGAATGTAATGGATTCCACTGGCTTAGGCAGCATATTGCCCCCACTTGCAATAGTGTCCAACGTATTTATGAGGATTGGGACATAGCCACTAGTATTCATAGGTACGGTAGATAACAATTACGCTGTTGAAATTGCTAGATATAACCGTAAGTTCTATTCTAATAGCTTCTTCACAGTTACGCCTCGCTTGTGGAACTCTTTTCCGACTTCTTGCTTTCCTGTCAACTACGATCTTTAAAAATATCAATGCAACGTCAATCGTCATCTGTTTCCCCTCTGTCCTCTTGCCTTCAATACGTATTGTGAGTGTCAAAATCTCCAAGCCCTCTTTCCTCATTGACTCTTTCTAAAAGAAATGTTTAATTTTTTGGGGAAGAACAAGAAATCTCCTTAAAATTCCCTTTAAATATATATTAAATTTTTTTTTATAATAATGTCTTTTTTCCCTTCCGGACAGAATCGACCATGCCGTTCAGTCTTTCCCGTTAAGCTGTGCATAGCTAAAATTGTTCTTGGTAGTGGAGTGATTTCCGCTGCCTTTTCAACGGTTTTGATTCGAGATTATTTTCTTTCTCCTAGATTGGTTATCAAACAAGTCCAGAGAGTTTATTTTATCTATAACTGGTGGAAATCGAAAATCGACTCCCCGAATCCTCTTTTTTTTCTGTGTTGTTAATCGCTGGTCCAACGTACATTCACATTGTTAGCAATGACAAAAGACCACTCTGGAACTAAACGATATATTCCTTGGGGAAAATGTCTGAGATTCTGAACGAAACAAATAGAAAAGGAAAGAAAACCATGTCAATATCTGAACCAAAGATCTTTTCTTCTATTTAGTTTCATCTATAAAGAGTTCTTAGAATATGATAAACCAATCTCTGAAGATCTTTATTGTCATTCAAAATGACAATACAAACCCGCACGAAGTCAAATAAACCCAAAAGGATATCAGATAATGCGGTATCTATTATTAATTATTGATGAATATTTCTTTTCATAATTTCGCTTACTTTTTATCGCAACTTAACGGAAGACAGAACAAATGTAAGAGAGAATAAAAGGTTAAAAGGGAAAAAAGGCGGGCGAAAGTGAAAGAAAGAGAAAAAGCATGATAAAAATTGGAAAGAAGAATAGGAAGGAGAGAAGGAAACATAAGGAAGAGTGGGGTAAGGGAAGAGTTAGTAAGAAATAAAGGGGGACGAAGAGAAAGAGAGGAAAAGCGTGGATGAGTGAGAGGAGCAGGCGAGAAAGAGAAAATTAATGAAGAAAGGCGAAAGAGGGGATATGAAAAGATGAGGAAGAAAAAGGACAGAGAGATAGAGATAGAAAGATAGATAGATAGAGAGAGAGAGAGAGAGAGAGAGAGAAAGAGAAGGGAAAAAATTAAAAGAAAGAAATAGAAAGGACGAGATGGAGAGAGAAAACGTAGATGAGAGAGTGAGAAAAATGTCATGAAGGAAGACAAAGAGGGGGACAAGAGAAAAGATGAGAGAGTGTGTGTTTATGAAAAGACAGAAAGAATGAGAGAAAGAAAATTATAGAAGAAGAAAAGATAGTGAGGGGAGAAGAAAGAAAGACAGAGAAAAAGAGAGAGAAGTGGGCAAGAGAGAGATAGAAAGAGAGAAAGAGAAGGGCGAGGAGAAAGAGAGATATAATAATAAGAAAGAGTAGAACATAACAAAGATGAGATCAAGCATGTTTGTGAAAGGAGAAGGAGAAAGGAAATATTTACTATGAGACCCGTTTCTAATTTTACTATTACACCCTAACTCTGCCGAGATCTACTGAGCGCATAAAATATGTCGGGGATGAAACGGGTGGAATAGTAAAATAAAACAGAAAATTGTGCTAAAGTAAAAGAGAGAGAGAGAGAGAGAGAGAGAGAGAGAGAGAGAGAGAGAGAGAGAGAGAGAGAGAGAGAGAGAGAGAGAGAGAGAGAGAGAGAGAGAGATAGTGAGGGGGAGAAAGAAAATGAGAAAGGGAGGAAGGGAGGGGAGAAAGAAAGCGAGAGAGAGGCGGGGGAGAAAGAGAGAGAGAGGGGTGAGAGATAGGGAGAGAGAGAGTGAGAGAGAGATAGAGTGCGTGAGGCAAAGAAAGATGGCAGGTTTTCTAAAGAAACAATGCAAAAGATGTCAACACCTCTCGTAGTTTTAAAGGCGTAAGCGCCTTATAGATAAGATACATCCTGAAAACAATAAATATATACATATATATTTTTTTATTTCTGGGTATGCACCTGTGATTCTTTTGATAGGGAGACAAGGGAAAGTCGCCAATAAAATAAGTGGACGAATTGAGTGTATCTCACAAACACCGCCATTGATTTGACGATAAAAAAAGACTGCAGGGTGTTTCCATTGGCTTTTTAAATGCTTCAAGTTTCCGTTAACGAATAAAAGTATCCTCAGTTTCTACGTTTGGGTTTTTACGGGCTGTTGTAGATGTTCAGATAATAAAGTTTTGAGTATGTTAAAAATACTAGACTAAACATTGGAGCTGATTGCTTTCAGGCTAGTATTGACGTAAAAGATACAGGCTCCATTACAATGCTTTCTTTTAAGTGTGTCTCTATTAAACACACACGTTAAAGAGATTGTAAAAAATTCTGACTTAAGCAAGATAATTATATAGTCTTTCAGTTCTGGGTAGAAATTATTACTTACTTATCAAAACTTGACTGTTAATGTCTGGAAAGTGGTTTAGCAGCACTAACAGCGATATCTAAAGGCTCATTGGGATAACAAAAGATACTTTCCAAAAGTTAAGAAAAGTATTAAGAAACAGGAAAATTTCGTTAGATGTAAGAATGATGAATTGTTATGTAATAGTCGTCGTCTGTGGCAATGAATGCTGGACAATCTTCTCATAGATGAAGAAGGGAGTTGAGGCAAAAGACATTTGATTTTACAGAGGGGTGCCGAGAATCCAATAGTCTGAATAATTCAGTAACGATGAAGAAAATGAAAATAAAAAAAAGATTGCTTATACATAGAAAGAGGTAGTTGAACTAACGAGGAAAGAAGGCTTGCAGAATTTAACACACACGGAACATATGGAGGGAAGCGAGAGAAGGAAACAGCAAGGAACCTACCTAAAGAGTATGTGTAAGAAGAGTACTGGCAGAACAGGGAGTGGAATAGATAGCGAAAACTTGACTAAGAGCAATAAAGGACAGGAAATTGTGGAGAGCCATGATCGCCCATATCCTTAAGTAAAACTGTACAGAGAAAAAGAAAATTGCATCAGATTTTGAAAACTTTCAGATTTTATATTTAACATATGTTATAATAAAACGTACAGTTTTCAGATCAGCCGTACACATTACGTTGTAACACCGATTCCCGCACGATCACCGACGTTAAGCAATTTTGAGCCAAGTCAGTACCTAGATGAGTGACTGCTTGGGAGTATCAGGTCTGTAAAATTTGATGTGCAGGTGGTGTTATGGATAATGTCTCGGAATTGTTAATCGGAGAACCGATTGCCAATTCCCTCTGGGTTCGTTATTTTCATTTTAAGCCATTGAGAAAGGCATGAATCCACCTCTTATCCCTCCAGCTATGGGTTAATTTGTATCACTAAGCTATTATTATTTAAAAAAAAATACAATGTAAAAATGTTTCCTGGTTTTAAATAACCTGCAAAGTGTTGATAAGCCGTAGAAAAACGAATCGAAAGCAAAAATTAATATTTCGATGATATTGCATCATCCGCTTTTAGTTAATATAAAGAAATTGCTATATTACCTCATCATCATGACTGAAAGGCTAAAACAAGGTTTTTGCTCGTTTAAAAAAATTGGGAAGCTGATCTAAAGAATAGTTTTCAAGATGTAATGTTTTCGTTAAAAGAAAAAAGGCGGAAATAGTCACTTTCTGAAATACGAAGAAACCAGATAGTAACCTTCTGGGGAGGTTTGAAATCTCAGTCCAAATAGGTCGGAGTAAAACAGCAGTTCACAATGCTATCAACAAGCCTCATATAAGTGAACAGTTTTATTTAATACTTTTAATGATTTCTGCGATGATATCAAGCACTCTAATTACAACGACTGCTTGCCTTAAAAACTTTATCTTTCAGAAACGGCCTTTTTTTAAATTTCGAATCTATCTATCTATCTATCTATCTATCTATCTATCTATCTATGAATTTAATACATACACACACACACGCACACACACACACACACACACACACATATATATATATATACATATATATATGTGTGTGTGTGTGTGTGTGTGTGAGTGTGTTGTTTAAAAAAATTATATTTATAGGGGAAGAGTACTCATTATCAAAACTTGTAGATATACAAAATGTAGACTTAGAATGTTCAGGCCTTGTCTGTTTTTCTCATATATATATATATATATATATATATATATATATATATATATATATATATATATATATATATATATTTGGATGCGAGTTCCATGGACACTCGCTCATGTATATGCATGGTGCGATGGATAAATTTTCGTCTAAATTAAGCAAAAAAAGAAAATAACCCTAACATCTCATTTTAACAGATACATTTACCAAAATTACACAAAAAATATCTTGAAATACTAAAGAATAAATTTATAGAATAAAATCACCATTGGCTTCAACCTCTGACGCAACTCTTCTGGGCGGTCTCCTTGTTTAAGTTGGTGAATGCTGCCATAATCCTTGCCTTCAGTTCATCTTTGGTGTTACAAGGAATTTTGTTGGTCTCTCGCTCAACTGCACGCCACACATAATAATCAAGGCAATTGCGGTCTGAGGAGTTATGTGACCAGATGTAAGGTGTGGCGTGGTCGCAGAAATTGTCTGACAACCAAGACTGGGGTTTCCTGCTTGAGTGGCATGATGCAGAGTCCTATTGCCAGACATAAGGTCTTCCAGCAGCCACCTCTTGGACCCAGGAGAGCACTACCTCTTAAGAGCACTTGATGTAGGCCTCTGTGTTTTGTCACCAACAAATTTGGGAGTTCTTTTCCTATTAGAATGATCAGAGTGAGTTTTCCGATTTGCAGTACCATCGTAATCACCATTAGACTCATCCAACTCTTTCCGAATCCTTTGCACTGTTCTCAGATTGACACCCAAACACTCTGAAATGTTCGTATTGGAGCTTCCGGCGCGAATACCAAGTAGTACAACATGCTGTTTCCAAATTTCAGACGCAGTGAATTGCATCGTGGTCCTCTTTTTCTCACAGACGGTGTCCAACTAACCCTACTATACTGAGCAGTTGACAAAAAACAAAACAAAAAACAAACAACGCGCATTTACCCATCGCATCCCTGTATATATAATTGTGTATTTAAGCAGCAATCCTTCTTTTCAATCTTTCTTCTCGTTTCATTAAAGGCGACTGACAAGGTACTGTGATTAAGCATTTATTTACTTTTTCTTGTGTTCTGGGCATAAAATGTGTAAAAGTCTGCATATCCAAGCACGTTCGGCTATTCTTCTAATCGTTATCGAGGATGATTTTTAACGGAATGTATGGATTCTTTTATGTATGTGTTTAGTGCTAGAGGAATATTTTATTTTTCAAACACGGTCAGCACATTGTGGCCGTGTTCATTATTGATGTTATTAAGTCTTGTATTTTTCTTTTATATTATTAGTGCTTCCATTATTTTTACATGTGAATGGGGCTATTACCCTTGTATTTTCTACATGTATGTTGCGAATGGTGTTTGGTAGGTATCGTGTGTTTAAATGAGTCCTAATTGAGCTATGGTCAAAGAGGTGTAATGTGAGTCTTCTTGATAGGCATGTAGTGGTATGTCCAGTATAATTATTCATGAGTTTGGTTTGATCAGGAACGAAGTTTCGTAAGGGACATATGAATTCATGAATAATATTAGTTCTCGGTATGATAAAGTTAGCTGTTTAATTATTTTTTATAATAGATAATTTAATTTTCTTGATTTGGTCGACTGGTGTTGTGCATTTCTTTAGAAATTTCTAAGAGAAAATTTACCTTGCTTATAGTTAATGGGTAGGTATTTTTTTTTTTTAAATATTAAAGTAATTGTTTCTATCTGCATGTTCAGTATTGCTGTTAATTACTTTAGAAAGAAATAGTCTGGTCCGGTGATCGATGACGTAGTTCGAAAAGCCATTGTTAACACACACACACACACACACACACACACACACACACACACGCACGCACGCACGCACGCACGCACACACACACACACACATCTATATATATGTGTGTGTCTGTGTCTGTGTGTGGATAAAGATATATATATATATATATGTAATTTTTAGAATAGAGAGTGAGAGAGAGGGAAAAGGAAACATAAGGAAGCGATAGGTAGAAACAAATAGAAAGGAAGGATGTTCATACGGTAGTGAGTTCGATCCTCGCTAGGTGACCCAAACACATAGGCAGGTTAATATATATATATATATAAACGCAAATCCTTCTCAGATTCTCGAAATCCATATCTGCACAGTTTTGTATCCGAATGTAAACAAATCATTTTATAAAGAAGTAATAGATTTTTTTTAAATTTATAAAACCGAGCGATTTTATAAGATTTATACATTATTTTACCGGATACCCATATTTGAGTAGACGATCCGTTTATTTATTAAACAATATATTTATTTTCGTCTACCGGTTTGAATATACGAGAAATCCTATAAAGAAAAAAATATATATAATGATGAAAGAATTGATTATTTTAGAAGCTTTAAAATGAACATCTAGCTCGATGTAGACCCAAATATCTCTACACCTTGTGAATTTACATTAAAAAAATCATATCTTTGTGACTTCATTTTTTGTTGTCAGTGAAAGACCGAACTATTTAGTTAATAACTGTACCCCCCACCCCTACACACATGTAGATATTGTCTGAGTGAAGAACTTGCCCAAGTCGGACTTTCGATTGTGAATAAAATCCTGAAAAGGGCGAATAAAATATCTTTAAAAAAAATTAATGAACGGCCGGCTAAATTCTTGGATTAGTACCGGAAAAGCCAATTTGAGCAACCTCGACCCTCCCTCGGCAAGAATATATTTTTTCTAAGTTAATTTGATATAAATAGAATAAGGCAGAAAACGTGTAGAAGATTTTTTTTCTTTTCCCAAAATGTTTTGGCTTCAGTTTCTGACATTAAAATTTTTTTTACTTAAATTTTATTTTCATTGATTTCAGAATATTTCCCTTCCACAGCTGTTTTAGTTTTAATTGGAGATTTCTTACGAAACTTCGTACAATTCATTTTTAATGATTCTGTATGCATTTATCAAAATCTACCAAAGGCAACAAGCGTGTGGCATAGAGTAAGGAGCGAACTCACTACAGTACAAATGACCGGTGACAGTAAATAAGAAACCCAATCATGGGTAGCTAGTGACGATCGAACTCACTATTTAGTAATGATGACATGCAAGTGAAGCGTGATAACCATTACTCCAAAGTGAGGGTTAGATTTCGGTATTTATTTATTCTTATAGCACAATGGAGATAGAAAGATTGTCTTGCGTCAATTTCTAAGAATAATAATATAAAGAATCGTGGTCGTTTACCAGAACATCGACCTCTGGTATTAGTGAAAAATGTACAACAATTTCAGCCATTGAGCAAACCGAACATATGTGATCAGTCTCGCAATATCTCTCTATCTGTTAGTCTATCTATGTATTTATCTATCTCTTTCTTTCTTTCTTTCTTTCTATCTATCTATCTATCTATCTATCTATCTAATTTGATAAGTCTGTTTCTTACTTGTTCACTCTATTCTTATATATGTATGTATGCATCTATCTATCTATCCATCTATCAATCTATCTATCTATCTATCTTAGTTTGTTTCCTTCTTGTTCAGTCTGTTCCTATCTATCTATCTATCTATCTATCTATCTATCTATCTATCACCATGTTCATAGTCTTTCTGAGCCGAAAAAGGTTTACTGTGTCACTTTGGAAATATATTTTTTGCGAATTCATTTTTTTTTACTATACACACCATATTTTTGGCCTTGTGTCAGAATTTCCTTTGCCCGACAAACAATACGCAATAATTTTGCTTTTTTCTCCTTGAAACCTCCGCACCCAACAACAGTCCCCTACAGTCTATCACATCTTTGACGGATCCTTCATCACGACACAAAAAGGGAAAGTACAACCGACCGAGAGAGAGAGAGAGAGAGAGAGAGAGAGAGAGAGAGAGAGAGAGAGAGAGAGAGAGTTTGGAAAAAAGATGGGGAAGGAGAGACGATAGGGAATGTCGGAGGGGACAATAAAAAGAGAGTGAATGAGATGAAGTGAAAGTGAGAGAGTATGCGAAGAGAAGACCTTAAGAAAACATTTAAAAAATAAGTAATAATGTCACTTTTACTGTAAGCAATTTGTGTGTGTGTGTGTGTGTGTGTGTGTGTGTGTGTGTGTGTGTGTGTGTGCGGGGACAAATGTAGTTTCTGGAAAAATAAATAGAAATAAAAATGGGGTCAAGAAAAAGCTGCAAACTGTTAATAACCTTATGTGAAATTTAATTAAATTAAAAAGACTGACAAAAAGAAAAAAAAATAGTGAAAATCATTATAAAGCTCATTTCTGCACCGACCTTTCCATCTGTGAGGGTGGAGAGTATTCAGGATGGCGAATAAAGAACTTATAATTGCGAAACATCAAGTCAGCGTTTGATGTTTAGTGCACGAGTACTAAAAAGCTACGTTGCATTTTACGTCAACCAACACAGAGCTTTTTTCAGCCGATGCTTCTCTTTTCCTTTTCTTATGCGCCTGTCGTAGAGCGACAGATATTCAAGTTTCTTTTGAGCGCAGTACCAATATCGGCCCTCGTATATGGCAGTGAATATTGGACAATCACCTCGCAGATGAAGAAGAAACATGAGACAACAGAAGGATACTGACAAGACCTTTTTCACCCTAAGCATGGACTGCCAGCAGGGGGTTACAGAGAGTGAAAGTGAGAGAAAACACTGGGTATAGGGGGGATTAAGAAAAAGGTAAAAGATGAACGGGGTTCAAGTCAACAGAAGGTGGCGATTGACGTTGCATTTAAATTTTTGATGATTTTAGATACCAGGAAAGCAAGTAAGCGGAGGGGAGTTCCTCTGTCGGGAAGTGCGAGAAAGGAATCCGTTGGAGTAGAAGTGGCGGTTATATTTAACTATTTCAACAGTAAAAGGGTGGGATCATCTAGATGCAATTTAATTACACGTTTATATTCCTGTAGTCGGAGCACCAAGGAAAAAAGATCGTCAAAGTAGTTACCATGAAAATATTTTTAGAAAAGACAGAGGGAAGCCACATCATGTCTGTGAGAAAGTGACTGAAGTCGACATCGATTACATTGCAGATTCTTCTTTGGATTTTGTCAAGATCCTCGAGAAGAACAGCAGGGGCACCAGACCAGATATGGCAACAGTATTCAACGCACGGACGAATGGTAGATTTGTAAAAGAGTAAGAAAAACCTTCCGACACTACACAATGAACCGACGTTCCTTGCTGAAGATGCAGCTATTGATTCAATGTAGTTATTCCACAAGTCAGTTGAAAACGTGAGGCCAAGAAGGCATAGTGAGACGCTCTCCTGGAACTGAGCATTAGCCATGATGATGGCGGACAGGGAAATTTCTCTAAGATTGTTAAAATAGAGCAGTTTAATTTTGAAGGCATTAAAATTTACAAGACATTTCCTTCCCCAGTTAGCGACTGTTTGGAGGTCTTTTTCAAGAGCAGCGGTCAGGTTAACTTTGTCATCTCTAATGTATTTGCTATTGAGTCAGGAGTAAATGGTAGTGTCATCTGCATAAATGCTTACCTGAGAACTGATGATACCCGGAAAATCATTGATGAAAATCAGAAACAGCGTAGGACCCAGTATAGAGCCTTGGGAGACACCAGCGTTCGTGTGAAAGGATCTGGAAGCGAGACCGTTCAGGACGACCTTCATCTTACGATTTGAAAGGAACAATTTGATTTAATCAAGCAAACGTCCAGTAATACCGTAGCCATGAAGCTTACGTAGAATACCAGCATGCCAAATCTTGTTAAATGCCTTTGAGATATCTGGAGGCACAGCACGAATTTCGCCGTTATTATCAAGAGCTTGATATACATATTCAGTAACAGCCGTTAGCGCATCAGCAATAGACCGGAAAAAACAGAATCTATATTGTTTGTCAGAGAGTAGGTCGTGAAATGTAAGATGCTTAACTCCTTCAGCATTGATTAAAGGCTCGAATACTTTGCCGAAAAGCGACAGGAGACTAATAGAGCGATAGTTAGAGGGATCAGAAAGTTCTCCAGAGTTCTTAAAAATAGGGACTACAGAGGAGGACTTCCAACAAGCTGGAAAGCACAGAGCCAATAGCTGTAGAGTTTAGAGAGAATTGGGGCCAGTTCGGGAGCACATTTCTTTAGGACGACGGCTAGGATCCAGTCACGACGATGTTTTGGAGAAAATGGAAATAAAAAGGATACTTAGACATGACATCAGAAAGAGACAGCTGAAATTTATAGAGCATATAATGAGGAAAGAGGGCTTGGAAAATTTGACACTCACAGGACATACTGAAAGCAAGAGCATCAGAGGAAAAAAACACCTAACGAGCTTGGATAAATGGTTGTTAAAACAGAGTTTAGGAGAGACATCAAAAAGACAAAATTTATTAAGAACAACAAAAGACAGAAAATTGTGGTGAGCTATGATCGCCTACGCACTGAAGGGACACGGCACATAGAAGAAGAAGACTAGTTTGGCAGTTTGGTCTCATTATTTTCCTGTTGAAATGTTTTTTAGGGAAAACGAAAACAGAAAGAACGCTTATACTTAAAATCAGAAAGAGACAATAGAAATTTATAGGGCACATAATGAGGAAAAAGGGCTTGGAGAATTTCACACTCACAGGACATATTAAAGAAAAGAGAGATAGAGAAAGGAGAAAGTGGCACGTAACCTACCTTGTGCAAAGGGTTAGTAGAAAAAGACAAACGTTACTAAGAGCGAAAAGAGACAGCATGCTGTGGAGATCCATGATCGCCCACGTTCTGAAAGGACATGATACATAGAGGAAGAAGAACCATAATACTATGTTAATAGTTTCCAGCACTTCTTGCTTATGGAACTCTCTTCCATCTTCTTGGAGTAACGTCTATCGCAGACAATGGCCATAGGATAACTAATCGACAGTCGAGACAATAGTGTTTAAGCGTGATAAAAATCTTTCCTTCTTGCTTTCCTGACAATTACGAATTCAAAAATTTAAATGCAATGTCAGTTGTCATCTTCTCTCCCCTCGAAACCTGTTCTTTTATTGACCTCTCTCCTCAATCATTTTTCTCAGGTTCTTTCACTTTCAGTAACCCATTGAAGCTTAGTGGCTTTATCACCTTATTTGAGGTTAAACTGATAAAAAAGAGATTTACTTACTGAGTGCCCCAATTATTACAGCAAGGTTATAAAATGTTTGACCTTCATAACTAGGAACCACCATAATACGTACGCGGAGACAACTCATTCTCATTTCCTGGTAAGAAGGTTGTTTAATTCAGACACTCTCTCCCACAAAACTGTTGCAATGCGGAACGGTTTGGCGAAAGGATGTTTCCTCGATAACTACCACCTTAACCTCATCAAATGTAGAGCAAACCGCTACCTATTCTACATATCCTGATAATGTGAACATCTTAAGCCTTCCTTATACGCCCTTACAGCAACCTCATTCAGTAAACCTCGGATGTCTCTTGGGCCTTGTATTATGTGAACGATATAAAATGGGTACATGACTTTTTATAGGTTTGTGTAAATCGATGTAAACCGTTTCAGATGTCAGTTTAAACTCACTTGACGTGGGGGGTGTTAACACAGCACCACTGGGCGAAGGACCTCCTCGATGCAGTGAACCGTCCAGGGCGGAAAGATTCCTCAGATGATCTACAACGGTCACGTGTTCGCGACCAAGGCAAGACACCTAGTTGGAGGAAAT
>OZ038482.1:91187558-91330058 GCA_964036315.1 Acanthosepion esculentum
TATATATATATATATATATATATATATATATATATATATATATATATATATATATATATATATATATGAAGATTCGTAAGACATTAATGAAAAGACAGTAAGGGAGATATTCTAAACAGACGAAAGTTTATAAATTATACGTATTGTACTTATTCTTTTTCCGATATATACTTAATTATAGATGGAGGATGATTAGATTTGGGGTGTATATACAAAGGATTAGTATTGTTTTTTTTATAAGGTATGCATACATTTTTCATTCAATCTAATGTTATATCAAGGAAGTTCACTTTTTTAAAATTTAGTGCTAGTCGTAATTTTTAAGTTCAGGCATTTAAATTCTTTATATAATATCTTTCTAATTTTATCGATTTTAAAGTTAGTAGAGTTCTTTATAACCATAAGTCCATCATCTCTGTATAAACCAATGTCAGTTACATTAATTTCACGGTACGCTGTGAGATTGTATAATATAAAAAGACCTATAAGGTCAGATGACACAGCCAATGGGATTACTAGACTTGGCTGAGTCTATCGAAAAAAGGAATAAGTACAAATTCAGCAAATGAGAAGATTTTCAATGAATATATTAATTTCTATAATAAAGCTCTTAAAGATAGTGGCTACAGAAGCCCCAAACTGTCTTACATAAAAAAATGAAAATGGAAAGCATAGAAAAAACAGAAGCAGAAAAATAATTTGGTATACACCCCCATACAACCAAATTGTAAAGAATAAATTAGGACAAAATTCCTTGCATTAATAGTTAAACATTTTCCTAAAGATAGTAAACTCAGTACTATTTTTAATAAAAATACACTAAAATTAAGTTACAGCTGTACTGAAAACTTAGAGAAAATTATTAAGAAACATGATGCTAATATCTTGAATAGACACTTAAACGAAAACCAATGAAATTTGAACAGTATAAAAATAAAAAGAGATGAAGATAAACAAAAATTATGTAACTGCAGAAATCCTCATAACTGTCCTCAACAAAATAAAGGTCGCACGGAATCATTAGTATACCAATGCAATATCTCATCTATTGAAGATCCTGACAACATAAAAGTCTGTATAGGTTGCACAAGCCATGAGTTCATGAAAAGTTTCAATCAACATCAAAGTTCATTAAGGATAAATAAATACCGAAATCAGACGTCACTATCGAAATATTTCTGGCACTTAAAAGAAACCAATAAAACACCTACAGTAAAATGGAAGTTAATAAGAAAAGATAAAATGTTTTATGGTCAATAAATGACACATGTCCTTTGTGCATACATGAGAAACTATATATTACTAGGTTTATATAAAAAATAAAAATTTACTGAATCATAGGCAGGAAATAACTATTCTTTGCCGACATTGTCAAAAATGTTTCTTAAATAATATTTAGAATAAAAAAGGCGTAGGTGGTAATATAATATATACTTATACTTGATATGTAAATTTTAAAAAATAATTTAAGTAATTCTATTATATTTATTTGTTTTAAAAAGAAATATAATCTATTAGTAATTAAAAGTAAAAATAATATTTTAAAATTGTAGTTCAATACAACGTATTCTAATCCAAACACCACTTTTAGAAATAATCTGTATGCATACAAGTATGAATTTAACGAATAAAATGCCGAAAAACTTTTTGCCGTTGATAAAAAAAACCAGACATGCGTGGAACGGATGTCATAATTCGGTGAAAAAAGGCACCCTTACCCTGCCTAGACTTAACCCAATTTCGAACGTAACTCATAATTGACATAATAATAGTTAATAAAAAAGAACACGCTACCGCCCCTGTCTAAATGAATGGATTTCTCTGTATACCTGGAAACCAAAAATTATGAATGCATGTGCAGTAAATTTTAAAATAAGTTATTACAAAATTCGCTTGAAGATGAAACAGAACTAATGCTTTTAATTTAATATAATTGAATTTGAAGTTTTTGGTTTCTGTTTTTGAAACATGGTAATTCCTGTGTAGCGATGAAACCATATTTTTAAATCAGTTAATTTATAATATTTATATATGTATATATTTATATATATATACATATATATATGTATTTATACATGTCTATATATATATATATATATATATATATATACACACACACATACACACACACGTATATATATATATATATATATATATATATATATATATATATATATATATATATATATATATATGCAGCGGTGACGGCAGAAATGGTGAAAAGCGAAACGATTCACGCGGAATTAGGTCTAATTGAGTCCTCCGTCCGACCCTGTGTTTCTCTAAAGATGACACATCGCATTTTATCTCCCGCTAAAGGAACTTGTCCACAAGATTTCTTGTGCTGTTAAAGTCGTCATACTTGATGGCTTCAATGTTCGAGTTGGAAAACATGACGTTAGAAAATGCAATAGTAATGACTTGTTACTACTACAATATATGTCAGGAGTTAAACTTGTGCATAGGGAACACACTGTCTCAGCAAAAATGAAGTACTAAAACAAGTAGGGATGCATTCAGGTTCAAACTAATGGCATAAGATTGATTATCTTCTTGTTCGAAGGTGTGAATTTCGAGATGTAGTGCATTGTCCGCGTTATGCGAGGGTGGGGCCTGAATGCTGGACTGACCATCGACTTCTTTGTGCAAAGGAGAAGTTTGTTGTAAGACCAAAGGTAAGCCAAGGCCGTTACTCTCCCAAAGAAAATGAATGTTGCTTATTTGAAAGGATGATCTGGGGAACAGAATGGATGACATTCAGTGCAGAGTCGGTGGTTTGAATATACTATCTGGTACTCACCGGCTCCACATTGTGAAAGTTCAAACCTTATATATTTGCTTTTGTGTCACAAATGCAAGAAAGGAAATTATGTCGAAGAAACAGGAACGGAATTCCGTCTTCGGTCCAATAACCATAAAAACCATCATGGACAGCTAGCACTTCAACCAACCCTGTCATTAGATGCGTGCTTTTAGCGTCTTCATTCAACAGCCGTGAAAAAAAGATGCAGATAGAAGTTGAAATTTATTTTTAAAATAAATTCAAACGTTGGGGCATTAAACAGGGATTTGGGTTTACTCAGACAGTATAATTTCCACAGGGAGACCACTAACAATATTCCTCAGAAGAGTAAGCCCCACTTCTTTGTTTATTCCTAGTATCGTTGAAAAGAACACAGGCGTGTTCGAAAATTTAGACATTAAAATCTATTTCTTCGTGCTTCAGTTTAGTCAAAAGATTAATATACAATAAATATCAATTTTATTGCGTCCTGAGTAAGACAATAAACTACGTCCGACAGCAAGGCCAGTGATCACGAGGTTTTGAGGGGCGTGGAACCACCTGTTAATCGCTGGTGTTCCTAGTTCCACCATGACCTGGGTTGGTAGCACCCGTTGGGGTACCAACTATGGGCAAATAGTTAACACCCAAACTGGTTTTAATACAGCAATGAATTCATTGAGGAAAAATTATTAACAGCAATACATTTTTGAAGGGTGAAAACATCAGCAATAAATTTTTGTACATAATTATTACCAGTAATAAAAGTCTTGTCGGTATTAAATAACCCATTGAGTTTGATATGCCGTAAAACAAACCAAACCAATCAATTTTATTGACAATATTTGTGTCTTTCTGTTGGGGTTTTATTCTCCAAATTTTATTAACAGACCTATTAAATCTATATATTATGAGAAGCACACGTGAACCACCTTTCGTTTTAATAATATATATATATATATATATATATATATATATATATATATATATATATATACGAGATAACTATATATATATATATATATATATACGAGATAACTATATATATATATATATATATATATATATATATATATATATACGAGATAACTATATATATATATATATATATATGAGATAACTATATATATATATATATTTTATATCAGGAGCAACATTTCACTAATCTTGGTGGATTCTCTGTTATCACAATGTAGGATATTTAAAAACAAAGATGATGAAAAGAAAAAGAAAATGAATTTGGCTAGATTGCAAAAGAATTATTTCAAAAAGTTTTGAAACTACCAGCGTCCCTCGATCATTCGCATGTGTATTCAGAAGAACGTCAACAAACCCAGTCCGATGAAGTCCTGACGGATGAAATGCGTCACAAATAAAATTTTTCCAGTTTATCTTCCCAATTTTCTCTGTCTCTGTCTCTCTGTCTCTGTCTCTGCCTCTCTCTCTCTCTCTATATACATATATATGCAATGTATATGCAAAAGAACCTTACGCTCCACGAATAAAAATAAATATTGTAAGGGCTGATTTCAGACACCGAAAGTATATATGTATATATATACTACCGTGGATAGTGTTGCCGTTCTCAATAAGTCTGTGGTTGAACTCAATCCAATCCTATCTATCTATCTATCTATCTATCTATATATATATATATATATATATATATATATATATATATATATATATATATATATATATAAATATATATATATATATATATATATATATATATATATATATATATTACTCTTCGTATCTATCTATCTATCTATCTATCTATCTATCTATCTATCTATCTATCAGTAAAAGCTTTCACATTTCATTTCGCTCCGGGTCTAGTGTTGGCTCTTCTTGAAATCTTCACCGACAAAAACAGCCTTTCACCTCGAGCCGTCTATACGGAATGGAAAATTTCCAGTGGTTGTTTGAACACGGTGCCAGTACCAAAGAAAGGTCGAAAGAAAGGTCAGATGTCAGAAAAGTAGCACTTTTATAACTGGCAGTCATATTTTTGTTTGGTAAATACAGCTGCCAAATGTGCACACATAACACGTCCCTATTTACACGTTCACATTAGAATAAGAAACACTATGCAAATACACACAAGCTACCATGAATTATAGACCCCAATCCAAAGATATATTCACCTTACAGGGTTACGCGAAATGAAGTAAATGAACCAATAAATATATAAATCTTCTTCTATGTGCTGCGCTCCTTCAAGACATTCATGATCAAGGCTCTCCAAACTTCCTGTCTTACTCAAAATAAATTTTGTCTTTTTATTACTTCTCTTTTCTCTGTCCCGTAAACCCATTTATCCAAAAAAGGATACTGTCTGTTTCCCCGTTGCTTGCTCGATGTGTAGGTGGTATAATTTGAATGGGAAGTCGGAGAACAGAGTTCGAATTCCAGTCAGGCTCTTTATATTCACTTAGGTACAAATATTCTTGGCAAGTGTATAAATTCATCTCCTTTCCCAGCTATGACTTAGATAGTATATATATATATATATATATATATTATAAATTAATTGATTTAAAATATGGGTTTTTCGCTACACAGTGATAACCATGTTTCAGAAATGGAAGCTAAAGCTTTCGAATTTAATTTTGTTATTAAACCAAAGACATTAGTTCCATTTCCTTGTCAAGCGAATTTTGGAGTAATTTATTTTTTTAAATTTACGGTTATTAAAGGCACGGCAAAGATTCATAATTGAGGGTTTCCAAGGATACCGATAAATCCATTCATCTAGACAAGGGGTGGTAGGGGGTTCAATTTTTTTAATTTTCGTTGTATCAGTTGATAGTTACATTCGAATGCTGGGTTATGTTTAGGGATGGGTAGGGCTGTATTTTTCAACAAATTCTGACATCCGCTAAATGCAGGCCGTCTAGTTTTTTTTTTTTTTTTTTTTTAACGGCAAAAATTCTTACGGTGTTTTTTCTATTTGTATATTTAAAGATTTTGGGGGGCTGTTTAGGCTAGAATATGTTTTAACCACATTTCTAAAAAAAATTTATTTTTAATATTTAATATACTATATTTCTTTTTAAGAACACCGGATTTTATATCTTACTGTTCTTTCTTTTATATATATATATATATATATATATATATATATATATATATATATATATATGCAAAAATGCTTGTTAATCTCAAAAAATCATTAATGAGATAATCACATTAAAAATGTTCTTGCAATCTAAGAAATATGTTTCGGTTTTAAATAAACCATAAAGTGTTGATAAACCCTAAAAATCAAAAACAAATCCATCATTATATCAGAATGACGTTGCTTCTTTTGTGATGATGTGTTAATGTACTATATGACATGTGAATATTAGATTCTCCAAGCCTTATTTCCTCAGTATGTTTCCCAGGAATTTCAATTGCCTCTTTCTGATTGTATGTGTTAACTTTCATGTAGTTTCTGTTTTCTTTCAAACTCCTTCGTTGAACACATTTTCAGTTCATTGTATTGTCAGGATCCGTCAGTAGAAAGACATCTTTGCCGCTTAAATCCTCTTTTTCATCCCTGAGGCATTTATTCTGTCCAGCGTTCACCGCCACGGAGGAGATTAGATGTCATGTGACATTATGAACACCCACGTAGAAACGGAAGTAGTTGTTTTATCTCAAGTGTTTCTATTTCAGGAACCACCGGGTGGTTCCTTTTGAAGTTCGGTCTTCTAAGCGGCATCCACTTTAACCGAAGGAAAATGGCGAGAAAAGGGGGTGTATGTGGGATTTTTAGAGATCAAGCGGCAACCAAATCGGAAAACGGTATTCCGTGTGCTGGTCTATATTAACAGTCCTGATTAGGATCGGGGTAGAGCTCTTGTCTGCCCTAAGCGATCTCTTCCCCGGATTTCGGTGCACACCGACGAGATCGAGAATCAGAACGTGATGTGGGGTAATCATTGCCGATCGGTGAAAGTCGTGTTTTATGTAGGTCAACACTCTTTTCTTTGTAGCTAACGAAATTTTTCTATGACTTAATACTTTGCTTAGTTTCTGAAAGGCACGATTTCGTTATTCCTATATTTCGTCAATCACTTACATCGATCACGGGGTAAAATCCACTCCGAAATTGACAAATCTTACTGATTTAAAAAAGTGCCATTATCCAAACGACGAAAATAAACGATACATAATTCATTCGCAACTATAGTTTTACCGTCTTGATCTTCAGGCGGGTATATATATATATATATATATATATATATATATATATATATGTATATATATATATATATATATATATATATATATATATATATATATATATATATATGTATATATATATATATATATATATATAGAGAGAGAGAGAGAGAGAGAGAGAGTGAGAGAGAGAGAGAGAGAGAATAAGAGCCAAATAGGAAACGTTTATGAATTTAATAAGCTTCATCAGAATTTGTTGGAGAAGGATGAGTTAAGGAAGAGAGTGTTCCGATACATTGAATTCTGTGTTGTTTGATTTTCATTGGTCAAGTAGATCTCACGTGATGTTAGTGTTAGCCTGTGTCTTTCTCTGAGTGATTGTGTCTGAATTCTAGCGGGTATTTCTGAGTCTGTCTGGTAATGTCAGAGGTACTGAAGATGGGTGAGTTGCGCGTGTACGTATTGGTATTAATTTTCTTGTGGGGGTTGGTGGTGTCGGTACGTGTGTTGACTGTAGATTAGATGTACATTATTAAAGTTGGGGTAAATTCTAGGGTTAAGGAAAAATCGTGTGTATCAGTAAATTTAGGGGTATTTGGATGTGTTTTTGTGTACATGTTGGCTTAATTCTATGATTATTAAGCTTATTATTATTGTATAAAGTTAGTTGAGGACGAATCGTGTGTGTCAAGAAATTGTGAGTATGCGTGTTGGTTTAATTCTATTATAGATATTATTGTTATTGTTATTATATATGCCTTTTGAGTTTATACAGAGATATCTGTCTATATTTCTGAGATGAGGTATTATGTACACTATTTAGATTATTCGGAATATTGTCCTCATCTTTGTCGCCATATTTATTACAACGTTTCGGACGTTGTACGCTCCGGACTTCTTCAGGTGGTTGGAATGTTGAACTTAACCCTTTATTTCGCAAATAAAGGAAATAAAGGGTTCAGTTCGACATTCCAACCACTTGAAAAAGGCCGGAGCGTACAACGTTCGAAACGTTGTAATAAATTAAGATTAGGACAATCGTTCGAATAATGTAAATATTATACAGAGATGTTGGGTATTTTTGAGTGAAAGACTTACGTTACATCGTCCACAGATATCTGGATCTTACATTCTTTAAGTATGGGTTTTATGAATATTGGTGCGTTTGGTGTGTGTTTTACACACACACACGAACGCACGCACACACACAAACACACACACACACACAAACACACACACACACACACACACACACACACACACACACTCTCTCCCTCTCTCTCCTCTTTTCCCTCTTATGTATGAAGAGGACTACATGTACATACGGATTATTTATGAAGTCTTCAATAACATGCTTTTAAAATATAGCTGAAGTTGGAAGCTTTAATTTTGCTTCCTCAATGGTTGTAGAATTGAACAACGACCTGCAAATTGTGATAAAAAAAAATTAATAGCAATGTTCAATCTAAAACAATTAAGATTAAATTTAATTCTGCTCCGTGAACGCCTCATCGCGGTTACTTGCCTAAATTTACAGATAATAAGGTCACACCTCTAAAACTCTTGACGACCAGAGATTGGCAGCTGACCTCTCTTCCGATCTAACCGCCAGCTTCTCAGTGGGAAAAAAAACTGGCTGGTTATATTCAATATCTCAAAAACCAAACTAGTTACATACCATCACCGCCGAACAGACCCCAAACTACCGCCAGTCCCGATGGACGGATGTTCCCTTGAGGAAGCTCTCTGCCTTGAGAGAATATTGGGCCTCAAACTCACACACATATACGATCCATCGTTAAAGATGCAGGTAAAATGATCAGCACCCTGTACCGCTCCAGTAAGTACCTGACTCCTCATGCTATCTTCTACCTTTATAAGAGCCAGATCAAGCCGAAAATGGAGTATTGTTGCCATATTTGGGCGGGTGTTACCCGGTCCTCAATTTCCAGTTTTGATAGACTTCAAAAGCATCTCTGGGTTCTATGTTGGAGAAGAATTAGTTTCGAATCTCTCTCTCTCTCGCAGGCGAGATGTGGCGAGTCTCTCATTGCTCTATCGCTACTACCATGGAAAGTGCTCGGACGAACTACAGTTAAATAATAGTTTGGCAGACTATTATTTTTAGGGGCAAGTGTATCTCAGCTCCGATTTTCGGAGGTTGACCTTCGGGGTCAGATGTAAGACATAATAAAGCAGTCGATTTTGACTGGCTGAGCTAGCGTGGGAATGAAAGATAGAGAAAAGTTTTTCAGTGAGTTGTTTCTTGACCGTCAAGCGATGTAGACGTGTCATCTTTCGTGCTTGAAACGGCCTCCCAATGAGCAGGACGCGACCCCCACTTGATGGTTAATACCCACCGACATTAATAAAAATAGATAAGTTAAAATTCTCTGTGTTGAAGTCTTTCATTGTCGAACCAAAACAGATTGGCGATCACTGGCCGATCGAAAAAACCGAGCTGAGATCGTTCACAGCTGTCAACATGCAAGACTATATTACTTGGTTCCTCCAGGTCTAACATTCACGCTAGGACCCGCCTTGCCACTTACATAGTAGAAAACCACCCACATTCCCTCCGTATTCCATCGGGGGAAAGTAAGTTCTACTCAAACAGCTTCTCACGAACCATTGCCATGTTAAAAAGACTCCCCAGAGGATGTGTCTCCGATTACTACAATCTTAACCTGTTCAAGTCTAGAGTTAAACGTTATCTTCCTCTTCTATCCATATAAACAACCCCTTAACGTAACCCTCTGCCTCGTCTGGACACAGGGCCTTGTACAGGATGAAGCTTACTGTAAAAAAATGCACATTCCATATTTTTAACCTTGTTTCAAAACTTAAGCGCCATTTTGTATTTAATTATTTAACATTATTGTGTCGATAATTTCTTTATGTCACCGAGATTTTTTAATAAATTCTCTTCTTCACATTACGCAAATTCACGACAAATTGCTGATGAAAGCAAATTAAACCGAAATACAGTATCTTTAGACACAGGAATTTTAAACTTTCATAATATCATTGATACGTGTTTTTGAAGATTACCGAACACATGCTGAAGTATTTTTCTTTCTTTTTTTTTTTCAAGCCTGTCTGCGATTTTCTTAAGACGAAACTCAACAAGAATTCCAGAGTTCAAGATGGGGGGGGGGGTTGCCAAATGAGGCAATGACTGTAAGTACAGTGAAGATATTCTACACTAAAATAACATGGCCGAGTTAGAAATGGCCCCAAAACTGGGTCGGTAGACTGAAGAATGATCAAATCTTTTGCCCTGCTCGGCAACACACACAAAATCAGAGAGAAATATTATTTTTTAATACTAAAGTTCCCCTGATACAGGCTCAAAAAACACTCAAAGTAGGTTGTTATTGTTAAAATGGTTGCGGTAAACGAGCTGTGTGATCTGAATGAACGAGTAGAAAATGAATATTATGAGGATAAGAGGCGTAGATAACGATTGATACTTGACTTGAAGTGGCTAAGATTGTAGTGCTCAGGAAAGTATTCCCAAGGGAGTGTGTTCTACAGTACTTTGCGAATTAATTAGAACAGTGACTTCAGTTTAATATATTTTTATTTTTATACCGCGTTTGGACAGCGTCACAATAGTTAAATGAGTCCTAATCACAATGAAGCCATTTTTATACTCACATGATAGATTGAAGGCAAGAAAGACAGAGGGAACACAATGCATAAACTACCTAACCAGCTTCAGTAAATGAATGGCTGAACAAGGTTTTAGAGAGATAACAAAAAAAATGTATTAAGAGCTACAAAGTACAGCGTCAGTACAACAAAAATATTCTGTGACTGGGGGTCAAAACTAACTATGGACGACACATCTCTTTTCTTGTTGATGGTTTCAGAATTTAGAAAAATACTACATCACTGCGTAAAGATGTACACGTGATCTAATGGTTATCGACTCAGAACGCGAAGTACGGCAGGCAGAACTCTTCTGCTTTTGCTGGCAGTCAGTCTAAGGGAAAGAAAACTTTAAATTCTTAACCGGTTGAGTATTGCCAAGCAAGCCTTTCTCATGAAAAAAGAAAAAGAAAAAAGATTTACTCAATACTGAAACAGAAGCGGCATCTAGAGTGTTAAAGCTCTGGCCCTATGCTCAACAGATAATTCTCCGAGACCAGAGTGAGCGTTTTACTACGAAGGCGTTGGAACATAACTCTTCCTTGTGCAACAGACTGCACTTTGTTTAAACTATCAACTCGTCTCCTTTTCATGTCATATTTCGCTCGAATTTCATAAAAACAAAAAGATGCGCTGACAGAATACAGGGAACTTATCTGGGCTGTAAGGTCTCAGACAATCTGGCCAGTCCATAGTCAAATAAATATAAATAAAGCTGTAAATTATTGACTGTATGCAATAATTTTATAGCTTATCCGTATACATAGCATCTTGAGTTCAATCACATTCTCACCGACTTGACGTGGCTACCCTCTGTCTTTTCTACAAGTATTTTCATTGTGATTGTTCTGATGAGCTCCCACCATCGACTGTATGAATTTAAGCGTGCTACCAGTATAAGTCCTACCAGGATTCATTATTGGCGCCCACAATCTTAACAACATAAGATATGCAGATAACACAGTGTTCATAACAGACACGGAAAGAAAACTACAAAACTCCTACAGAAGCTAGTGAAGGAAAGCGAGAAAAAAGGACTAAACATCAACTGCAGGAAGGCGGAATGTATGGTGGTTAGCAAATGGAAAAGCCTAAAATGCAAATGACAAATTGAAGATATCAAAATTAAATAAGTATAAAATTTAAATATCTAGGAAGTGTTTTAACAGAGAACGGAAAGTGCGATACTGAAATGCGAAGGCGCATAGGGATAGTCAAAGATGCAACTTAAAAGCTAAGCAGAGTATTAAGAAACAGAAAACGCTTCGTTAGAAACAAAGAAAAGAGGACTGAACTGTTACATAATATCCGCCCTTTTATATGGTAATGAATGTTGAACAATCTCCTCAAAGATAAAGATACTTGAAACAACAGTGGTTCTACAGAAGGATGGTGAGGATAGCATGAACCGAATATTTTAGCAACAACAAAGAAAACTTATACTTAACAACTGGAAGTAACAGTTGAAATTTCTAGGGCACATAACGAGAAAGAGAACCTGGAAAATCTGATACTCACAGGACAGATTGAGGGTAAGAGGGACAGAGAAAAGTAACGCATAGCATACTTGAGTGAGCTTGAGTAAGTGGATGGCGGAATAGGGTTTAGGAGAAATAAGAAAAAGGCAACATTTATTAGTAGCTACAAAGGATAGGAAATTGTGGAGGACCGTGATCGGCACATAAAGAAAATCAGACTGGCAACTAGATTTCACCGTTTTACTGTTGAGCTAGCTAGATGCAAGCGTTAGTTTTATTCTATAGTTTCTTTTCTCGCACTTCTCGCCTGTGGTAACTCCCTTACGATTTCTTGCTTAAAATCGTTAAAAATTTAAATGCAACGCCAATCATCATCTGTCTTCCTGAACCTTGTTCTTTTATTGTCATTTCTCCTCATAAAGTCTTTTCATTCTCTTTCACTCCCAGTAACCCCTTCGCTTCATGTTACAAAATTAAATATTTAAATACACGTGCATCTTATAAGGAACATCATGTGTAGAACGGTTTTACTGAGTTTGACAACGCCGGAAGTGATATATAAATACTTTATGCCTATGTAAATTATTTATAGCATATTAAATATTTTATGGACATTTTAAAATGTCGTTTCCTGTCATAAAAGATATTTTATTTAATGCAAGTTGTTTTCAGGCGGGAGCCGACAACCATTGCCTACGAAGCTGACTGTCGTTAGTTCCTGAGACGATCGGATTACTCGATCAAAACAGATCAAGAAGATGAATTTAAACAGCTTATCCATAATTAATATTTTTTATTCTTAATTCATTAAGAAAAACCTTTATTAAACGAATTACGAATTTTATATCAAGCTGGAATAAAAATGTTAATTAAAAAATAAAAATTAAGATGTACAAATGTAAGTAACCCCTTACATTTACACTCTGCATTTTTGGTTTACATGGTTGCCAGTGAAAATAATTTTTGTGCGCGTGTAAAAATCAAAATAACATGTGTTCATTTTTTGGTAATCTGTGCAGACTGCAATCAACCAATACAACTTATTATATATGCAAAAGGGTGTAGATAGAGACTAAATTAGAAAATAATCTATGCCAAAATCAAAAGAACTTTGAGTTGAAGCCTAATGATAGAGAAGGCTACAAAAAGCTATCAAAACGATTTGGAGTGCACGTCTCCACTGTGCGACAAATTAATTATAAATGGAGGGACTTTGGTATGTCGGCATCGCAACCAAGAAGTGTCCGTCCACGAAAAATAACTGCAAGAGCAAGTAAACATCTTCTTCGACAAAGCAAAATAAAAATAAATAAAATAAGCAACAAATATAAATAAAAAATAAACAAACTACGAATGCACACATAAATATAGTAAATGTAATAATAATAATCAATAACAAATAATTAAATAATTAATTAAAACTAATGAGTAAAATGTTAACAGGCAACATTATAAAATAACAACATTCGGATTCACAATCATTCTAAGTCAATAGCCTCGAGAATATTTTGTGACATAACGGCTAACCAATAGACCCTGATAGCCATAATCACTCAGGTCACTCTACTATTAAATATATTGCTGGCAATTTGTTATATAAAAACGCATTGCTGGTATTTTTACTATAAAAAATATTTTTATACTTTCATAGTTCTTTTTTATTTTGGGGGGGAGGGGTCACTATTTGCCCATAGCTGGGATGCTGACAGGTGCTACCATCCCAGATTAGGGTGAATCTGGGAAAAACAGCAATTAAGAGGTGGTTACACGCTCATGAAAACATCTAATCTCCCGATCACATGCCTAGCTGCCATACCAGGACTATTACTATTACTACTACTATGGATAATGACAATAATATATATTGGGTTGGTGCATAATTATCAGGCGATTTTTAGGCGAGTTATTTGTTAATAAAAATTGCTGTTTGTTTACTTTTTTTTTTTTTTTAATAAAAATATTATTTTATTTTCAGGTTATAAAAATGCCAGTCGATAATCACACTCTCCGGAATAATTTAAAAATGTTATTCTTGAATTGTTATATATTTTTTTTCATAATAAATAGTGGTTAAAAAGCGCCTGATAATTATGCACTAACCCAATATATTAATAAATCGATTTCAATCTGGAGTAATGAAATTCTTTTAACCTATATTAGAAGTTGATATTGGAAACTGATTGAATACAGGGGATGTTATGATGTTTTTCTTGTTGATATCCGAGCTTTGGTAAAAACAACAATGCCAAGTGTGACGAACATCCAAAATAAATAAGAAAATTCTCCTACAGTGAGATGCAATTAATCAGAACATTTTCCATGCGAAACACGCGAAGATGACTCAGTGAATATGGATAGGTTTCAAAAGTTGTTTCTTATAATTAGCCACCTTGAAGTCATAGAATATTGAAAAGGAAAGTTTGAGGATTTAGTATAGCAATGAAGTTATCTATCTATCTATCTATCTATCTATCTATCTCAGTCTGTTCATTATCTATCTATCTATCTATGGATTTCGTTAATCGGACTGACTTCCTCATCTTGGTTGCTTTCCTCACAACGTTTCGGCCGTCTGATCCTCCGGCCTTCTTCAGGTGCATCTCGAACTCGGGAACCGTCGGTCTGGAATTTCGAACCCAACCCTTTATTGTTAAGGGGGCACATACTTTTTGAATTTTTTCTGAGACGCCTCGCATGTATGGTAAGCAGACCGTTGGAGGTTTTTGCGAGTATGTGCCCCTTACAACATCAGGACGGTATTCAAAAGTGAATCAACACTGAGAAGACACCTAGTCCGAGTAAAGCCACTCATAGAGAAGAACCAGACCAAGAACTGCATATATTCCATCCCATGCAGCTGCGGCAAGGTTTACAAGGGCGAAACATGCCGCCCCCTTAAAGTAAGGGTGGATGAACATCGAAAAGCAGTGACTAGAGGGGAGACGGAAAAGTCGGGTATAGCCTACCATGTATGGAAGGAAAAGGGTGACCATCGCCCTCTCTGGGATGAAGTTAAAATAATAAACAGTGAGCCCCACTGGAAAGTGAGAAAACTCAAAGAAACAGCTCACATGCTAGGACATAACAACCTCCTGAGCAGACCAAGTATAGAACTGAACACTCTAATCGTAAGAGAGAACCTAGAATAACAACTTAGGTTTAAATATACCAAAAATTCATACACGATCGTCCCAGTGACATATGGCCGAGGCGACTAGGACGTTGGAACAGTGATTGCAAGTTCTCCCGATGTTCTGAGTTCAATCCCGAGCAAAGGCAGTGGCAGCAACAAACAAGAGCGGTGACAACGATAATAGAAGCAACAGCAGCAGCAACGATGGCGTCAAGCAGTAGTAGCAGCAGCGATGGCCTTAATGGAACGAGAACTTGGTACCCCAAAAATATAGACAATTACTATCTATCTATCTATCTCAGTCTGTTCATTATCTATCTATGTGTCTGTCTGTCCCTGTCTAAGAAGATATTTTACCTATACCAGTCTAATATTATCTATCTAGGTGTAGTAGCATCTGTTAGGGTTCTAGCTTTAGGGAACAACCATAAAAAACTGTCAAAATGTCGAAATACATTTTTATAGTAAAATTACCAACAATACCTATTTATAGCAAAATGACTACCAATATATTTTATCTGTAGTTGAAGGCATACAGTTGCGTTCAAAATATATTTAGTTGTAACCATAAAATTGTATTCAAAACATCTATATTTTGGCATTAAATAACCCATAGAGGTGATGATATGCCTCTAAACAAAATCATCTATCTATCTATCTATCTATCTATCTATCTATCTAATGAAAGTACGTTTCCCTCTTACAGCGTCCCAGTATAATGCTCAACCTAATTTTAAAGTTGAAGTTCATGAAAACTCATTCTTTCTTTATCATCTGAATCTTCGTTTTTGTGCCTATCGTCTGCATTCTTAGACAATTCCGTTGTCATGGTAACGTGAAATTTTTAATCTTTGCAGGTATATTTTTGTGTACTAAATTTGATTAATATATATTGCTAATATTGTACTAGAATGACTGTAATGACGCCAGGTTTCATTGATCTGACATTACATCTGGGTGAGTAGTCATTACCTACGAGTAAAGTCCCGAGAGAAATACGATGACGTCACACTAGAATATGCTTTTATCAGAAAAAAGATAACTTCGGTTTTTCAGTATTTTCTACTTAACAGATCTATTCATAGGTAATAGAGGAATGATGTTATTTTATTTTAAAACAATTCCAAGCAGTAAAGATAATTTTAAACAACTGAAAAAACTGTTTCTTAATTCTAAATAGTAATTAAGCCAAATTAATCAAAGCATTTAAGATTTAAATAATAAATATAATAATTATTAACAGAATTCTTCTTCACGACCAGAATTATTGTCATCAGTTCAACACTTAAGCATTCACATATGATAACGGTACATTGCAATGTGAAGACAGGACATTTCTCTTGGGACCACGATAGTTAAAAAGTACGGATGTTAAATACTATACCTATTTTTTCAATCATTTCGCCCCAATTAAGGCAATATAGCCACTAAGACGTAAACGGGGGGTACTAGGAGTGAAGTAAAGTGGAAAAATGTTATTGAGGAGAAGGGGCAATAAAAGAACAGGTTTCGATGAGTCAGAAGATAACGAATGACGTTGCATTTAAATTTCTAAAGATCGTAGTTGACAGGAAAGCAAAAATCTGGAAGAGAGTTCCACAGGCAAGTAGTGAAAGAGAAGAAACTATCAGAATAGAACATACGGTTAAACGTAGCAATTTCAACAGAAAAAATAACGAGACCTAGCTGCCAATCTAGTACTAGGCTTAAATTCGTGACATCGAGGCGCCAAAGTGAAAAACTCATCAGAATAATCACAAAAACAATATTTATAGAAAAGAGTCTGGAAAACTGTGTTACGGCGTTTGGAAGTTGATTGAAGCCGAGGTGAGAGGTTAGGACCACAGTTTTGTTTCTATGGAATACAAAGGCTCGAGGACGACTGAAGGTAGAGTGTTAATGTTAAAATGGTTATGATGAACAAGGTGTAGTAGGAGTAAACGAGGAAATTGAAGATTATGGGAAAGTGAAGGATAAAGCGTGATTGACCTTTGACTTGTAGTGGTTAAGATTCTAATGTCCAATAAAGCATTCACGCTAAGTCACCTTTACTAAAGCAGCAGTTCTTGGGCAAACGCTGTCTGAGAACTCTGCTTGCAAACTTTCTGCTTATTTTTGGTATACGGAGGAAACGTGGGTAATTCGGTCCCGTGGAAGTAACAGTAACGATCTGAACTGGTAGAACTAAAGAATGGAGCTCATCTGAACATGTACTATGGAAAGAATTATAGGCTAGCGATCTTGCAACCGTTGGGAAGAGGCTGTAGAGTGGAGAGAGTCTTTCCTCGTAAGACAGCGAAATGCAGTTAATTGTAATAGAAAAATGGACGCCTTACTGTGTAGTAATTGACATGGATTTAGTTTGAGAGATTATTGCTATTTTAGTAAGATCCTTTTACACATTTGGGACGTATTTATTTTTAACCATTTCACTCCACTCAAGGCAACAATGCCACTAGAACGAATGGGATTATGCGGTGTTAAGGTGAAGGAGAATGAGAAGATTGAGAATGGGGAGGATTGAGGAAAGGACAAAAAGGAATTGTGTTCAAGAAGACAGAAGATGGCGGTTAACGTTGCATTTAAAATTTTGAAGATTGGTAGTTACGTGGGAAGCAAGAAATCGGAAGGGAATTCCACAGGTAAGAAGTGCGAGAAAAGAAACTGTTAGAGTATAAGTGGCTGTTGCATCTAGCTAGTTCAACAGTAAAACGGTGAGACCGAGTTGCCAGTCTAGTAACACGCTTAAATTCCTGAAGTCAGGGCACCAGGAAAAATCTGATCCGAGCAGTTGCCATTAAAATATTGTAGAAAACACTGAGGGAAGTCACGTCAGGTCGGCGAGAAAGTGATTGGAGACGAGATCAGGTCCGCTTGTATAGCAGATTTTATCAAGAATCTTGAGATGTGCAGTACGACACCAGACCAGATATAGCAACAGTATTCAATGTAACGACGAATGATAGATTTATATATGTGCAAGGTGGAGTCTGATGAGAAAGAACAAGAACAAACAGCCTTCTTTGCAATACACGTAGCAATTGACACGATATAGTTGCTCAAGTTCATATCACTGGAAAACGTGAGGCCAAGAATGCGTAGAGTGTTCCTCTCCAGGAGTTCAGAGTCAGCCATCCCGATGGTAGGCAGAAAAGGTTCTCTGTGGTGATTAAAGAAGTTATCTTTTGGGGTCATTGTTTGCAGACAAAGTTAAGCTTGGCAATGTCACTGTGAAGTGATGGTTATAAATCTTCCATTGCGCACCTTCATTAGTTTAATGAATTAAATACTTACTAGATGACGCGTGATTGGCCTTTTGCCAGACTAAGTTAAGGTCAGTAAATAACGTGAGTTGAGTGCTAAATAAACAGATATGCTTATTTGAAAGATGCCATCAACTATTTCTCACTTTGAAAGCAAACTGTTTAAAAAGAAGGAAAATAAACGACTGTCGAACGATTTACGACACCCGCCTTTTACTCTAGACCCTCGTGAGGCGCTTTCTGCAATTGCTAAAGTCACTTTGACCTATGCCAGTTTTAACGCAAAAGCAGCGCTCAGACGGAGTTGGCTGTGAAACGAGTCTTGTGCTTCCTCGAGAGGAAACTATTTCAACCAGACCAAACTCCACTCACGCATAGGAAGAATATCAGCCCAGAGGAGCAGAAGTTAAATCTTTGTTAGCCTCATTTGGTGGAATCTTTGGTGAAGAAAAAATAATAGACCAGGACCCTGTCATTCGATCCTGTAACTAGCTTTGCAAAAAACAAACAAACAAAAAAACAAAAACAAAAAACAAAAAAAAGAAAAACTTGAAAGATTGAAAGAGAATGAGATTTTAATGAGGAGAAATGAGGAAAAAATCAATAAATGAATTTGGGATTCAGGAAGATAGAAGATGAGGATTGACGTTTAATTTTTTGAAGATTGTAGGTGGCAAGGAAGCAATTAATCGGAAGGAAGTTCCACAGGCGAGAAAAGAATAGAACCAGCGATTGCATCTAGCTATTTAAAATGTAAAATGGCGAGACCTAGCTGCCAATCTAGTAGCACGCTTAAATTCATGCAGACGAGGCTCCAAGGAGAACAGCTGATCAGAACAATTGTCACGAAAATATATGTAGAAAAGACAGAGGGAAGCCACGTCACGAAATGTAACATTTAGCTTTACAAGTAACGTCGTATTTAGCATTACCAGCAGTGTCATATTTTGTCTAATAAGCAATGTGATATTTTGACCTTACAAACAACGTACTAATTAGCCTCAACAGCAATGTCATATTACATTAACTTATAAGCAAATTAATATTTAGCATTATAAGCTACTAGATATTTAGCGTTATAGGAAATGTCATGAGCACTTCTACGTGGTGTATTGATTAGGAAGTGTGTCTCGCTAGAGCAATTGCGCCTCAGTAGTGAGTTCGATCCTCAATGGGCGCTCTATAATTGCTACCTTGTTCTGCACCTAAGGTGCGCCATAGCGCACTTCGATGTAGTCAAATAGCAAGCCTGTCTCGCTGGATCAATTATGACTGAGTAGTGAGTTCGATCCTCACTGGGGGATCCATATTTGTGGACTTGAGACACACCTAAGCTACGCTTAGCAAATAGCATCAAACAATGTCATATTTTACCCGACAAGTAGTATAATTATTAGCGTTACAAGCAATGTAATAATTGGTTTTGAAGTCGTCGAGGGAATTTTCGAAATTTATCTTGGTAAATATATCAAGTAAAAAAAAAAAAGTTTTAAATGTTGGCACGAAGATAGGAGATACCACAAGTGTTGGAAATCTATCCTTAGAACCAGATAAGATATCTTAAGGGGAGGGGATCGAAAAAATTAGGGCCTTAATTGGGAGTGGCACGAATTGTATTATCAAAAGACTTTAAAATACCAGGTTTGACCTAAATGTACATTTGATATAAGCGTGAGATGTCAAGCGACGAATGAAAAGATGATATTTGTTGATGTGGGTTCCTTTAGCCTTACTACGTACACGACGAGTTTTCATCAGTCGAATCTCGCTGTAGATCACGTGACAACAAGGTTTTGTGATACTTTTTGCATCTTTCTCTTTATTCCTGTCAGTTATTGTTTCATTTTTCGTAAGAATTTGCTGCACAGTTTCTAGTGATCCTGTAATTACGGGTACGATTTTCACATTAGTGTTGCAGTACGCTATTTTATTTTTCTTTATTTCTCTAGCAAGACGTCAACGCAATTTTACTGTCGCCATTCTTATTCCCGTATAAAGCTACCGCCCCATTTTAAAGAGCAATACAAACCACATAACTGTCCTTAAATTAAGAGTTTGGTCTTAATTTTACAGTTTTACAGACTATAAATGTGTGCAAATCTTTTCTGAATGGAGGACTTCAGTGACACACTTTTGATTCATAAGCACTTTCATGATAGACGCCATTTTGACAGAAAAAACGTCCAGCTGGTATCTGTGCCTACAAGCTATGCACACACTTCAATATATACACTAATAATCTCTATGAAGGCCTTTTCTGTTTTACTGTAAACATTATACATTAAATAGAAATGTTTATATACACACGCTTCCATGTATATAATCTTCTAATATATATATAAATATATATATATATATATATATATATATATATATATATATGTGTGTGTGTGTACAAAAATTACATATAAATGATATGTAAATCTTGATATACAAGAACAATGATATATAAACTTTAAATTCCATAACAATATTGGGGAAAATGATGATGAACTCGAAAACAGTTTTGTGTGACTCGTTCCGTTCTTTAACATTTCGTCAGACTAAAGTGATATTTACGTTGATGAAAGTACACATGAACATTAAGGACTGGGGACGTTAAAATTTTAAACGTTAAAATTTTAATTTGTTTTAAATATATGTTTGGATAAATTCCATTTAGTATATTATTGCTTATATTTTTATAACTTTTGTTATTAAGTATCCCATATTGTGATGATATAAAAGATCTGTCCAGAATGGTAAACGTTGTAAAAACCTGGGTGCAGATTTACTGTGGATAATCTAGCGATTAAAGTAATTTCTATAGACTTTCGTCTTAGTAAATGCTTTCTCTTTTAATAAAGATGCATATTTTAAATCTAAATTATGGTTAGACTCATTACAGTAGCAACTAATGTATTGAATTTTGTAAATTTTAGTTTCATACAATATTTTATTAAAATATCTAGAGGTTTCTACAATGTATTGTTTGTGGCAATTATTACAGGTGACAAAATAACACTCCTTTCATGTTTTAGGTTATTATTATTTTGCTTTGTGTTAATTAAGCTGTTTATTGTTTTCAGAAGTAGTGTAACGAAAATAATATTCTCCCTACCAACTCTATCACAATTCAGAAAATTAAGACGAAGAATATATATATATATAGTTGGGTTGATGTGAGTTTGTGATGGTAGGTTTCCCTCCCACTGACCATTGTTTTATTCACACCAAAGAATATATATATATATATATATATATATATATATATATATATATATATATATGTATATGTATGTATGTGTGTGTGTGTGTGTGTGTGTGAAAACTTGCACGTACACTTATATTTCTTTCTTTCATATTTTTTATATATACATATATATATATATGTATATATATATATGTATATATATATATATATATATATATATATATATATATATATATATATATGTGTGTGTGTGTGTGTCTGTGTGTGTGTGGCAAGAGCTTGTGTTTTAAACCTGTATAGTGTAGGGCCAACACTTCAATCCGTTAGGTGTTACTGTTGTATTTTCTATGTCAAATACGTTTTACGTGGTAGAATACACACACACACACACACACACACACACACACACATATATATATATATATATATATATATTTACGAGGTGGAATATATATATATATATATATATATATATATATATATATATATATATATATATATATATATATATATATATGCACAAAATTACATCCCCGTATATCAACATGGGTACATGTCTGGGTGAAAATTGGTATTCAAGTGTTTCTTGGGTGTTGTCTGTGCTTTTCAAAGGATGTCGTTTTGCTTCACATCGAGTGAGCTGCACAGATGTAGTTATAGGCAATATGTTTCTGTATCTCCCATGTGAACTTGTGCTGTGGATTTCCAGAGCTTCTAAATTAGTCGATATCTCAAAATTTCACAAAATATACAAACACACACACATACATACATACATACATATATACATACATACATATATATATATATATATGTATTCAAACATATTGTTAAATATAACAGACAACGAATGTCTGTTATGTTTTATCATGTGCCGTTCCAAGCTTCGTGTAGTGGCTTTAGTTTTGGGAGAAAATAAAAACCTTTCAATTCCGAAGGTTTTTCAGGTGCTGACATGACTTGCCACGAATGGAAAATTTCAGAAAGTACTTGGAACTTCCCTTGGTGATGTGCAACTGTTGTAAGTGACCTCATCCGCCCTGGGTGATTTTTCCCCATCCCAGATACGTGGCCGCCTACGTTAGCACGAGTTTTTTTCCATAGCGATCATCAAAGCAACACCTTCGTTCGTGGATTATTTACCAGGTGCTTCGTGCCCAGTAAACATATTCAAAATGTCAAAAACTTCTGCATTTATATATTTTTTGTAAATAGTGATCATGTTCTTTTTGTATACGTACAAAACATTATTTTTTATGTGAAATCTTAATTTTACCACTTAAAAAATTATTAAATTTATATGAAACTACTTTCAGGATATATGTATAAGCTGTGTAAGGTAAAGGGGTATCGTGTTTAAGTTTGGGTTCCATCCCCAAGCTGCCCCATTTTATAGATGCTATACACAAATAAAATAGCCTACATTGAAAACCGAAGCACTTCCGGTCCCAAGAATTTCAGATAAAGGATTCTACGTTATGAAGAGACATGACATTTTAAACAATTTTCTCTAAGACAACTTTCCTCCTGCTTCCTGTTTATTACTTTTGTTTGCAGGGTCAAATCCAAGCTCCTTGCGCAATTCTCCGTGTATTGCCATTCCTAACCAGACATACATATTTTGTTCTCCTTCTCAGGTAATTATTTCTTCTCTGCCACGCTGGCATTATTATTATTATTATTGTTATTATTATTATTATTATTATTATTATTATTATTATTATTTGTTTTCTTTGATAATAGTTGCGTAATCACACGAGATTTCTGAGAGTCATTTTTAATTTGGGTGACAGTAATGGTAATAATAATGATGAGAGGAACATTCAGCATTCATTGACTGAAAAGATGGCGTTGCTATGAAATTTTTAAAAATGATTCTCTTCAAGCAGTTTTTAAGGAAAGTATAATTCGCAAGACCATTTTTATTTATCTTTCTAGTATTGGCTGGGGGTGTTCCTTTCTTAACTTTTGTTCAGGGTAGTGTAGAAAGTCAACATCACTATTTCATCATTATTTTCTCTTCGAGTTACATGTGCTATTCATTTTAGTTGTTGCTGCTGCTGAAAATCTTGGGTTTCGGTTATTTCGTAAAGTTCTTTGCGATTCTATACCACAATTCTATAAGATCTGACGAAAGAGGACCTTCTTTTAGACGAGGAGGATTCATAAGCTGGAAGCTATTTCTAATAATTGATCTAGGAAAACGGTATTACATAGTTGATAGTTTAGACATTTCTGAAAGACTCCAACGCCAGGAAGGTTATACAGTGATATATGAGAAGATAACTCGAATTCTTAGGTTAATATTTTGGTTGTGTAACATCGTGCGGTATTGAAGAAAAACTATACCTAGCACAGCCTATTGATTCTTTTTAAACAGTTTACCTCAAGCAAGACGATAGTGCCACTTGAACGTAGGTGGGGGCGGTTAGAGAGAATGAAAATACTTTAATGAAGCTAAATGAGAAAAAGAGAAAGGAACAGGTTTCGGGAAAACAGAAAATGGCGATTTACGTTGGATTTAAATTTTTGAAGATTGTAGTTGACAGGGAAGCAAGAAATCGGAAGGGAGTTCCACAGGCTAAAAAAAGAAACTATTAGACGGTTGCATCTAAATCTTTCAAAATTAAAACGGTGAGACCTAGTTGCCAATCTAGTAGTATGCTTAAGTTCATGGCAGTCGAAGCACTAAGGATAACAATATCCATGAAAATATTTGTAACAAAGACAGATGAAGGCCACATCACGTCGATGAGAAAGTCTTTGAAGTCAAGCTGCTTGGTGAGGATCGATTGCATTAAAGACTCTTCTTTGAAGTTTGTCAACAATCTTGAGGTATATAATAGGAACACCAGACCAGATATGGCAGTAATATTCAATGCACTGACAAATGGTAGATTTTTAAATGTGCAAACTGGATTCTGACAGTGTCTGTCTATATTTCTGAGATGAGGTATTATGTACACTATTTACATTATTCGGACTATTGTCCTCATCTTTGTCGCCATATGACACATGGCACAGTGGATAAAGGCGTTAGTTAGATCCAGTGACAGGACCAAAAGAGTGTGAGTTCAATACCCGGTTATGGAAGTGGAGAACTTGGAGAGGGGAATTAACAGGAGATTACTGATAACTGGCATCCATTAAATATGGCACGTGGAACTAGAACAGTCTACCCCAGTGAGCGAAATAAAGGGTTCAGTTCGACATTGTAACCACCTGAAGAAGGCCGGAGAGTACAACGGCCGAAACGTTGTAATAAATATGGCGACAAAGATGAGGACAATAGTCCGAATAATGTAAACAGTGGATTCTGACATTACTAAATTTGTTGTAGCTGATCCATAATCCCTAGATTGTTTTGTATTTGTTCATTTCCAATTCTGATTTTTGTATGATGGATTCAGGGTTATCATCAACCATACATTTTTCATAATTTTCTTGCCGGCTTCAATTTGTCGAACCTCTCGTTCGCCTAAATCTTCTCTGTAGCGTTTTTGGCGTTGTTCCAAGTGAGCCAGTTATTATGAGCACGACCTTTAAACTCCATAACACATTGCAACAATAATTCGCCATTTAAAATAATTTTACTACTGCATATTCCGCCATTGATTTTATTATTCAATATCAAAGTTATATAGACGGTGAATTATGAAGTTATTTAAAGGTAACCAGTCAAATCATTATTTGAACTGAAGCTAACATTATACAGGACAGTCGAAAACAATGAATTAATTACACACTCAGTGTTAGGAACTATTTATTGTAATTAAGCGTGTATAAGCCACTTTTCGGTAAGCCATGTCCTTTGGTCATTTGGAGATATTCTCAATTACATTCCTAAGTTCCAGGGGATTTAAGTAATTAGCAATGACACAAATTCTTCTAACCGTCAACATATTCAAGATATAAGATATTTACCAATTTATTAAGTGTAATTATCCAGTTCGCTCGGATGAATTTGTTCGTACACTTCATTAACTAAATCAAACAGTCGGTATTAGAAAGCACCAAATTATCCAGGTATTATTATAGAACGGAGTTTCTAGACTGACATACTTTTGTACGGCCAGTGCAATCGAAACACGTTAGGGGGTGCAGTTTGCTAGCCATGAGTTGTACCAAACGGTATGGAACAAAATGTGTATTTATTATTATTATTAGTATTATATATATATTGAGTCATTGTCAATCACTGTGTGTTTATCTAAATCTAAAAATAAACACGCTAAAATTCACCTTCATCCCTGACCGTGCGCCGACAGCTTACTGGTAGAAGTTCTGACTGACGCAAAATCAGTCGGGTTTTGAATCTAGCTAGAAGCAACCGGACGTCTAGTCACACTGATGAGCTGTGAAACAGCGAAACAGTCTGTCTGTGGATGACAAAAATATATATATATGTATGTATATATATATATATATATATATATATATATATATATATATATATATATATATATATATATATGTATATATATATATGTATATATATATATATACAACTACTACTACTAATAATAAATACACATTTATGTATGTATGTATGTATATATATATATGTATATATATGTGTGTGTGTGTGTGTGTGTCTGTGTCTGTGTGTGTTTTGAACAATTAAAAAATATTGAAAAATTAAAAAAATTAAAAAATGAATATTTTCAGATAAACCGGATCGTATATTAATATTTTTTGTTTTATTATTTCGACTAGTTTCGGCCAGCATGGCCATCATTAGGAGAAAAACAAATTCTGCTTGTTAGTAGCAGTGAACTACAGGAATTAATCAATTTCTGAAGAAAATAAACTTTATCTGTAGTTTTCATTTGTTTATTTATCGTCAGTCCCTCTGTTGGTCAAACGGCCTCTTTTAAGTTGTTTTTAAGATAGAGGCTGGATAGATTCATGTGACTCTAAATTCCCTTGGTCATTTTGACAGTCTTTTTGGTTCCTGAGAAGGGGATGTGTTTGTTTTAAGTGTATTTTATCATTTAGTTCTTCGGGTGTGTGCATGATGTATGCAAGTGTATATATTAGAATGGGTGTGTGTATAAGTGTGATACCTCAACACCTCTGCAATCATGTCTGTCTTGTGTGCCTGAGAAATGTGGGTAGGGCGTGATTTATGGGGTTACATATTAATTCTATCTATGTTGCTAAATTTGTCATTAAGCCTGTCTTGAGGCGCAAAATCCATTTGTTTTCATGGTCTTCTAGAATTTTCCTAATGTTAAATATCTTATATATATATATATATATATATATATATATATATATAATACAAGTAAAAGGTTTGTCACTTAACTGATTAGGGTTACCTTTCAGCAACTCACTCGACTGCAGAGTAGACGGACCCTTCGGGAATGACTCATTCCACTCATCAGGGGTTATCAGCAATTGATTGCTTATACTTCTCGATTTTTTATATGCACTTTTTTATTGGTGCATTTTTTTCCCATAGTGTTTGTGTTTGTGTGTGTGTGTGTGTGTGTGTGTGTGTGTGTGTGTACGTTCGTGCGTGTGCGCCCGTTTGGGCGTATGGGCTTGTGTGTAGAATGTCGTGGTTATTTGTCCTTTTTTTAAAAACTTTATACTCACCTTTTTTTCTTTTTCTCTTTCAGTTGTAACGACTTTGACTTACGGTGTTCCACACAGACACCCACACACACACACACACACACACACACACACACACACACACACACACACACACACACATATATATATATATATATATATATATATATATATATATATATATATATATATATGTGTCTGAAACACTTGGGGAAATAAATTATAACCAATGCACCTTTAAGGTTGTCAGTTTTCTATTTAAATTAATAATTGCTCTGATTTTACACTGAGCTCTCTGGATTATATTCTCCTTGGGATTATCCATACTGATTACCTAACTTTTCATGATATATATATATATATATATATATATATATATATATATATATATATATATATATATATATATATAATGAAAATACATGTTAAAAATCACTACACAACACCTTTCATATTTCAGCACTACAGTTGTGCTTCCTCAAGCGATGGTAAATAAGTGGTGAGTAAAAAATTATTTTTAAATTTGAAAATCAGATAACAACAAATCAGAATTAAAATGACGTTTGTGGGTTTACCCTTATCAACCAATTAGGTGTCAGGCCGATGTTAAATCCAAGTGTAAGATAAAATTCAAATTCAAAAATAAAATATAATCATTTAAAAAAATTTAAATGCTAGAGACAGTGGAATTATACTCTATTTGTTCTTATCTCATGACTATATATATATATATATATATATATATATATATATATATATATATATATATATATATCCAGTTTCCCCATAATTGATTAGTCAAAGCATTGACTGATAATATCGACATAGGAGATATATCTCAGCGTACGAGGAGTTGAGAAGTTTTAGCTAGGCCATGTAGATTTACTGTTGGAAAGCATGAAGTCGTGAGCGAGGTTTAGTTGTTCCTAATCAAAGACTGAACACGACAGATTGTGCGCTTCTAATGTCGAGCAACAAAGATGCTGTTGAAACAAAATTCATCACCGTTAATAATTCCAAAAGACCGATAACTAATGCGAGTTTGGAAGAACGTTACGGGCTGATTAGAACTGAGATCTAAACGGAAGACTACATTTGAGAAGACCAAATTAATTTACATTATTTACATTATTCGGGCTGTTATCCCCATCTTCACTGCCATATTCACGTTTCGGTCGTTGTACCCTCCGGCGTTCTTCAGGTGATTGGAATTTCGATTCGAACCATTTATTTCTTCCTTCCACCTGGATAGATTGTTCTAGTTCCACATGCCATGCCTCTTCCGGATGTCACACTTATTACCTTTTAACCCAACTCTCCATGATTTTTGGTTCACCACTGCTGTAGCCAGGTATTGGACTCACAACTCTCTGGGTCTAGTCACTGAATCTAACCAACGCCTTCATCCATTGGGCCATGTGTCCTTGACGATAAAAGCGTTGACTAGACCCAAAGAGATGTGAGTTCAATAACAGGCTACAGCAGTGGTGAACCAAAAAAAAAAAAACAAAAAAACTTGGAGAGTATAGTTAAAGGGATATAACTAAAACATTTGGAAGAGGCAGGGCACGTAGAAGTAGAACAATCTACACCGGTGGAAGAAATAAAGGGTTCGGTTCGAAATTACAGTCACCTGTATAAAACTGAAACGTTGTGAATATAGTAATAAAGATGAGGATATCAGTCTGAATAATGAAAATAATGAAATAATCATAATAACTTATCTCAAAGATATAGACAGATAAGACCAAATTTGTCTTCTTGATCCTAATCCATGACAATGTTATTGCGTTGAGCTGTCCAACGACATTGCTGCATTTCATTTTCAAAATAAACCAGTACTTTTTCTTTCCTTTTTTTTCGAAACATTATCTTTTAAAAGTTTTATATAAATCTTATATGTCCAAAATAAGTTTACGGGTTTCTTTCTGGAAAATAGGTACAAGTTTAAAGCAAGAAATATGTATCTAAAAACAAATAAAAAAAATTACAGTAGATCGAAATAATATCCCTTTTATACGAGGGTTTCATAAAAGATATCTGTTGTGGTGTCCTCCCTCTAAAGAGTCTATGTTGGACTCTTCCGCCTACAATAAGATTAGTAGGAGAGAAGGCCTTGGGGGGAACAGTCGAATAGATTGAACGCTGGGTCAACCGACACACATTCACTAGTCGTGTAATACTCTTCTGTTGTACTTACTGTTTAATATATGATATATCTGCAACACTTGTTTTGTTATTTCTTTAACCATTTACTTAGTCACAACAATGTCTTTAAAACTTAAAATTTGATTTAATTTCAACCATTTTTAACATCTAATTTAATCTCCCTGCTTTTTATTTCGTGGCGTCCTGCTTGATGAGGTATTTTATTTCCCGGTGCCGTTACTTCAAGAGATGAGTGAAATATTCAATAAGACACTAGAAACGACGGGTAACTTCTCAGATAAACAAATTAATCTGTCCATTATTGTGCTCTTAAAATTATTCCATCAGGAAACAACGGACTTCGTCATTTTTTGTATATATATTTGAGGAAGCCATTTTATGTATCAAGTTCCTCTAAATACTAAAGTAGCACTAACTCATAAATGTTGCTTTATCTGGCGCAATCCAAGTCCGCTGCTTGTTCGAAAACAGTGAAAAAAAGAAGAATTGAATTCTAGCCTCTAGCATAGAACTTTTCAAACTGATGTGCAGCGAAAATTCAATATAATTATTCCATGCTTTCTCTAATCATTAACTAAATTTTTAATTTAATTATTTCTTTCTATATACATTTTGAAACACGCAGACAAACACACACACACACACACACACACACACACACACACACACACACACACACACACACACACACACACACATACATATATATATATATATATATATACATCACATAAATTTTGGTATCTGTCTATATTTCTGAGATGAGGTATTATGTACACTATTTACATTATTCGGACTATTGTCCTCATCTCTGGCGCTATATTTATTAAAACTTTGTACACTCCGGCCTTCTTTAGGTGGTTGGAATGTCGTACTGAACCCTTTATTTCGCTCACCGAGGTAGACTGTGAGCGTACAACGGGCGAAACGTTGTAATAAATATGTCGACAAAGATGAGGACAATAGACCGAATAATGTAAATAGTGCACATAAATTTTGCATTCATATTTGTCACGTGACTTCAAGTTTCACGCTATGAAAAGACAGTTCTGAGAACAAAACAAAACAAAAAAGCAAAAAAAAAAAAAAAAAAAAAAAGGAAAAGAAACGACCCTAGTATATACCAAATCTATGAGGGAAAATGCGGAAGATATTTAAAAAGAATCGCCGGCAAGAAGAAAAAGAAAGTAAGCACAGAAAAATAAACAAACAAACAAACAAACAAACAAAAAAAAACACCCCAAAAAGTGAGAGATTAAAATGGCCTGGGTGATTACGCGAATTTATTTTATTTTTCCCGTGAGAGTGATTCTAAGTCTTTTTTTTCAACTTTCCCCCATGGGCTACGTATATTATTAGGGTGGATTCTCTCTTTTTGTCTCATGTGAATTGTCAGAGGATAGCTTCATAACGTGAAACTTGAAGCCACGATGTGTCTGACTTTCTTAAACGGGATTTCATCATTATATTCTATGATATATATATATATATATATATATATATATATATGCCTGATGTAACAGTAAAATTGTGATTAAGCTTTAATCGTTGTATCTTAGAAATGATTAAAGATATCTTACTGGAATTTTATTAGATTTTTATAACACTATTGGGAACTACACTGTTTAAAGTAAAAATAAAAATGGGACATATATTTCAAATACGAGTATCTACTATAGTAACGTTTGAAGTAATACAAACGTTTCATTAAAAATAACTCCTTTAATTCTTTATATACACACACACATATATATATATATATATATATATATATATATATATATATATATATATATATATGTATATATGTATATACTGGGTGTAACAGCAAAATTATCGAAATCGTCTAAAAGCAAAGTTTCCCATTTGTTAGATTGAAACGTTGCATATTAGAAATGATTAAATATATCTCATTGGAATTCTGCGAAGTTTTTATAAGACCATTGGACTCTACTAGAACAATAAGAATGTATAGGTACTCTCCAAGCTTAGCAGCAGTATCGTGATGAAATTGATCATAAACGAAAATGACATGTTCATCATTAATGAATCATAGCTAAGGATCGGAAGCTCATGAAGGATGAAATAAATTTCAAATATAGAAATTTATTATTTCAGGACCATTTTCCAACTTATTTAAGATGATCTTCGTCTTCTCTAACCTTCTAACTTTCTGTCCTGGAGTAACTAGTTGCCTCACAAGCTTCACGTACGATTCCATTTTCAAGTCTTTTTTCACTGCTTTTTGGACTGTCATAGCTGAAACTCCTCTCTTACGTGCCAAACGTCTTATGGTCTGAGGTGAATCTTTTCTAATTGATCTCTTTAGCTCTAAGTTGAAATGATGATCCATCTTGCTCTTGTAACCTCCTGATCCAGTTTTCTCTTTACCGTTCCTTCTTTAAATTTATTCACCTTTCTCTGGATGTTTTTTGAATGAACTTTGAAGATGGAAGCCAGAGTATGAATGTTGGCACCAGTACTGAAGGCCTGAATGATCTTTTTCCTCTCACCTTTGCCTAGTTGAGGAGACATTGGGGTTGACACAAATCGATTTTAATCTCTTCTCTTTCTAGCTGAATAACTCAAAAGGTTTTTCAGTGATTCTTTCGACAAATGGTATCAAGATGGCTAAAATTCTTATCTGAAAACTTGTAAAAAAGAAAGACAGTTTTGTGTTTTTTTTTTTTAGATATTAAACATTTTGTGGGATGTTGTAACACGATTTGGACAATTTTGCGGTTACACCGATATATATATATATACATATATATATACATATATATATATATATATATATATATATATATATATATATATATATATATATATGATGCAACAATGGCCTTATTCTGTTGCTATAAAATAATATCTATGAAAGACGTGTTTCGTGCACACCTCATGTAACTGTCTAGCTTGACCTTGGCTTGTATTTCGCAATTTTCCTTTTAGTCTGGTTTGCTTTACCAAATCTAAAGAGCACAGCCTACCCTGTTACTTAAAACTTATATCAGGGATAAGATGAGTTCATGCCTTTTCTAAGAGCCTTAGAAACAGACTCAGTTATAATTTGAAAGCATGCCGATTCCATTTTCTGCAATGATAGCAGCTACTCAAGCTGCAGACACACACACACGCAAACATGCGCGCGCACGCACACGCACGCACGCACGCACGCACGCACGCACAGAGAGATATCTATCCCTCTATCTAAGTCAGTTCATTCATGTATATCTATCCGTCTATTATCTCTCTCTCTCTCTCTCTCTCTCTCTCTCTCACACACACACACTTATATATATATATTACTATTATAAACATTATATTTCATTCATATGTACAGGGTGGAGCAGAAGTAACGCCCTTTTTAAGTATTTATTAACATTAACTTAATTTACGAAAGTAAATTACAGTTGTTTAAGAAAATTTCATAAGTATTGACACATCAAAGCAACATGATTTTTTCTGATTAACAAACGAGTTAACATGTTCAAAATGCACCTCATTCATGTTTAATACAACGCCGAAACCTATTAGCAACAATTCTACAAACGCTTTGACACATTTCTACGTCATTTTCAGAAAATTTATCAGAAATTGCTTGTTTTAATTCAGGAACTGTTTTCGCTTTGATTCTATAAACAAGATCTCTCAGTAAACCCCACAGAAAAGTCTGGTGTGGTTTGATCTGGTGATCGTGATGGCCACTTAATCGGACCACGTCGTCTTATCCCCTTCAGCTCGAAAAAAAAGGTTGTTACTTTTGCCGCATCAGTATATCTCACTATTATAAATAACTCACTCCATTCATATCTATCTATCTATCTATCTATCTATCTATCTATCTATCTATCTATCTATCTATCTATCTGATTTGTTCATATCTATCTATCTATCTATCTATCTATCTATCTATCTATCTATCTATCTGATTTGTTCATATCTATCTATCTATCTATCTATCTATCTATCTATCTATCTGATTTGTTCATATCTATCTATCTATCTATTTGATTTGTTCATATCTATCTATCTATCTAATTTGTTCATATCTATCTATCTAATTTGTTCATATCTATCTATCTATCTATCTATCTATCTATCTATCTATCTATCTAATTTGTTCATATCTATCTATCTATCTATCTATCTATCTGATTTTTTCATATCTATCTATCTATCTATCTGATTTGTTCATATCTATCTATCTATCTCGCTTCATCTATCTATCTGTCTATCTATCTATCTATCTATCTATCTATCTATCTATCTATATCTATATCTATATATATATATGTGTGTGTGTGTGTGTGTGTGTGTATGTACGTCTGGAGTAGATTAACAGAAAGAATAACACAGGTTGAGACTTGATTCGCGCTAAATCAGAGAAGGCTTCGCGAAACAAACCTCACCTCGAACAGAAGTCCATTAGTGATGTTGTTAATCAGGAAAAGATTTCTGTTGAAAGGAACTCTCCAAGTCATCAGACTTAATTCATTGTTTCCTTGCTTTTTCTCATCTGTCTTTCATTTTTCCTTTGTAGGCAGTTACTTGATTAATATATTTGTATAATGGAATAAAAGCAATTCCATTTGTTTGGAGAAAGTACTCAGACGTTCAATGCTAGCTTCACAGTATAAAAGAAAGGAAAACAAAATAATGTCTCCTTCTTACAGGGACAAACAACAACAACAACAACAACAACAAAAATAAATAAATGTACGTATATGAACAAATAATCGCACCCAGAAACGCTCACATGCGGTCACAGACAAATTCTCAAAGATACAATTGGTTATGTGTAGAGTAGGCGCCTTGCTGTAGGCTAATGGCTAGCAAAGCAGTCTTCAACACCATTAACGGTGTGTTGTAAATTTAATTATCACTAGATATCGCTCAATGGAGGCCTTGTGTCAGACTAAGCAATGCTTAGTAGATAGTTGAAGGCTCCCAGCTGTGGGAGAAGCTACCGACCTCGTCGATCACTCTATTACCGCTGTGTTGCGAGTTCAATCGTCACTGGATGCCCCGCAATTGTAGCTTTTCTTCCAGACTAATCTAAATTTGATATGTTAATATAAATAATTTTGTTTGTACAAAAGGAAATTAGGTAAAAGCAATAGATTATATTTTTCTTTCTTCAGAATGGAACTGTGATTAATTCAAGTGTCAGCTACAGATCATCCCCAGTCCCTTTTTAAAATCATTTCACCCCAAGCAAGGCAACAAAGCCACTAATATTCAGGGTGGGTGGGTGATGTTACTGAGTGTGAAAGAATATAAGAAAAAAAAATTATTAAGGAGCGAGAACAATAAAAGAAGAGAATTTATGAGGACAGGAGATAACGACTGACATATAATTTAATTTTTTGTAGATCAAATTTGACTGGAAAGCAAGAAGCGGGAAGAGTGTTTCACAGGCGTGAAGTGCGATAGAAGACACTGTTAGAATAAATCTTATGGTTACGTCTTAGCCATTTTAACTGTAAAATGATAAGATTTAGTAATGCGCTTAAATTTATAGAGTCTAGGTATCATAAAGGAGAGTAATATTTATTTTGCGTGATACAAAAATGTGGCACAAGGTCAAAAGCGTGGGATAGAGTAAGGCTGGTCTTCAGTCTCTCTTATCTTAAACTTCGGTAGCAACAACTACTGACCCAGACATACTACAGTATTCTTTACACCAAAACAACCTACTTTTACCATAAAGCAGAGTTCCGAAGAACACTTACCATGGAAGTATTTATAGAAAAAGGCAGAGGTCAGCTATATTATGGCGGTGGGAGAGCGACTGAAGCCGGGATGGCGGGTCGTGACCAATAATATTGCAGATTCTTCTTAGGATTTTATCAGGGATCTCTAAATATATAGCAGGAGCACTAGAACATACGTGACAGCAATACTCAAAGCAAGGATGAATGGTAGACTTATAAATATGTAAGAAATTCTGACGAGAAAAATTGTCGAGCACGAGACAGTGAACCGACTTTCCTAGTAGCAGACCTATCAGTTGATTCAACTTAATCTTTCCCCGTCATTTCAGTGAAAACGGTAAGTCCGCAAAGGCGTAACGAGTTACTCTCCTGGTTTGGTTTGGTTTGTTTAACGGCATATCAAATTTCTTATGGGTCATTTAATGTCGAAATTTTCTTTTCTTGAGAGCTTTGGTATTTTTTCTGAAAAAATGTATTACTGGTATTTCTTTTTTTTCCAATAATGTATTGCAGGTAATTTTTCTAATCTTTTTTCATATTTTTATTTTTTAACCCTAGTTTGAGGTTTCACTATTCGCCCATAGTTGGGACTCTAACAGGTGCTGCCACCCCAGGTTAAGGTGGACCAGTGAACAACAGCGATTAAGAGGTTAATCTGGAGGCTAACACCAGTCATGCTGATGGTAGGCAGAAAAGATTCTCTCAGACGATTAAGAGAAAAAAGTTTAGTTTTGGGGCGTTAAAATTAACAAGCCGAATTAACAACAAAATTTGACGTTATCGAATTGCTCAGACTTGCTCTTCAGACAGGAATAATGGTTGCATCAATCAGCACAGATTCATACTGAGAGCTGAGGGAATCGGTTGTGAGGGTCGAACTGAATCCAACAACCGAATTCAAATGACAAGAACGTTTGTAGATGAAATACCGGAATGGTAGATAGACTGTAAACTTTGCGCAACAAGTTATATAGAAGTTGTGTATAGTTGAAATCATATGAACATTGAATCCGATCTGTTTTATTCCTCCACCAAGTGTCTTGTAGGAGCCTACGCGGTACCTTTCACTCTGATTCCTTGTACAAGGTTTCAATTTTATTCATTTCTGGTCTTTCTCTCCTTTGCGCGATATGGTTTGAGTTTCACTCGACCGGTTTCTTCCCTCAAAGCGATGGTCCGGGGAACCGACTTGAAGGGGGATGCTTCCACGATCCCTATAAACTTAACCAGTTAAAATCTAGGGATAACCGGTATCTTCCTCACATACCCCTATAAATTGTGCCTCTTAATTTGTAATTGTTTACCTCGAGTGGCTCCCGGGACTTGCAGCGGTTGAACATCATTGTAATATATATATATTCAAGATCATCACTTGATAAGACACCGGAGGTGTTGAAACAAAATGGCTATTTTTGTAGTGATTTTATAACATATTTATGTTATAATTTTTAAATAAACAATTATATATGCTCTACTCTGTATTGAGCACTCTTTTAAGAATAGTAATTGTTGGTTATTGGAATTTATCCCGTATATACCAATCCTATACTCATATATATATATATATATATATATATATATATATATATATATATATATATATATATATATACGAGTATCTACTATAGAAACGTTTGAAGTAATACAAACGCTTGATTAAAAATAACTCCTTTAATTCTTTATTTATATATATATATATATATATATATATATATATATATATATATATATATATATATATATATATATATATATATATATATATATATATATATATATATATATATATATATATATATATATATATATATATATATATATATATATATATATATATATATATATATATATATATATATATAATGCAATCTGAACTTCATTATATGGAGGAATGGTTAGCGGTTCGGTTTGAGGAATCGGAGAGCTGAGTTCGAATTCCAGTCGAGTTCATTACATTCACTTACGAGCTAATACCATTGGGAAATGTATGAATCCAGCTCTTTCCCTGAATATAAAGAATGAATCCTGCTTTTTCCCGAGAAGATAATCAATCTTATGCCATTAGTTTGAACCTGAATGCATCCCTACTTGTTTTTGTACTTCATTTTTGCTGAGACATTGTGTTCCCTATGCACAAGTTTAACTCCTGACATATATTGCAGTAGTAACAAGTCATTACTATTGCATTTTCTAACTTCCTGTTTTCCGACTCGAACATTGAAGCCATCAAGTATGACGACTTTAACAGCACAAGAAATCTTGTGGACAAGTTCCTTTAGCGGGAGATAAAATGCGATGTGTCATCTTTAGAGAAACACATGGTCGGACCGAGGACTCAATTAGACCTAATTCCGCGTGAATCGTTTCTCGCTTTTCATCATTGCTGGCATCACCGTTGTATACACACACACACACACACACATATATATATATATACATATATATATATATGTGCGTGCGTGTGTCTGTGTGTGTGAGGAATTAATGGATTCTTGTTCGTAATCCAACATTATTCTTAATCTAATGTTATGTTAGTGGAAGCGCATGTTTCAATAAGTATACTTGTTTCTTTTTTTAAAAAAAGGTATGAAGTACGTCTATCGGCTTGTACATTCGAGAGACTTAATAAAGAAAATGTCTAAAGCACGCCGTGTCAGACAGTAGTTTCCCCCTACAAAAGGGGACGCAGGTTTCCTTCAGAAGCCTCTCAAATCACAGGCCGGTAGACGTAAGTAACATTGTTAAAAAAACAGCGTGTCTACTTAAACATGTATTTATACTAAAATAACGTTTGGACTAATAGTAATAATAATAATAATAATAATAATAATAATATATATATATATGACTATATAATATAATATATATGATATATATATATATATATATATATATGTGGGAAACATTTAGGCAGTAAAAATGAATCCCAGAAAGTTTTGTTATTTTTTTCTATTCAACTCACAAAGTATGATTAATACATATTACACACTAGCGTGTAAAAGTTTTGGATCAACTACATAAAATGATTATACACCTTTATTTTATTAAGAACTTAAGACTGTCCGCAGTATGCTTTTTTCAGTCGTCTCCTGTCCCTGGGGGTTATAATATTCTTGTCACAGCAGATACAACGCTTTAAGTAGCTTGAAGCCGAAAAAAAAAGGGAACAATTGGAACAATGAAAGATTTTCGATCATAAAGTCATAATGATATGTAGATTTCTAAGTTCGAATTTTCCCGTCTTATTAGCATGAGTAAAAGGTACCTTTGAAAGTCATTGTAGTTGAACATTAGATAGCTTTTCTTCGACATCGCATAAAATTTCTGCTGAAACAAAGATGAATGCTGTGACTTTGAAGGGGAAGATGACTCAACGAGATATATACTACACAAGTTAAAAAAGGGAGATGGTAGATGGTGGGAATTTCAGTAGACAATCCAGAATTAACAGCCACACAAGTGAGGAGTGAATTTTAATTGTTGCTGTTTTTTTTGTTTTGTTTTTATTAATCATTTCACCCCAATCAAGATAATAAAGCCACGAAGACGCTAGTAGCTACTGAGTGTAAAATAAAGCCATTATTAAGGGGAGAGAAGATAATGTTTGACATTTTATTTCAATTCTTGAACATTAAAATTGACTCAAAGAGCGTTCCACAATCTAGATGAAACTTTTAAAATAGAACTTGCGGTTACATCTAGCCAGTTCAAATGTAAGATGATGAGATTTAGTTAGTATTAGCGCTTCAATTCAGGGAAAATGACTCAACGAGTGATAGCCAGGTGACTAGGAATTTCCAGAAAATGTGTTCAAACCATCCAAAAGACATTTGCTATTATTGTCAGTGTTTTAAGTACAAAGAAAACCGGATGACCACAAAAGTTAGACCAGAAATATGAAAGATTGTGAATGTCTCAGTAGTTAATCCAGAATTAACAGTCAGATGACAAGTGAGAAGTGAATGTAATGTTAACAATGAGGTTTAGTTGATACAGTACTTGAACCGGGGTTTATAGCAGAAAAATAATTAACTAAACCATCGGGATAGAGGACTGATGTGGTAAAAGATTTTTCTAATATGGTTTGCAGGGAAGTGAGGAAAAGTAATTCTTTTTGATGAATGCACTATAGAGTTACATTCTAACGCAAGTGAATATATAAGATCATTGAGGCAAAGAAACAATGCAAGATTTCCTACAATGACAGTAAAATTTTGCGGTGACCACGTAATGTTTTGGGATTGTTTCAGAAGCGACTGTAGAAAAGAATTCGTAACAGTTGATGTAAACCTAAACAACAAAACTATATTAGTTTATTGCGGTATAATCTTCTTCCAGACTACGAAAAGGAAAAAAAAGTTATTCACCGTTATGGTGTACTTTGTCGCACATCACGAGCAACAGAAAATTGAACTTCTGAAAGACTGGCCTGCCAACAGTCCTGATCTCAGTATAATCATTTTGGTGGGAAGTGAAGAAACAAGTACTCCAACAAAATCCATGCAGTCTGCTAGAGTATTGGGATTACTGTCAATGTCATTTCCAAATGAGGCAGTTAGTCGAGCCAACAGCAACATTAGTACCTTCACGACCACAACCCATCATGCCACCCATACTGGCAAGAAGTAAGTCCCACACGGATACCCACATCCCGTGAACCACTGTTCTGTGGAAACGACTCCCAAGAGGATGTTTTCCCGATCACTACAATCTTAACCTGTTCAAGTTTAGGGTTAACCGTTATCTTCCCCTCTTATCCGCATAAACTCTCTCTTACTGTAACACTCTACCTCCAGTGGCTTCTGGGACTTGTGCAGAGTGAATCTCACTGTAAAAAAATTAAACTCCAGCCTATTTGTAGTTTCTGTAATAATAAAGAGAATCAATTTCCATTTTAACTAAAGAAAAGAAATGTGAAGTTTTCGATGGTGGCGCATTATTTTTGATTGGTCATTCTTTTTCGCAGCACAATGCTTAAGATGCTGTATCATCCACCATACAACATTGACAGGAATCGTTTCTTAGCTTTCTCAAAGACCATAAAATGCAACGAGAAAAGCATAACGCTGATCATTTTCGATTAGGGGGTAAAATTAACAAGAGTAATTAATTTAGCAGGGTGGTCCAAAAGTTTTGCACACCACTGTATTTTACAATTTTCGAATAAATCTTTCTCTGTGTGTGATTAAATAAATTACGAACGTTATGTCTGCTTATTTTTAGCAGAATCCGTACATATTCACAGGTATTTTTCCGTGTATTACAATCAACTGATGCAAGAAATGCACTGTAACAGTGAAAATCACCTTTATTTCCCAAGTACTTTCCACCTCTTTCTGAGATCATCAGAGTGCATCACACACACACACACACACACACACACACACACACACACACACACACACACACACACATATATATATATATATAGCTATTTAATACATATATATTAAGAAATATACGTCATATCATACATTAATTGCACAACTCTGAGTTTCATGCCGAAGCAATTTTCAAGTGCTGGAATTATTATATTTACACATTCGGATATATATATATATATATATATATATATATATATATATATATATATATATATATATATATATGAAGAAATATAGTCTTAAAGTGTGCTATATTTATGGGATAAAGTGCTCAGTATCAGAGATAGAGCGTGTGTAAATATAAAAGTGAACATAGAAGTCAACACTTAGAGGCGACAGTCTGTTTCATGCTAGATGCAATCGTCAGGCAACTCTCTCTCTCTCTCTCTCTCTCTCTCTCTCTCTCTCTATATATATATATATATATATATATACTCCAGTTTAAAAGTTTGAGGTGACTCCTGGTAATTTTTTAAATTAGCTTCAAAAATAGTTGTTTTGTACTATAAATAAGAGAAAATTATTATATATGGTTAAAAAAGTCGGACATTATTTTCTTTATTAGAAATTGTATTGTGACAGAAAGAAAAACAGACCATTTTATGATATTTTGGTCTCTATTAAAATATCCTCCTTTTGCCCTGATTGCTGCAGAAGAAATTTTTGCCATTCGTTGCAAAAGTTTCTCAAAGTATAAGTTTGTGAATGGGTTCCATTCTTTTTTCAATGACACAATGAGCTCTTTTCTTAATTTTTTCACTCTTCTATCAGGTCCATCCCATGCTAACTCTGGGAGTGGCTTCAAACGTCTGAACTGTACTATATATATATATATATATATATATATATATATATTACTTTAAACCTCTTTTTGGATAATTGGATACTTATATCTGATAAGAGACAATATATTTATTTATTTTCGTCTACCGGCATGAATATGAGTAATATGAATATCTACTGAGAAAATAACTTTTAAAGTGATCTGTCGGATTAATAAACAAAATATCCATTACTTCTTTAGAATACATACATACATACATACATACATAAAGTTTGGTTTAAAGGGAAGGTGGACGATTCTTGAATAGGAAGCTCTTCGTAGCCGAGTGGTCAAATGTACGTCTGATCAAACAACGATTTCTCCTACTGTCTTCACAAATATGGGTTATTTTTAGTGGATACTCACATTTGTGTAGACGGCTCCGTTTATTTTAACCTGCGTTTTATTTCGTCTACCGGTCTGAGAATTCAGGAAATCTTATTAAACAATTAATGCGCTAGACATTCGAGAAATCCTATTATTACAGGAAAAATATGTCCTCCAGCAGGATACGAAACTGCGTCCTCTTTTGCAAGAGAAACCGTAGTTTGACCAGACGTGTTACACACACACACACACACACACACACACACACACACACACACACACACACACACACACACACACAATATAAAAGGCTCAAAAACTAATATTGCATGATTATAATTTATTACATTAGAATCGTAATCACGATCCAATTCATTAGACTTACAAATTCACCTAGCTCCATCTTGTACATAGAGCTCTACCTGGATTTTATCCTCTTGGAAATATATATATATATATATATATATATATATATATATATATATATATATATATATATATATATATATATATGCAATTTTTTATATATATTATTTATATATTATATATGTGCGGTACTTATTGGAAAGCGCTCAATATCAGTGATAGAGCTAACATATTTAGCATGAAACCCGGGGTCACAAACTCACACCAATCCAACTTAATATATATATATATATATATATATATATATATATATATATATATATATATATAATACTGATATGCAAAAGAGAGTGTGGGCCTATGGAGTGGTCACGTGATTAGCAAAAAAAATTATAATCCTTCTAATAGCGAATAAATAATCATTAACGGACTATTGTTTGAGATTAAAATGACTGAAAGACTGATAGAACTAAAGCTTCTCCATACACACAATGTATATTCGGAATAGTCCTCGTATGTTTTAATCATAACTTTTTGGCCGTTGTGTCATACGGCCTTCTTCAAGTGTATATCGATCTGGGTAAAATACATAACATACAGTCAATTCCGAAATGAACCCTTTATTTAATTAACGGGAGTAGCATGTTCTCTTTCCACTGTTCATGTTTAGGGATTTAAAAAAGTTTTTAGTTAGTTGTTATCGCTCGTCCGTTATCGCTGAGTGCAAGTATACACTGCCTGATCCAAGGATTGAACTCACAATCATTATGTCACCAAATTCACACATACAAAAAAAAAGCTTTTGCTCACTAGGCCATTTTCTAGTTTGTGCATAAATTACTAAATTATTACATCATGATTCATTGTAATTTTAAGCTATTTTCAATTTTAGAACTATAGATTCCATGTCTTGTGATTTGGCACTAAGCCATTACCTCGGGATTTTTTGTCATGTTCTCGTACGATCACATAAATTAAGCAACGACGAGCCGTATCAGTACCTAGATGGGTGACCGCTTGAGAATACAAGGTGTCGTAAGCTTGGGTGTGCGGATTGTATAATAGATAACGGCTCGAAATTGGAAATCGTTCTATACACTTACGCACAAATACCCTTGGGAAAGAGACGAATTTACTTCTTCCCCAGCTATGGGTTAATTAGTAGGACATGTATCAGTAAATCATTATTATCTAAAAAAAAAATCTTATAAATATATTTTCCGGTTTGAAATAACCTGCAAACGGTTGATAAGCCGTAAAAAAAATCAGTTATCATTTTAAAGCTATACATGTTGAGCTTCGTAACTGTAAAGTTTTTTTTTCTTCTCTGGTGCTTTTCCACTAAGCCTCGAGTTTGTTATCATCCACCATAGAACCGAAATTGAAGTTAGAAACTTGACATGTCGCTCATTTATTGTTCTTTTGTTTACATCCCATGACTCGAAAGCTGACAAGGCCTCCGCTCAATAAACTACACGTTTTTCTTTTCCGTTATATATAAAAAAAAAACAGTTTTAAAAAGACTTTTACCATGAAAAGTGCGAAAACATGTGCTCCGATTTTATGTCTGTAGAACTTTTAGCAAGTTTATATAAAACAAAAGCACCCTCCCCGAAAACAAAAAAAGCAACCACACAAAAAAGAAAGAACGAAAAATATAGAAGAAAGAGGAAAAGAAGAAAAGAAAAAAGAAGAAAGAAAGTAAAGATGTCTGATTATGTTCTTGCCAAGTGCTGTCTTCACACTGAAGAACCGTTGGCAGACAATGATTGAAGTAAAACTAAATGTATTAGACTTTTATACCACACACACGCACGCAAGCACGCACACGCACGTGTAAGTGGTTTTTAAGGATCGGTGGGTAAGTAGGGGGGCGTTTTTTAAAAGTATTTTCTGGTCTAAAACTCCAAAGAAAGAAAAAAAGAAATGCAAGGAAGATAAAAGTTTAGTGTGTTCAACGTGACAATATAATTTTTTTTTCTCGTTTGCTGGCGGGAAACGCTAGTTAGGAATGATTTTTATTCCATCTGGATGCTCTTCTCCAATCATGCTTGTTAAAAAAAAAATAGCAAAAGTAAGAGGAAAAAAATATATCATTATGAATTTAATCTGACACAAGACTACAAGTGTTGAGTGCTTACTAATGATTGAACTCACTACGCTCTCGTAATAGTCAACTGGACTCGACTGTTACCAGACAGCGATACGCTCGTTATATACTAAACTTAACTTGGTCTGACATAAGGCTACTAATAGAGAAGGCTACCTATTGATTATAGAACTCACGAGTTATGCTCCATCAAAAAAAAAAAAAAAAAAGAGAAAAAGCAACCGTCATATTGGCATGCTGGTAAATATTTCCTCCCTTAAATGGTAGCAACAGAAAGCTAGGAAAAGGACAAACCGTCAACAGAAAGGAGACATGGAAGCAAGGTCACCAGCAAGAGAAAAAGCCCCAAATACGAGTTACAAATTGAAGATGCCAACATAGAGCAAGTACAGAAATTTAGATATCTGAGAAGTGTCTTAACACAGAATTGGGTAAGCGGCACCAAAACCCGAACATGGATGGGATTAGAAGCACTGAAAAAGCTAAGTGAGGTGCCGAGAAACAAAAAGAAAAATCATTAAAAACAAAGAAGATAAAGCTGGATTGCTATGTGATACCCATCATCTTATATAGCAGTGAATGATGCGCCATGAGGAGAAAACTGGAGTCAACAGAAATATGCTTCTACAGAAGGATACTGGGAATTCCATGGACGGATCGAGTAAGCAACGAGAAAATCTCAAAGAAAATGCCAACAGAAAGAACCCATGCTTAGAATAAGGAAGATACAGTTAAATTGAGGAAGGAGGGCTTGGAAAGCTCAACCCTCACAGGGCATACTGAGTACAAGCAAACTGCATAGATGACAAACTTGTGTGAATGTTTAGCGTAAAGAGAAAAAAAACTAAGAAAACAAAAGAGCAACATAAAGTAATGGCAACAAGTGGTAGGAAATTTTGGAGAGTCATAGTTGTTCATGGCCTGAAGGGACGCGGCACATAGAAGAAGACAAAGAAGAAGAAAGAAAGAAGAGAAGATCAAACACTTTCTAGTATTGATGTAGATTTCCTTCCTAACCTTTTGTTTAAAGTAGCGTGAAAAGCTAGCATCTTGATAATATGATTAAAGGCGGTCCACGACTTACGTCGGAAATCAGTTCCTACGGCCCGACGTAACCTGATTTTCGATGTAGGTTGGAATTCATCTACACTAGCACCCGCGAGTCTGTCTTACGTTTGGGAGCCATAATGAAGGGCAAAAATTTCCCCATAAAAAAACGACACAAACGAGAGATAGCGAATGTAGCACAATCCAACATGGCGTACAACCGGCGTCTTCCTTATATAGCGCCGCGTGACTACGTATTATATTATGGAAGATGGCATCGTAATCACGAAAGCCGAACGTTGGGTCTGACGTCATCTGATGACATTCTGTATTTTTCATGGTACTTACATGTGCTACTAGCAGCATGGCCCGTCGTTGCCCGTGCTTGATTCAAAAATCGTACGACTCATACAGCAATCGCTATCACTCGACTTAAAAAAATTTTTGCCCTTCCTTGCCTTTAAAGGAGTGCCCTTTGAGTGCAAATTGAGCAAAACGATATCGCGGTAGGACTTGCAGATAGATCAATGTTTGTCAACAAACCGAGATAAATAAATGCATTGTGAGTATCACCAATTTTACAGATTTTATTAACTGTGTGTTGCGTCAATAATTCAATTCAACAGGGATCTATGTCAGGAAAACCAACGTATGCGACATTTTATCTAAGTTAGAGCAGGAAACAGATCACTTTTTGCTCTTAATTTATTGACATTTTGGAGAACAAGATCATGAATGTCACCGAGATATCAAATATTGAAATTACATACTCAGAATTTTGCATCTTGCTGTAGTAGTAATCAAGTATAATCACTGAGCAAGTCATATAAACAAAATAAAAAAAGGCAATGAGAGACGAAGAAGAAGAAGTTGAAGTGGTGTGGAGTAACAGAGAGATAAGAATAAAGAGGAGGAAGAACGAAGAGAGAGAGAGAGAGAGAGAGAGAGAGAGAGCGAGAAAAGGAAATACAGAAAGAGAAAGTGAAGAGAAAAACGAAAGTGTAGGGAGTAAAAATGGGAGTAAAAAAGAAAAAAGAAAAGAGAGAATCCAGAGAGATAGATAGATAGATAAAGAGAGAGGGAGAGAGGGGGGAAGATAAACAAAGAGAAGTTAAAATGAGAAGGGAAAAAAAAGAAATAAAGAGAAAGATATGGAAAGAGGGAGCGAGAGTTGAAAGAAGAAGAAACAGAAAAGGCTAGGTGAAAAGACAAAGAGAGAAAGCGAGAGAAAATAAAGCGAGGAGCTGTGAAAAACGAAAGTTAAGATATAAAGAAAAAGAAAATGGATGGATGAAGAGAAAGTGGGGAGCAAAAAGAATAAGGGAAAGAAAGAAAAAGAATGACGGTGATTACGAAGATGACGATGAAAAGAGAAAGGGAAGTGTGAAGCAGAGAAGTTAAAGACGCCCCAAGCCTTTCTTTTTCTTCGTCCCCCCTTTCCTATCTTTTTCACTCCTCACATTATCTTCTTTCGTTTTCCTCTTTTTCTCTCTTATGTGCCATCTCTTTCACGTTACTTTTTCTTTCTTTCTCTTATCACCTGACTTTTTGCTTCTTCCTTTTCTTTAATCTTCTCTCACTCTTTCTCTCTCACTTTTACCTTTTCTCTCTTTATTTGTTTTTGTCATTTTATTTTTCGCTTTTCTTTCTTTCTTTCTTTCTTTCTTTCTTTTCACTTCTCCTTTTTGTTAAGGGGCCTCCCATTTTCACACAAATGGACTCAACCGAGGTATACATATACTACCACCAGTGAATACCCGGGAATACGTTAAGACAGTCTTTGTTTCTTTCTTTATTTCTCTCTTTCTTTCTTTTCCCTTTTCCTTTTTGTTAAGGGGTTTCCCCTTTTCACACGAATGAACTCAACCGAGGTATACATATACTACTACCAGTGAATACCCGGAGTAGTATGGGAGTAGTATCAGAGGAAGGTAGCACAAGAGTCACCGTCACGAGCACCTAGACTCAGTAAGGAGTCATACCGCGATACTTCAATACCAAGATTGTATATATATTATTGCTACTAACCCGCATTCCTGGATCTACTAACCCGTATTACCAGATTGTATTATTACGTTAATACGTTTATTTTCCTTATCTATTCCTGGCGTTTATTTATTGATATCGGATTTCATCCCGGAATCCACAACACTTTTCTTTTTTTTTCTCACCCTCCCGCCCCTTTTTTCTTTCGTTTTTCTCTTTCCGTATTACCACTTCCCGCTTTATTTTCTCTTTTTTCTTTTTAACCTAATCTCTTTATTCTTTCTCTCTTTTTTCTTTTCTCTCCCCCGACAATTTCAACTCCACCCTCTCCGACTGTAAGTGAACACGCTAAAAAATCAAAACAAAACAAAACAAAAAATTAAAAAATTAAAAAAAAACAACTCTCACAAAAAATAAGTGTCTTACCTGTAATGATGACGGTTGGAAAACGTGATGGTGTTGCGACGTAACTCTCAAGCAAAAAATTTTGTAATAAGTTAATATCCAATTGTTTCGTCACATCCGGTAGAGATCTGAGGGCCTTGAATTTGGCATCATTAGCATTACGCGCCGTCTCTCGATGCTTGAGAGATTTTTCACCGTAAGGATATATAATGGCTTCAGCATTCCCCAGCGTGGCATATTCCTAGAATAAATAAATATATTTGATCAGTAAGATAAAATTCAACTCCGAGAGTGTACTCGACCTGACCAAAATCGGATTATACAATACATTCTGATCTGAATTTTATACGTTAATTTTATACGTTTAATTTTTATACGTTAATTTTATACGTTTAATTTTTATACGTTAATTTTATACGTTTAATTTTATACGGTGAGATTTTGGGTAGTGGGCCAGGATTGGGAAGTTTTTTAGCACGCTCTCGTTATCAATAAGTTCATATCACTTCTTTCACTTTCCTTCTGGCATGAAGGTAATAATGAGATTAGATGTTACCTTATAAGGTAACATTCGTCTTTCATTGACCGAACAGTTAGCGTGAAGGTTGGTTGAAATTTTCAAAATCTTTGCCTTAAAATAGTTTTAAAAAATACATTTATCAAGTCCGCTAATTGTTACCGACCTTTCTTGTACTGATGGGAGATTCCTTCCTAACCTTTTGTTCAGTGTAGTGTGGGAAGTCAACATATTGATTATATCAGTATTTTTCCTTATCCTTACATACCCTATCTATTTTAAATGTTGCTGCTGTCAGAGGCCTTCAAGTCATTTTTACAGTAAGGTTAGCCGTGTACAAGGCCCAGGGGCCACTCGTGGTAGAGGGTTACGTTTAGTTTATATGTATGAGAGGGGAAAATAATGGTTAACTCTAGACTTGAACAGGTCATGATTGTAGTGATCCGTTTCTGTTCTTTGTTAATGAGCTTTCTCGCGGAGATCTTTCTGTTGGAGCTCGTAGACTAGTAGTGCAGAAACACTACCAACTTCAACAAAGAACAATCGTCTTCCGAACCCACAAGGTTCATTTGCTTGAATCCATTTTCTAATCCGAGAAGGCGGTTGTATATAACTGATAATTTAGACAATTCTGAACGAGTGGAACATGATGTATAACATTCATGTGATAATCTACACTTGACAAAAATATTTAAGAATATGTCTCGATTTTTTTTAGGCTAAGGGCTCTCCACAACTTCCTATCGCTTGTTCATGTAAGTAACATTTGGCCCTTTATCACAATATCTTTGTAATTGTTCTGCTATTCAGGGACACTAGTTAAATATGTTACTAGATGTTTCTCTTGCCTAATTTATTGTGTATGTGTTGCAGACATCGCAACTGTGTCTTTCAGATTGTTCGAAAATGGCAGCAATACTGCCAAAACCCTTACATCCGCTTATTACTTAAACTTCAGACATTGTTTATAGATTGAAATATCATTAATTCAAGACACCTAAGCTAGACCACACACTATAACTAGACTTAGCTGGAGTCCGTCATAGTATAAGACAAAGGTGCAAACTCTACTAAATTAAAATTGACCTACATGGAAGGATAGTAGTGAAGACACATACTATGAATCCATCATACACATTAAGAATGTAGAGATAATACATTGAACCGTCATAATGCCTGATGTGCTTTACCGATTTAGCCACAGAGGAGTGTTTCGGTGAGCAAGGTCGATTTTACTGTTTTTAAACTACAATTCTCCACGATTTTCTCTCGTACATTCATATCTGCTCGATGAGTATCCAAATGTAAACAAATGACGTCACACATTATGAAATGGACAAAGTCCGAGAATAATTTAAAGACATCTTTATGTTTATACATTCTTTTTTTATAGATACAAATATTTAAGTAAATGCTCTGTTTATAATAAACAGTATTAATAACATGTACCGGCCTGAATGTCCGAGAAATTTTCATAGAAAATATGCATACTCCGGCAGGAATCGAACCTGTATCCTATACGGAACCGTCATATAGCCTGACGTGTTTTACCGATTTACCCACAGATAATTAATATCTATAAAAAAAATAACGTATAAACATAAAAATGTCTTAAAATAATTGTCAGACTTTGTGCATTTCATAATGTGTGACGTCATTTGTTTACATTTAGATATGCATCGAGCAGATATGAATGTACGAGAGAAAATCATGGCGAATTGTAGTTTAAAAACAGTAAAATCGACCTTGCTCACCGAAACGCTCCTCTGTGGCTAAATCGGTAAAGCACATGAGGCGTGATAATACATTCTAAACACTTCAAATATCTCGGTGTATGGATCCCCTGTAATAAATTTAGTATAGGAGATAAGGAAATAAAACATAGATTGGCTCGCGTTCGCAGTACACTTTCCAATAGCGTAAGATGCTACAAAACAAAAACTCAAGTAATGTTTGTAAATAGCTTCTTCAGATCTAGACTGTCATATCGACGTCATGCATGGCATCTAACTCCTTCAGAAATATCGTCTATATACAACTGTTTTCTCATATCAATGATTAAACATAGCTCCAAGTGAATGGTCCTCTAGGACCTAAAAGATTTATTCGCTAGAGTCTAGGTTTTTATAAGACAATAAAAATGATAAAAACAGAGATTTAGAAATTAATAAATTCTAAACACTTCAAGATTCAGTCTATGGGTTAGTTATGAGGAGATTGGACATAGGATAGGCTGTGTTAGAAGCAGCCTTGTCCAATGTCATTATATGCTACAAAACGAAAACACTAATTTAAGAAAAAAAGTCATATTCTAAAGTAGCCTCATCAGATCGAGACTCTCATCTAAATATTATGCATGGCGTTCAAATTGTTCAGAAATGTCAAAACTATCACCGATTTATAATCGTTTTCTCACATCAATGAGTTAAAACGTGTTCAAGCCATTGGATCCTTTAGCTCTTAGAGAAGATAATACTTCATCAGACTCTATTGACTGGCACTACAAAATCACAAAGACCTTTACCAAATAACAAAAAAAAAACATCACTTGAAAGCTTCCAACATTAGTAATAACAAAACATGTGTAGCACATATACATATATGGTTTCGTGTCTATAAAACTAAATAAAAATTAATTATAGTGTCAAAAATAATTATAATAAAATAATTATAACAATTATAATTATCATTAATTCACACTTTCCAAATCAATGAGAATCGACTCCATTTTTCTCCTCTACACATACAAGCACGTGATGTTCTCGCTAACGGACAAACAGTTCACACGGACAGTTTCTTAACACGTGCATCAATGAAAATTTCATCTCTTTTTCCTTTTCAGGTCACAATAGAAACATATATCTTTTAGCACTCAACAAAAATTCAAGGTAAGAAAACCCCAAAAACTTTTTGTATTTTCCAACTAAATTATCTGGACACTCATAACACACATCTACAAAAAAACTTACGATAAAGCCTGTATACATTTGACTTATTCTTTATCTTACCATTCTGTTTGGATTCCGATCCATATTTGATCTACATTTGACTCCAAACTCACAATTTAGCTCTGTATTACCGTCTCGCCCGTCTCCAACACCACATAACAAGCGGGTATTAAATAATACTCGTTTTGTTGGAATAATACTCGTCAGTAGTAGGCAGAGCGATAATAGTAGAGTCAAGAAGTCTACTTTCCTGAAAAACTATTTTGAGAAAGAGATTTTTGAATCAATTTCGACCGACATTAACGTTAACTGTTCGTTCAATGAACGCCGAATGTTTACATATAAGGAAACGGATAATATAAACCATTATCATTACCATTAATACACGGTGGTGATGAAAAGTTCTTAGCCGACCAAGAAAGGATTCCATAACAAATTTTGGTGGTTGTCACCAGGTTAGATTTCGGGAATTGGGTCGGACCGTTAATCTTTTAGCAATGCCTGTAAATTTTCGGATGAAGATATACAAAATTTAACCAGGCATGATAAAATCGAGTGGATGATAAGATCTCCAAACGTTATTCGGTCATGTCGCCTTTTATTCTTCTCTGGTTATTTTGCAATGCCCAAATGAGGTTGATTTAGAGAGTTGCCATGGCGATGATCCGCACCCAAAAACTGATGAGTGAGTCAGCATTTAAAACAGAGAAAATAGGGGCAGACAGCAACAGAGGCAAGCACACAATCTGTTTTTTTATTGGCTACGTTTCTAAGGGCCATTAAGAATATTGATCAGCGGTGGGCGATCAGAATTGGCGACTCTTCAACACAACAATCTCCGTGATTGATTCTAAAGAAGATTTTAGGAGGCTACAAAAATAGTTGTTTTTTCATTTAGCAATTAATAATAATAATAATAATAATAATAATAATAATAATAATAATAATAATAATGGACACAGCTCATCCTCTACGGAAGTTTTTATCTATGTAAATATGTAGGTATCTATAAGCTTTTTGTACATAAATGCGCAGTGGAAAAAGTCCTGATGCCATTTCTGACATTAGGACTCTGGTTGGGCCCAGGAAGGAAATGTGTATACAACAGAACCCCAAGGAAATAATAATAATAATAATAATAAGAAGAAGAATTCCAGAGATTAAGCATTTAGAAACCCAAATAGGTTTGGAGATAGGCGTACATACATACATGAATACACACACACACACATACCCACATCCACATCCACACCCACACACAGACACACACACACACACACACATATATATATATATATGAATGATAAAATATGGTTTTGAGGTAAGATATATTTATGCGTTAAAGTTCTCAATATCAGGTATAGAGCATATGTAAATATAAAAGTGGACATTGAAGTCAAAACTCATCGGCAACAGTCTGTTTCACCCTTATACGCAATCATCAGGCTTGACTATTAATCACGATGTAGGCTGTCGCCACTGGGTGTTGACTTCAATGTCCACTTAATATATATATATATGATAAATCTACATAATATTTTACATTAATTGCACAACTCCTAGTTTCATGCCGAAGCAATTTTCAAGTGCTGGAAATACAATATTTATCTTTATTTAAATAAATATAATAATTTCAGGACTTGAAAATTGTTTCGGCATGAAACTAGGAGTTGTGCAGTTAATGTAAGATATTATGTAGATTTCTTAATATTTAAAAAAAAATATTATAATATAAGCTCTACTTCTGTATGGAGCACTGTCTTTTTAAAAATAAAAACAAAAATACTAAAGAACTCCGGATTATTTACCTAACGTGTTCTTTCCTATTTTTCTGCACACCTGCATATATATATATATATATATATATATTTAAAGACATTTATATTATGTTTAACGTTCTTTTTATAGATACAAGTATTTAAGCAAATGCTCTGTTTTATAATAAACAGTATTAAATAACATTTACCGGCCTGAATGTCCGAGAAATTTTCATAGAAAATTTTCGCTCTCCGACAGAACGTTAAACATAATATAAATGTCTTTAAATAAATTGTCGGACAATGTCCAATTCTAATATATATATATATATATATATATATATATATATATATATATATATATATATATATATATATATATATATATATATATATATATATACACACACACATATATATATGTATATATATATATATATATATATATATATATTAAATAGCTCTGTTACTTAACATTGATCATTGTTTTTCTTACACTATAGAATATTTATATGTATTTGTAAACAATCGCTCGCTTGTATACTTACCTATATTCAGCCAATCGGTTATATATATATATATATATATATATGCAATATAAATAAAAAAAAGAGAAAAAATTTTAAAAAATTTTTTTTATATATTGTTTTATTCAATAAAATGTTGTAACATATTAATGACGTTACATATTTTCGAACAAGCACGTCTATATATGAAAGTAATGTTCGATATCTGTTCGTTGAGTTCAATATATATGTAAACAGATTTAATAAAAAAGAACTGACAAGGTCTATCTGTTTAATTTTTAAAAATGTATTTTTCGAATAAAATGTTGAGTATTTTGCTCCAAGTTGTAGATAAACTGTTCAAAGTTCATGTCATGTTGTTGTTTTGTCATTTTTTCATACATTTTCAAGAAAGAATGAAGTATCTCTGTGCTATCCAGAATTCTTTTGTCTACATTCTAGTGTTCTCAGCACATCTTGATGTAGACAAAATAATTCTGACTATTTTTTTAAAAAATTGTGTTTTTACATCATACTGAAAGTTTTACCAAAGTCAACATTTGTCTCTACTTACCCCTAAGAAAATCGAAAACTTCGAACACATTCCCTGTACATTTTCTTCTAAATGAACTTCTGACAATTTCTGACGGAATTTCCTCCTTGTCTGAGAAGGATTATTTGTAACTTGGAAAATCGATCATTAAAATCAATCGAAACAAAATGTCTGTCGTTTTTAATAGTATTTGCCTTAAAGAACATTTGCTGCTTTAATTCAAAGAATACATACACGTATACCCCCCATATATATATATATATATATATATATATATATATATATATATATATATGGAGTATATATATATATATATATATATATATATATATATATATATATATATATATATACATGGAGAGTGTGATAATTGGTGAGAAGCATATACAGCTAGCATGCTAGGAGAGATAGATAGATAGATATGAACAGATTGAGATAGATAGATAGATAGATTTGAACAGACTGAGATAGATAGATAGATAGATATGAACAGACTGAGATAGATAGATAGATAGATATGAACAGACTGAGATAGATAGATAGATAGATAGATAGATAGATAGATAGATAGATAGATAGATAGATAGACTGGAAGTAGAAGAAAGAGAGATGTAGGAATTCGCTGCAGAAATACCATCGCTCCGACGTCACGTGACTGGGAAAGAAAAGTATAAGAAAAAGAAAAAAATAAGTGGGGGAGTAAGATCGGAAAGCAGACGATAACATCACTTCTTCCTTCCATGCGCCCGACTTCATCATGCTAGTCGTCTGCCACCCCATCCATATCTCTCCATGCCTCCATTTTGTTTTCTTTTTCTTACCCCCTACTATTTTTTTTTGTCTCAACCCGATTTAACACCGTTTTCTCTTCCAAACTGCTCGCCTGCTTCTCAGACTCCTACTTCCTTTCTGCTCTTTGCTAAACGAACCATTTTCTAAGTACGTTCGTTGTCTATAAGAAATGCAAGCCTGCAAATTCCTTTTCATTCTCCCGCCGTTATCGCTTACGTGTCTCTGGTATTTTTTAAGCTTTAATTCCTCGGTATCCTCTGGCTGACGTCTGGTCTAGTCGTCACGCAAATAAACCGACGAAAATGTTTGGGCAAAAGTCGACTGTGAACTTTGTTAAGTTGCGTTCAAGTCTTTTTTTTTTTACTTTTCTTTCTCACAAGGGAACTAAATTTTTCGAACCAGCTTTCTCTCCTCCTTCACAGTCAAGCATAGACGGTATGAACATTAACTTATCTATTTTTATAATAAATATTTACAATAACTTATTTACTTGCATGATAATTTATTATGCAAATCGAAGCTTGTTTCGTCATATTTTAAACATGCAATAGATAACGATTCGGAAAAAGAAATCGAAGAGCCGAGTTCAGATTCCAGTCGGGTTCGTTACCTTTAATTACGCGCTAATATCCTTGGGAAAGGTCAGGGCAGTTATGTGACATGCGTGATACACACGTAGGCGATCATGTATCTTTCTATACATGACTGACGAGGCAGATTTTTTCCCGCAATAGGTTGCCATTTCTTTCTGCAATAGACTAGTTGCCATTCAAGGCTATAGAATCCGGTCTGTCCTGCTATTTATTTACCCAGAGCCGAGAGGAGAAGAGGAGGACGCATACCTTTCCCAAGTGAATGTAATGGATTCGACTGGAATTCGAACTCGGCTCTCCGATTCCTCAATCCGAGCCGCTATCCATTACTCCATCGTGCCTCATTGGGAAAGGTATGTATCCATATTTCCTTCGTCTCCAGCTATGGGTTGAATAACAGGATAGATTGAGTCCAATAGCGATGGTTGGCAAGTAGTCTACCGCAGAAAGAAACGGCAGATTACAGCGGAAAAACCTTCTACCTAGTCAGTCACGAATCGAAAGAGATATGATCTCCCAAACGTATAGTACTTAACTGATATATAATATTCAAAATGCTTATATTTCTTTTTTAATTTCAGCTATGTAAATATAGGTCTTAAAAAGCTGCAGTCGCTCTCTCACAGACGCGACGTTGCCTCGCTCTGTCTTTTTTACATATACTTTCACGGTAATTGCTTCGATGAGCTGCTTTCGCTGGTTCCTAGGCCTCATGAATTTAAACGTCCTACGAGGCTGGCATCCCGTTCCCACCCCTTCACCGTTGAAACTGTTAGATGTAGACGTCTCTTCTACTCCAATAGCTTCATGTCTCGCACATCTCGCCTGTGGAACTCCCTTCCTTATTCCTGTTTCCCTGACAAATACAATCTCCAACTATTTAAGTGTAACGTCAATCGACATCTCCAGTTGCCTTGATCTATCCATTTCCCTTCTCCACATCCTTTCACCTTTCATTCCTATCTGCTCTCGCTCCAAGTCTTCTGTAACCCCCTTGCCTTGATTGATCCACTATCTTTCTCCACATCCTATCCTTTACCACTCCTATCTGCTCTTCCTCCAAACCTTCTGTAACCCCTTGCGTGCTAGTGGCTTCCAGCCTTACTTGGGGTGATAAGCTTATAAAAAAATATAACAAAGGAAAAATAGGTATTAGTATAATGTACAAACGTGAAGATAAGGAGATAATAGTGGAAAACGTACTCATTTAAGCCTTTCGCCCAATCGAATAGGCGTCATCAGTCTAAAATGAGAGGCAAACTTGCGTTTGAAAAATGTCTAGTAATATGGGGAAAAAGGAGGTGAGATCATTATCTGCTATTGTGACTTGCGTACTGATTTTTATGTGCTGAAACCATTAACGTCTGCTGGATTTGGCATTTACCCAAACGAGATCTCTGATTTTTCGCTATTAGTTCGTACGACGCGTTGTGCTATTAATGCTTTTGCGATGATGGCTGATAGTGGCACAATGTGATATACGAACTAATAGAGGAAAAAAAAACAGACAAAAAATGACCAAACGAAGCTTATTAGAAAAATTGGGCAGACAGAACTATATGAATACAGTCGTCGTTAGTGTTAGCATGAAGTCACAAGTACCGTATTTTCCAGTTCACCCTAATACTGGAAAGAAATTTTATAAGAAGAAAAAAAAAAAAAATTCTCCTACAACAACGCATTCACCATGCGCCCCTCACATACTGGCGTCACGTATTGTTTACATTAATCAATTTTGTTTGTATAGCAATGACATACTAGTCAAGGGCAGAAAGGCTCCAGAGCATGTTTAAGAATGTGGCTCGGCTCCAGGAAGTTTTATAGTCTAGGAAAAACTTGTAACAGCTAAATACTGTGGTTACGTCATATAAAAGGCTGAATTAGATAGCTAACATTATAATGTAATGACTCAACATACAAATCCACGTCCCTATCAGTAAAGCCAATTAGGTGACCGTCCAAGCTTACTGGAGCCTGGGCGTTGCCTTACATTCGTCTTGGAAGGCTCACACGTATTTTTCAGGGTATTCTTTTTTTAGAAAAGAAAGTGCGTCTTGTAAGCCGGAAAATACGGTAATCGCCAAATGATTTGCTCTCTTCCACAAACCGTAACTGAAATTCATCAAGGAAGACCCCAAATTTTTTGTTAACCCACACGTAGTATGGTTAACAAAAATCATGATGAATTTCAACTTAGCATCAAGAAACTAATTAGAGAACAAGAAAGTATTTTTATAAAAATAAATAGGCATACAATGAAATAGTCTTGAATATATATTTCACATAATAATTGATCAAGTCTAGAACAAGAATGCAGAAAGCACTGAACGGCCGTTTCGTCCCGTTTTGGGACTCATCAGCAGTGCGCATCCACTAACGAGAATAGAACCCAGACCGTTACGATACAACGCAAGCGTCTTACCATTTTTCAGTGAAGAAGGGGAAACTAACTAGACTTAATATAGAACAGCTACTCCCAATTCCGGTAGTGATACTCATTCAAGAAGTATACATAACCCACCGGAACCGGCCTCAAGAGCAACGTCTTCTTTCACCAAGCCGATATATATATATATATATATATATATATATATATATATATATATATATATATATATATATATATATATATAAATATATAGTGATGTGGTTCCGAAGGAAATTCTCCAGTCTTCGAACTGTATCCCTAATTTATTGCATTTTCATCACTCGTGGCATTGGTGCAGAAAAACTTTACAGGACTAATTCATTGATTTGCCTTATATCTCATATACAGAATTCATTACGCAAATCACAGAAACCTCAATAACTGGAATTCGTTTTGAAAAGTTTTTGTCTAATTTCAAAGGACTCTTTGAGATGTCCAAAAAAACCTTGAGTTAAATTTTTAAGTAATTTCAAGATGCTTTATAAACGATATTGGATTCATTATTGTTATAGTGGAAGACACCTTGTCTAGATAATAGACTCTCCCACCTATTATAAGTAAAAGTCGGTAGGTAGTCGAGGGAAGAGTAGTTATCAGCGACCACAACTCGATTACTCTGCGTCTTTTTCCGCTACCAGACCTTGAATAAACACTAAGCACTTAAAATTGTCTGCGCGTAACTCTGGTAGCTTGAATCCTTCACAATGTTTATTCACATTGGCTGCGTACGTTATATAGTCATGTTCGTCATCTTTAATCAAATTTAAACATTTCCACCTCTTGTGGAACAAAGATGTCTTTTGACTAAATAGCTCGCTTAATATATTTACCGCCTCGTTAAATGTCAATTCGTTAGTTTTTTTTCGGTAAAATGTAGTTTACCAATTTGTTATGCTCAACAGTTCCTAATTTGCTTAAAAGAAGCCTAACCTTCTTTCCTTCAGACCACAAATGGCAGTCCTCGTTATATACGTCCGTATATTTTTAAAAATATTCTTGAAAAGTTACCTCTTCATCTGGACTGTACGTAAATATTTCAATTGAATTCCATATTGTATTCACTGGGAAGGAATCATTTTGTAGACTTTTCTCTTTCCTGTTCTCGCTTATTTCCAGAATTTTTCTTTGAAACTCTCCATGCATTTGTTCCATTTTCTGTTGGAATTGCATCTGTCTATTGAAAGTTTCCTCCTGTAACTGCATCTGGAAAGTACTTTGTTGTTCCAATATTTTTGTTTGTTGTTCCAATTGGAACTTTAAAAAATCCTGGAGTAGACTTTTGCATTCCTCCATTTTTTTTTTTCAAAGTGTAAATCCGAGACTTTGTCGCCCACGTTATTTGTGGCGAACAAAATTTTTCTTCCTCCCTATGAGTACGAATTTCGTCGTCAAAACCACTGTGGCGGACGAACTTTTTATTCCTCCTTATGAGTGAAAATCTTCGCTGCCAAAAATTGTATTGGCGAACGAATTTTTTTTCTGCCTCTGTATGAGTGCAAATGGTCGTCGCCAAAAGTTGTCTTGGCCAACGATTTTTTTCTCCCCGGTATGAGTTCGAATCTTCGTCGCCAAAAGTTGTTGTGGAGTTATTTCCACAATAGAACTTGTAGTCGGACTAAATGCGTCCTAAATGGGGTAAACGTACAGAAACGTTAGGAACTTGTAATAAAGTGTTACGCAGAGTAATCGAGTTGTGGTCGCTGTTCACTACTCTTCCCTCGACTACCTACTGACTCCTACTTATAATAGGTGGGAGAGTCTATTATCTAGACAAGGTGTCTTCCACTATAACAATTATAAAAAAACTGCAATCTGAAATTCTACATATTAAACCAAAAGTCATAAGAATAATTGGCACCTTGTCGAAGTATATGGCGTGTTCAAATGCAGTGATGTCTTCAATGAAAACTTGAATGTTGATTCATATTTTACTCTTTCAGCTAGAATGCGATGTATAAAGCAATATGCATTTTTAGTGTGTTTAATAAACCTTACCCGTGATATCACATGTCATACGTGATGTTATGTTATTTTAATACTTGGACTGTTAGAAGATAGAACGTATGGTTGTCAGCAATTGATAAAAAAAGGCCACGATGGCAACATCATGGCAATTCCAACGTCAAACAAGTGCAGAGGTTTAATATCTGGGAAGCGGTTTTAACATAGGATGGAAAATATATACCTAGGTAACCTCATTATTATCATTTGCAATACGGAATCAACGAAGCGAATTCTTGTCGTACTACAGTCTTTAGGAAAGACATATTTTATGGACACACACATACACAGACACACACGCACACATATTCATGGATCCATTTTCAGCATTATTTATTATAATAATTTTAATGATGGATTCTGTATTTCCTCTGTGGTGTTTTGATTTAATTTTGTAAGTTTGGACTGGTCGCAAATGATGCTTTTATTTTCTTGTAGTCGAGTTTTTATACATAATTCTCTGTAATGGTCTATAATTTCTTGATATATAATTTATTAATATATTATTTATATATATATATATGTATATATATATATATATATATATATATATTTATTATATATATTATATATACATATCTATTATATATATGTTATATATATATTTATATATATATTATATATATTTATTATATATATTTAATATATATATTTATTATATATATATTATCTATATTTATATGAATATATTATATATATATTTATATATATAAGATATAACTATTGTTGATTATTTAGAATAATATATGTATTGGCATTATCGGCTTGTCGCAAAACACACATGGGAGTTTCTTTCTTTATCTATGTTCTTAAATTTTACGATTTTCAGCTTCTCTTCCATACATAGATTATAGTAGTACAATGGATTATATATATATATATATATATATATATATATATATATATATATATATATATATATATACAATCGACATCTCCAGTTGCCTTCATCTATCCACTTCCCTTCTCCACATCCTTTCAGTTTTCATTCCTATCTTCTCTCTCTCCGGATCTTTTGTGGCCCCCTTGCCTTGATCGACCCACTGTCTTTCTCTTTTTTCCACATCCCCTCCATTGCCACTCCTATCTGCTCTTCCTCCAACCCTTCTTTAACCCCTTGCGTGATAGTGGCCTCCGGCCTTGCTTGGGGTGATATGATTAAAAAAAGATATATATATATTAAAAGGAAGAAAATTAAAGGAAGAGGAAAAAAAACCTTATGAGTACTAAATATTTTCTAGATTAAGCAGTAATCCCTGCGAATAGGACCAACCTGCATTTCATCTCCCTCTGTCTACACAGGGAAGGACGTTGCATATTAATAATAGTAGACTCCAAGATATCTAAATGGAGCCTCGTCCCGGCCCTGCGTATGACAGAAAAGAAATCGGGAAAAATAATTCGTCCTGCAATCGACAGAATTTAAACGGTGTTCACCAATCGCTGACTCATGAGTCTGCGAACACCCGGATGTAATTGGTTCGTGCCTACGTATTTTACCCGGGGCATGCTGGGCGATCCTCACCTCTAACCGTTGGATGGCCTTGCCCACATAGTTGATCTCACACCGACATTTGTATTGATATATAATTAATCTTTGTTGAATGGTAGGCAAGATATCCTTACGGTGAGGGGGAAATCCTTTTTTGTACGGAAAATATTTCGAATAGTAACAGCATTGAAACACCGTTTGATTGAATATATATAATTATATATATATATATATATATATATATATATATATATATATATATATATATATATATATATATATATGAAATGATATAGAAATATTACATCGACTGTTAAGTTTGCAGCTAGGAAAGATGGTTCATTGTGTGGTGCTAGACAATTTTATCGATAGAATCCATCTTACATATTTATGAGTATACCATTCGTCCTTGATTTGAATATTGTTGCCATATATGGTCTGGTACTATTGCTATATATTTAGAGATTCGTGATATAATCCAAAGTAGAACCTGCAATGTTAGTGATCCTGACCTGGTGCCTCGGCTTTAGGCATTTTCCCATCGATGTAACGTAGCTTTCCTGTGTCTTTTCTACAAATACTTTCATGGAAATTGGTCGAATGATCTTCCCTCTATGATACCTAAACTTTATGAATTTAAGCACGTTGCTAGATTAGTGACAAGGTCTCATCATTTTGCAATTCAAATGGCTAAATGCAACCACAACTTCTATGCTTACAGTTTCTTCTAGCGCACTTCTCGCTTGTGGAATTCTATTCAGTCTTCTTGATTCCCAGTCAAATTTGATCTTCGAAAATTTAAATGCAATGTCAATCCTTATTTTCTTTATCCTTAATTCTTTATCTTTTATTGTTCTCTCACCTTAGTAGTGTTTATTTTTCTCATATTCTGTAACAATCGGTAATCTCTTGTGTCTTAGTGGCTTTATTGCTTTACTACGAGTGAAATGATTAATATATATGTGTGTAATTTGGCAGCAACTTTTCTTTTAAACATGTTGTGTTGAATGTTAAAGACAACATCGTCCTGCATATTTTCTTTTGAATTTTCTCATATTTTCTAATGAGACTTTTTATTTGAAAATTATATCGAAATAAATATTGTTCGTACGATAACCTAGTACTTTCGAACATCATTGTTCATCTTCAGGGTCAAAATTTTTTTAGTCAACATTTTTTAGTCAAAATTTTTTTAAAAACATTTGCCAATTGTCATGTAGCGGAATCATGTTGCTACATTTTTTACAAACTAAAAAAACGTTAAAATCCTTTTAATTTCAAAAGACGCGATGCATGGCGAAGATTTTTAATCTTGTGACGGCGTGAAAAAGATTTTTATTATGCAAGCCAAAAGATCGAAGAATACGTTATAAAATTTAAATATATTATAAACATTGTAGGATGTTTCCAGAAATATTGAAATCTATACAGTTAATAAGAGGTCTTTTGCTTTTAATAAGATTTTAAGGCGTCTAATGTCTGTATGTTTATCTGTAATTTTAGTATTATCTATAAGTATTTTACGTATATCAGATTGCAAAAGGGAAACAGTATGTGACATAATATGTTGTTTCATTGAGCTGGAATTATTTAGATGCATAGTATATATATATATATATATATATATATATATATATATACACGAACTTTCATTGACAAAATCTTAGATAATTACTCTGAGTGGTTTTGATATCTATACACACACACGCATATATATATATATATATATATATATATATATATATAAATGTGAGAATGAAAAGATGTTCCTTTGTTCGTAGGATTTTGTGAAATTTTCATAAAAATCATTTAATCACGAGTAACTTGCCATCGCCTGAAGAGGCACAACATAGTGCCGAAACACGAAAGCTATTGTGAAGCCATTTCAACATGATTTTGTTCTAATGTCTTATAATATATATATATATATATATTCTAATGTCTTATAATATATATATATATATATATATATATATATATATATATATACGCGCACACATACATATTTGTATGTGGAAAATGTGAGAAAACTTGGAGGCACGGTGGAGTAATTGATAGCCGAGTTTGGATTTCCAGTCTGATCCATTACATTCACTTACGTACTAATAGACTTGGGAAAGGTATGAATCCCCTAGCTATGGGTAAATAATAGGTCAGACTGGGTTCTAGACTTGAGTGGCAACTCGTCTAGGAAAAGGAAAACTCTGGATTGAAAACCGGCCTGGCTATCTGGCCAAAGAAACACTACTTCTACCGCGGCTGCAGTAAACATGGTGCCCTTACGACCTTACGAGTCACGTGATAAAAATGTGAGGAAGCGAGAGATCGAGATGAATGTAAAAGGATGCAAAGAGATAAAGACAGAGGTATAGTAGAGGTTTGACAATAAGAAGTGTTGGTAAAAAAGAGAAACTAAAAATGGTTGATCGAAGAGGAAAATAAGCTGGATAGACAGAGGGCGAAAGAGAGAATTAAAGGGAGAATTAAAGTCGGATATTTAGGATGTTGAACAATTTATTTTTTGTTCGGAAGCAGTCTGTCGTAAAAGTGGAATGTATTTCGGAATTAAGATAACGATGAGAGGAAAATAGACTTTACGAAGTGTTGTTTCAGAAATGAGAAAAATACAAAGATCTGCACTCAACTTCGTGAAATCAATTTACATTCGCATATGGAGTTCCTGCAACAATCTCTTCAAGTCTATTGAAATAACACGCACCAAATTAAAGCAGTGATCTATCTATCTATCTATCTATCTATCTATCTATCTATCTATCTATCTATCTATCTATCTATCTATCAGAATCTATTCATATCATATCTGCAACAACCTCTTCCAATGTTCTGAAATAAATGCAGGAATTTAAAGCACTTAATGCAGCTTTATCTTTCTCCACTCTGCCTCATCGTCTTTCTCTCTCTATCTAGATCAGTCTGTTTATACTTCCTTTTCTCTCCCTCTCTGTTTGCATCTATCTATCTATCTATCTATCTATCTATCTATCTATCTATCTATCTATCTATCTATCTATGCTTATCCAGAGATCTCTATCTCAATCTATTTACGTCTTTCTCTCTATTTTTTTCTAGCTCAGGAGATTCACACTTTATTCTCTATCTCTCAATCTATGCATCTCAGGGTAGTCGCACTTTCTTTCTTTCTTTCTTTCTTTCTTTCTTTCTTTCTTTCCCAGTCTTTTAATCTATCTATCTATCTATCTATCTATCTATCTATCTATCTATCTATCTATCTATCTATCTATCTAGGCTTATTCAGAGATCTCTATCTCAATCTATTTACGTCTTTCTCTCTATTTTTTTCTAGCTCAGGAGATTCACACTTTATTCTCTATCTCTCAATCTATGCATCTCAGGGTAGTCGCACTTTCTTTTTCTCTTTCTTTCATTCCCAGTCTTTTAATCTATCTATCTATCTATCTATCTATCTATCTATCTATCTATCTATCTATCTATCTATCTATCTATCTATCTATCTATCTGAGTCACATCTCGATCAATCTCATCCAATATACTGAAATAAACGCACGAATTTAAAGAACTTACTGCAGCTTTATCTTTCTCTCTCTCTCGCTCCCCCTCTCTCTGCCTTTCTAGCTATTTATCGAGATCAGTTCATTTATACCACTCTTTCTCATTCTCTTTTTATCACTTTCTCTTTTTATCTCTTTCTGTCAGTCTGTCTGTCTATTTATATATCTATCTATTTATCTATCTATCGCAGTCTATTCACATCTCTCTCTCTCACTCCTCATCTGTTCGTATCTTTCTATAAATCTGTTCTGAATCTAATTCTGATCTAACTTTTGTACAAATCTCGTAAATATGACAAGACCGGCATATGCACGCCATTATGGACAATCTATTGATTACCTGATGTCGTAAATGTGTGGCCATTTTCTCCATCTCTTACGCCAGTCACACACGCACCGGTCTGGTCGCAATTCTCTCCGGCTATATTTTCGTCTAAATGCTACTGAAGTGGTCATCAGCGAACCAAAGAGAAATGTGAAGTCGTGCATCGGTTTCCAATTCAAAACACAAGGGAAAATCAATTACATATTAAAGGTTATATATCTATCTGTCCCGGAGATAATATAGAGGTTTATATTTCTTCCCACCGCTTGTAGTCAGTGTTCGAACCGTATGAAAAGACGGGATTCCAATGTTGGGTTTTCCAAAGTAACTGTACAGCTAACGCCTTTTAGACACTTACTAAGCTGGAGATAAACTGTTTAATAAGTTTGGTACAAGGTCACCAATTTAGAGCGCTAGGTAAGATCGCACTGACTGCAATAGTTAGATGAGCTTGCTAACTATTGTTAGACAACAGTTTTCTTTAATTATATAGGTCCGGCTTAAGGCCAGTAATGCAGGGCATATAAGATATTCAAATAAATGTTAACACTACTTATAAAAGTTAACTATACTTATATGTCTGACATGAGCCATCTAATAAAAATAGAAAGATCATCCAAATAAATGTTAACCCTAACCGATTTACGAGTACCTTATATTTAGAGGGTACTCTTATAAATCCTTGCACTTTAACAGGAATATGTTTATTTCTGGAAATTTATTGAAGATCTTGGATTATATAACTTGAGGATATGCGTGGTGTAATGATTATCGACGTCTAAAGTGGAGTAGGCGAGCTGAATTTAAATTCCAGGACAGTTTTTTGGGTACACTTTTGGACAAATGCCCGTGGGGAAGACTTGAATCTGTCTCTCTTTCGTCTCCTCCCAGCTATAGGATCAATAGCAGGGTAGACTGGGCTACCTAGTCTTGATTGGTAATTAATCTTAAAATGAAAATGGAAACTCTGAATTTAAAACCGTGGTGAAGGCAACGGAAAAAATACCCAATTATACCCCTCCCCTCCAAAAAAATTTCGTAATTCAGAGGATTCAAAGAAAAGGAAGATATGGAGAGTCATGATCGTCTACAACCTGAAGAGACACAGAATTATGAACAATATCAGTTGAACAACAAAGTTTGTGCTTTTTTTGAAGTTTACTATATTTTTTCTTTTTACCATTTCTCTTTTATTCTTGCTATAAAATCTGTTAAATTACATTTCCCCGGTAATACTTACATGTTTTTAAAATCTAATTATAAATTTATAAAAAATATCGTATTAATTATAGATGCCTAAACATCCGGTATTCATTGTAGTGAATTCAATCCTCCCTTGCCTTAAAGTTATACGACACGATGTTAAGATCGTCACCCAATGGTTCGAGAATGAGGATCACAGTTCGAATCTGACCGGATACTGCACATTTGTGACATTATCATTGTCTAACTTAAGTTTAGGAAATAGATATTTTAACCTTAGTGTGCATCTGTGTGTGGGCATTTGACCTGTCTTGGTTAGTTTCCGACCAAAGAGTAAAGTTGTCCAACTGGTTAGAAATAAAAATTGGTGCGGTTGTTCTTTTTTGCATGTTGGCATGAGATAAAGAGGTTTCGTGATGGGTGCATTCTGCTGGAGGATTTATCTTTCTTATACCATTTTTGTCTTCTGTGTTTCCATTCAGTTTATTCCTTGCTTTTTAAATCATTTTTACAGTTTTTCTCCTGAAGAATAACATTAAAAATGAGTTTTAGTTTTATTTTACAACTTTTAAGCCTTTAGAAAGACTTTCTTTCTTTCTTTCTTTCTTTCTTTCTTTCTTTCTTTCTTAAACTTTAAAAATAAATCCACGAAAAAGAATGAGGTATTCTTTAAAAAAAAATCTTTTTCGCATCTGGATTTTTCATTCCTTCATTGGTTCATCTGTTCAGAACTTAAACATCAGAACATGGTTATTTATATTTCTGAGATGAGGTATTGTAATTATTTACACTATTTACATTGTTCAAACAATATTTGAACCAGTAATACAACAAAAATTGCAATATGAGCTCTGGTAAAAAAAGGTACCTCAGACATTAAGTTTATAAGTACCAAAAAGTCATAGCATTTATCCTCAAAGTTGCATGGCCCAGTGGATAAAAGGGTTGTTTGGATCGAGCAACCTAGACCCAAAGACTTAGGAGTTCAATATCTAGCTCCTGCAATGTTAATTTGTTGGGTTAAAGAGAAGATTTGTCGGACTAGAACAATCTTCCCCTAGTGGACGAAATTCGAATCACCTGAATAACAGTCCAAATAGTTCTCTTAATAGATTTTCCATTCTCATCTTTCATTTTAGATGGGCAAATAGGTCTTTCATCACTAAATGTGCTTCTGTGACGGAAGTATTTTGTAACTGATGTGCACCCGAAGTAGGGGCCACGGAAGGAAAACACGGAACACGGGTTAGAGGTAAGAAAGATATATTAAACAGAAAAGTTACAAAGAATAGTGTAAGAGTAAGCAGAGCTTACTATCCAGTAGTGTCCGATATTGGTATCGTACGCGGCTGCGCATTACTGGTGCTACTATATTTAACAACCCCCTCACACGGGTCGAATGTGGCACAAGGCCGGTTTAACGTGGGCTTACCGAGTTCCTCTCTGCCAAACAGAGAGTTCGACAGCAGAGCACCATTACTGGTGCTACTCCCATGATACTACCATTCACATAATAATATAGTACTGGGAGAGTCCATGATGTAGGAAAGTATCAGTCTCACAAGAGTAACAGAAACATCGACATTTGCATGGACCACATTCTAAGTATATCTTAATCAAGAAGCTTACACGGTAAACACGCACTAACGCGTTTCGCATGGCAATGAAAATGTATTTTACCTGCCTGCTTTTATTCTCTCTCTGATGTATCATCATTTCATTGCTCTGTCTCTTTAGTTCTTGGCGATCACGGCTCTCCACAACTTCCTAGACATTGTAGTTCTAAGCAACTTTTCACACTTTACCATCTCTCCTTGTGATCCTGCTCTACAATCCATTCACACAAACTCGTTAGGCAAGTTGATCTCTGTTTCTCTCTCTCCCTTCTTCCCTCAGTATATCCTGTTAGTACCAGTTTTCCAGGTGTTTTTTTAGTTGTCATTTTATCCAGAACTTGTGTTCTGTCTAGGGTATTCTCAGAGATGGGACGGTGGTGTAATTTATAGCTACTCTGAACGAGAAATTAGAGAGCCGAGATCGAATTCCAGTCAGGTTCTTTGCACGATTTTGTTTTTAGCATATCTTGCTGGAAGTGTGGAGAGACTGGTCGCCTCTCCTCTTCTGACTAGAGAAGAACGCCTCTGGAGTTCTGACCCCCGCCGACACAAATCCTCCCTTGGACGAATCTGTCATTTCCGTCTCGCCTGTAATGGGCATGCCAGCGACTGGGACCGGTGTGGCGAAATCCCCGGTTAGGTCCGTCTCTCAGCCCCCATTCCTCGAAAAGCATTTGCTCGCCGCTTGTGCGGTAGCAGAGAAGGAAAAGGGAGAATGGCAGAACGTTGGCAGGGCTAAAGGGAAGCATGATATCAAAACATATCTTTTGAAAAGGTACGTATCCTTCTCCAGCTATGGGTTAAATAGTAGTACTTGTAACTGGAAAAATCATTATTATTCCACCCCCGCATCAGAAAAAATTGTTGATGCAATATTCAATCGTAAAAGAAAAGGAATTATTCTCAGACCCAACATATATTTCGTTTTTAAATAACCCACAAAGGGTTGATAAGCCGTAAAAAATAATCAACCATAGCATTCTCAGCATCTTTCTGTATAAACATAGCTCTGTCACTTAAAGTCTCTTGTTTATAGTGTAAGGAAATCGTCCATATGGGAAGACACAAGAGTTCAGCACTGTTTCTTATGAAATATTTCTATATCTTAATACATTTGATAAGGCACTGGAAAGTCTGCCATCTTCAGGCGCCTTCTGATCTCTACGTTACATTACCAGTCGCGTAATCTATAGAGTTAAGGAAAGATGAAAAAAAAAGATTTAATTCTCGTCCCCTTATATTAAGTATAATAAAAAGGTCTTACCTGGGTTACTTTGTTCACCTCTGCTGTGGCCAGGTATTGAACTCACAACCTTTTGGACCAATTCACTGGATTACTTCAATCGATGCTTTTATCCACTGGGCCATGTAATGAAAGAAATACACATGCCTCATTGGATAAAATTGTTGGTTTAAGTAATCCAGTGACTTGATCCAAAGAGTTGTAAGTTCAATACCTGGCCACAACAGAGGTGAACAAAAACTTGGAGAGTTGAGTTACTTAAGGGAAATGACCGACGCTGAGATATTCAGAAAAGGCTTGGAACGTGTAAATAGAACGATCTACCCCAGGGGACGAAATAAAGCGTTACGGTTAGAAATTCCAGCGTGAAGAAGGCCGGAGCATACAACAGCCGAAACGTCGTGAATATCACAATAAAGATGAGGACAAAGAGACCGAACAATGTAAATAGAGTAAACAGTTACAATACCTCATGTCAGAAATATAGACAAACTCCTATAATAATTACAGAATTTATTCTTTTGCCGTTGTGAGAAGATGATGCGTTATAGATGTAAGCAAAAATAATTTCCTCCGAATTTTTTGCCAATTGTTCAAATAGGCAAAAAGCGGAGTAACGTGAAATTAAATTGCAGTTTTTGGTGCTGCCAAAAGTCGTACTGAAGATTTTTTTGTCACAATTCAAACCCTGATTAAACAGTTAAATGGCACTCCACGATTTTATCTCGAATGTATTTTCGAATATATTTTAATGAATGAGAGCATTATCTCTTTCTTTTCCCCATCTTTCGTCCTTTCTCGGTATTTTCATTATCATGGTGCATCTATACTATTGAGTATATACATACATACATACATACACACACACACACACACATATATATATATATATATATATAAATATATATATATATTTTTGGATTTGTATATATAAATATATATATATATATAAATATATATATATATTTTTGGATTTGTATATATAAATATATATATATATATATATATAAATATATATATATATTTTTGGATTTGTATATATAAATATATATATATATATATATATATATATATACACATTTATATCATATGAGTATATATATATGTTTAATTTTCATTATTATACTACTGGAATACTTTTATATATATATATATATATATATATATATATATATATATATATATATATATATATATATATATATATATATATTAATTTTCATTTTTATGGTGGTGTGGGTATACTGTTGTATATAATATGTATAAATGTATGTATACACATATTATTTTCATTATCACGGCGCGGTCATACTATATATATATATATATATATATATATATATATATATATATATATATATATATATATATATATATATGCATTTATGCATATATAGTATGACCGCACCGTTTATGTTATACGTACATATATATATATATATATATATATATATATATGTATATATATACGTTGAAACATGCACACATGTATTATAAGAAAATCAATAGTGAAGCAGTTCATCATGGCATTTCTGAAGAATGGTCTCCATTTACATTTCAAATAAAATTCAGCAGGATGTAGTCGGTTAGTAATCACTGACCTGGTAGTGTGAGGGAAGTGGTTTTATGCGTCACACAGCTCAAACCACAACATTAAGTAATTTGACTCTTTTCGCCGATTCCATTCGTCTGTGTCGTTAGGTTTGAGTGCACACAACCCCAATGCAACCACATCACACACACACACACACACACACACACACACACACACACACACACACACACACACACACACACACACACACACACACACAGAGACAATCATTCAAGCACACACTAAGTTACATACTCACTCATTCACATACACGCTCCATCTCTCTCACTCACTCACTCACTCACTCACTCACACACACTCAATAACTCTCTCTCTCTTTCTTCACCCCACACAAACAAACAATCAAATACACTTTTTTTAAACCAAGCTTGGTGATAAAGTCACTAAGATGCAAGGGGCTTCTGAAAGTAAAAGAGTTTGGGAAAAGAATAAAAGACATTATTATGGAGAGAGGACAATACAAGAATAGGGTTTTGGAGGCAGGAAACAGCGATTGGCATTACGTTTCTATTTATGAAAATCAAAGTTAACCGGGAAGTAAGAAGCCGGAATAGAATTCAACAAACAATAAGTGGAAGAGAAGAAACTGTTAACATAGAAATTACGGTTGCATCTAGCCATTTCAACGGTAAAATGATGCGAATAATATGTCAATCTAGTGCTGCGTTTATATTTGTAAATTCGAGGTACCATAGGGAAAACTCCTCCAAACAATTACCATGAAAAGAAATATTTATACAAAATAATATATATATATATATATATATATATATATATGTATATAAAACATTTTTATGTTTAACATTCTTTTTATAGATACAAGTATTTAAGTAAATGCTCTGTTAATAATAAAATATATACGAAGCATTAAAAGCATCCCTGATTTTTAGCGCTATAGATATCGGTATATATTAAATTCTTTATTCTTTCATATACAAAACTGTTGTAGAGTAGCTAGCACCCCTTCAGCACTCTACCAGATGGCCTGGCTCATAGCTTTAAATAGTCTACGATTAAGGACTTCAACGGCTGATTAATAACTTGATACTAAGATGATTAATATTCGGACTGATCTTACTTCATTTGGCTATACAGCATTTGTCCCTCCTCTATTCCTTGTAAGTTGTCTTTTTAATTATTTTGTAACTTATTGTTCTGTGTTTTTTGTAAGCATCTGTTAGCACTGGATGCTGGTGCTGAATAAATATATTAAGCACTCATTCTTTGTGTATCATTCACCTCGACGATACAACAAAACATAGAAACAATCCTTTCGATTTTTCAAACGTCAAAAATGATTCCATTTATTAATCATAAACCTATGAATATTATTGAATCATCCATGATAACACGATTAAGTTTGCTTCATCAAGAAGTAGCTTTTATAATATATCACCTTTTCCAGGGAAGATAATAATATCATAATTGATATTAGCTAAACATCTTAATAACATTTCGAATTAAATGTTATACTTTCTATAAGACCTAAATAATATATAATTATCAATTATATTTTTAATTAGAATTATTTTCCTAATATACGCATTTTATTTTTCTCATCTAAAAAGTTTCTTACATTACATTTTAGCATATTTCACCTGTGAAAATCTCATTGATTTGTTGGTGGTTAACTTAAAAAAAAAATTCTGTTAACTGTTAGAATATTTCAAATTGAACAGTAGCGCTTTGTATCGCAGAGTCGTCATCGTAACCTTTTCTTTCGTTTAAGTTGCGACACATAACAGATTCTACATTCAACACCATCACTTGATAAGACAGCAGAAGTGTTGAAACAAAATGGCAATTTTTGTAGTGATTTTATAACATATTTATGTTATAATTTTCGAATGAATAATTATATCTGCTCTACTCTGTATTGCGCAATCTTTTAAGAATAGTATTTGTTGGTTATTGGAATTTATTCCGTATACACCAATACTATACTTGGGTATATATATATATATATATATGTGTGTAACATTAACAATTCGAGGATGCCCGTCTACTAGGGCGTCTAACCAATCCCTATTACAGACTCTCGCTCAGGCACGATTGTGATTGTTCAATACCCACAGAGCCGACCTGTGGTTTATACTGTAACTATGCTGAGCAGAAGTTAGTTACAGTTTCTGGAAGAGAGCGTGTAATCTAGAATGGTCAACAATCTGAACAAAGCCAGCACACTCAAACCCTCGGTCACAATGACTTGTGACTTCGTGCTAGCACAGCTATCGACGGCGTCCAAGGGTTCCGTTTACCCAATTTCACTCACAAGGCTTGGGTCAATCCGTGGTATAGTTCTCAGGCACTTTCCAAAGGTGTCGCACGTTGGGATCGTCCCCACTCCAAATCGATAACATATCTATCTATCTATCTATCTATCTATGAAAAAGAAGTTGAAGAATATTTATTTATAGTAACTTTAGAGGTTTATAATGTTCAAAAGTTAAATTGAGATGGAGAGACGAGTGGCTATGCCATGATCTGTTTCGATTATGACTGGAGTTGGAGAATTCCTTCCGCTTTATGCAGAAAAAATGGCTCCGAATGCTATCTGTTTAAAATGCAATTTGAATCGTTGATTATGATCATGTGATCAGGAATAGTCATTTTTACGTCAAAAGTTGGCAGTGTAACAGTTCATTGTGCGTGGCTAATGACAGCAGTTAAGTAGTTCATGACAACAGAGTGTTAAGTGTCAGGGATTCGATTTTATTGAACCTCAGTGGTAATTTCAAAAGGTTCGATGTACAAGGATTATTTTTTTTTGTCTGTGTGTATAGAAATAGTTTTAGTGTTTTCCACTTTGTTGGAATGTGAAGGATAATGTGACATCAATAAAAAACGATAATAGTAATAAGTTTCTGTGTGTATGTAAATGTGTTATGATTTTGTAAGTAGCCAGGTGCACAAGAATTTTTATTTGAGCGTGCGTGGGGTGTAGGGATGGCAGTTTATCGCCCTAATAAGAATAGTAATAGTAGTAGTAGTAGTAGTAGTAATAATAATAATAATAATAATAATAATAATAATGATTCAATTAGTAAAATGGAAAAGGAAGTTATGTGTGCGTGTACTTTACTTTCTTATATATATATATATATATATATATATATATATATATATATATGATAAGATAAAATCATATATACATTTTAAATACTAGAAATATGTTAGGTAAAAATATAAAGAAAAATAAACTAAATAAATTGGCAAGACTATACACCCAAACATATATTTAAAAAATTAAGTTTAAAATGTAAGCGTCCCCTCTCCTACTTGCACATGTGTAGTAATATCAAACTAAAAACATCACCTTAGTGTGATGAAGCCCTAAAAACGAAACACATTACACGGAAATGTTTTTTACATTTTGTTATTAATTTTCCTAACACACACACACACACACACACACACACACACACACACACACACACACACACACACAGAGTATATATATATATATATATATATATATATATATATATATATATATATATATATCAGAAATGAGGTATTATAAATATTTACACTATTTGATATGTTCGGACTGTTGTCCAAATCTTTATTGCCATAATCACAACTTTTCAGCCGAAGAAGACCGGAGCGTACAACTTCCGAAACGTCGGGAATATGGAAATAAAGATAAAGACAAAAGTACGAACAATGCAAATAGTATATATATATATATATATGAAGAAATATAGTCTTAAAGTGTGCTATATTTATGGGATAAAGTGCTCAATATCAGAAATAGAGCGTGTGTAAAAAGAGCACTAGTTGCCTGACGATTGCACTAGCATGAAACAGACTGTCGCCTCTAAATGTTGACTTCTATGTTCACTTATATATATATATATATATATATATATATATATACATATATATATATATATATATATATATATATATATATATATATATATATATATATATATATATCATCACAGATACAAATTATGCCGACGACTTAGTAATCCATCCAGATAAAATCACACACGCTGAATCACTATGATGCCGTCAAGAGAAAGCAAGCGGAGAAATCGGTCTTTATGTAAATGCAGTCAAAACAGCGTTCATGTACTTTAATCAAGAAGGCTTCATCAATTTCCTGTCAGGCAAGCCATTAAAAATGGTCGATCAGGTCATCTATCTTGGAAGTAACGGCCCTTTCAATGATAGCGATGTGAACATTCCCAATGGTAAATTTTCAGCTGCAATGCGCAAGCTGTTACACGTCTGGAAATCTGCTTACTGGATAAACTGAAGCCATAACTGTATCAGCCTTGAACTACGATATGCACCGCATGGATATTGAGAAAACCATTGGAAAAGAAAGTAGATGATTGATTTGTTTCTTTTGTTACGGTTTATCAACCTTTTGCAGGTTATCTAAAGCCAGGAAGTGTTTTTGGATTGTATGAATTTTGGGGAGATACTAATGATTTACTGATACAAATTCTAATAATTAATCCATAGCTTGTGGAAGAAGTGGATTCATACCTTTTCCAATGGTATGCGCGTGAATATAACGAACCTGACTGGAATTGGAACTTAGCTTTCCGTTATCCATTACACCACCCGCACATCCAAGTTTACAACACCTGGTATTCCCAAGCGATCACCCATCTAGGTAATGACCAGGTTCGACGTTGATTAACTGGTTTTTCAACGTGATATGACCGTAAGACAGAAGCTAGATGTTCCGTATACAAGGGTTCTGAATGTTGCTTTGAATCTAATGCGGAAACAGCACCAAAGAAAACCGTAGTTTTACGGCAATCTACCTCCGATCTTTCAAGACTTTTGTGAGGAAAGAATCAAATTTTACGGGTATTCCTGTAGAAGTAAGGATGAACTCATCAGTGATGACCTGTTGTGGACACCAAAATATGGACACACGAGTATTGGTCGCCCATTCAAGACATACATCAGGCAGAGTAGACGTTTGTGAGGTCTTTTTTATTGGTGGATTTTGATAGACGTTTAGTGTTAGGTAATACAATACGATTTAGAGCAATATCGAGGAAAGGTAATGGATTTTTTTTATTTCACAAGTAAATTAGATTGCAGTATCGATGGTGTTTAGTTTGTGGAGTGAGTAGCCATAGTCGATTGTAAAATAAATAACTGTCCAACAAACAGAACTGACAAAGTTTCCAATAATCAATAACAAGAGAAAAAGAAAGGAACAGAGCAAAAAATAATATAAATCAAGCATCAATATATGCAAAGCAAATTAACAGTAATATGGCAAAATGTTCACATGCTAAGAATTGGCATTGACACACAAAAGCAAGTTCGGTCGAGCGAACATAGTGTTCTGGCCCCAAGACAAGACAGATTGGGACTGAGTCAGATGAAACCGAGAACCGGCCTATTTTATTGGCTAGAAAAAAAATACAAGCATGTATTTGTGTGCTTTTGCCCATAAAAGGGGAGGGGAAAATATTTTGGAGTCATTACCAGACAGTTTGAGACCGATATAGATTATTTACAAGATCATATGATACGATTATTATCGTATTGTTTGGTATAAGCAATATATCAGAAATATGTTGATTGTTTAGGTAATATATTTTGGAAGGGATCAATCTGTAGAAATTATAACAAATGACACGCATACACACTTAGAAATATACATATATGTGGGGGCGTGTCTATGTATGAGCAGGTTTTATTAATGGTTACAAACAAGTTTTGTGTTCGTGATCTTCGTGATTTTTTTTCTTCTTTTCTTGTAAGGTAATGTCTGTTGGTTTATAGTCTACGAAAACAATGCTCGAGCAATTTCAACCACCAAGAGTTGAATATTTTAGTATTAAGAAAATTCAAGAAATCTTTCATATATCGATTTTGTTCTATTATGGCATTTGGGGCGTAGGAGGTTGCAGTTTAACTCAAATTTATTACGTGAATTGCGAGCCGCCGAAGAAGAATGTTAAGGCCACTTAAGGCATTGTGCATATTTGCTTGAAGGGTTTAATAACAAGTGAATATATTGAATCCATTGATTCCACATATATATATATATATATATATATATATATATATATATATATATATATATATATATATATATATATGTATATATATATGTATATATATATATATATACATATATATATATATATACATATATATATACATATATATATGTATATATATATATATGTATATATATATATATGTATATATATATATATGTATATATATATATGTATATATATATATGTATATATATATATATGTATATATATATATATGTATATATATATATATATATATATGTATATATATATATATATGTGTATATATATATATATATGTGTATATATGTATATATATATATATATATATATGTATATATATATATATATATATATGTATATATATATATATATATGTGTATATATATATATATATATGTGTATATATATATATATATATATATATATATATATATATATATATATATATATATATATAAAATATATACACCGGGTGTAACAGCAAAATTGTCCAAATCGTGTAAAAGCATAATTATCCATCCCACTAAATGTTTAATATCTAAATATATATATATATATATATAAAAACCAATTGAGTTTCTTTTTCCCAGGTTTTCAGATAAGACGTTTAGCAATAACACCATTTGTTGTAAGGATCACTGAGAAACCCTTTTAGTTATTCAGCTAGAAAGAGAACATGTTGAAATTGTTGCGTGACATTTCCACCGTCTTTCCAAATGAGCAATGGTGAAAAGAAAAAGATCATTCAGACTTTCAGTAATTGTACCAACATTCATACTCTGGCTTCCATCTTCTGTCCATTTAAGAGCCAGGACACAATGTTAGAAGGTTAGAGAGGGTGGCAATCATCTTGAATAAGTTGGAAAATGATCCTGGAATAATATATATATATATATATATATATATATATATATATATATATATATATATATATATATGAAGTTTACTTCAATCCTTCATGAGCTTCCGATCCTTAGCCGTGATTGATTAATGATGAACATTTCCTTTTCATTTATGCTCGATTTCATCACGATACTTCTGTTAAGCTTAGAGAGTTATTATACATTCTTATTGCTCAAAGTAGAGTCCAATAGTGTTATAAAACCTCAGAGAATTCCACTAAGATATCTTTAATCATTTCTAAGATACAACGGTTCAGAGCTTAATCTAACAATTTTGCTGTTACACACAGTATATATATTATTACTTCAATTTTATTTTTAGTGGATACTCGTATTTGAGTAGATGCTCTGTTTATTTAATGAATTAAGCGTCGATGGTCAAGCAAAGGCACTATTCAACTTTGTTTGCTCACTTACGCACTCTGGAGCTGAGAGTTCAAATGACGTCAGATCTATTGACGGTTTTCCCTCGGAGAACGCAGGTTCGAATCCCGCCAAAAACCGCATAAGATTTTTCGAATATTCAGGCCGGTAGACGAAAATAAATAAATGTACTGTTTAATAAATAAAAAGAGCGTCTACTCAAATCGAATTTCATGTCTGATTCTGCAAGTCCTATTTCCTCATCATGTCTCCGACAGTACGTATCCTTTTTATTTTGATTTTCCCTAAAACTTCATCGTTGCCCACATCTCCAGTTCCTATATTCTCAGCATCCTTCTGTACATTCACATATCTGTGGCCTGTAGTCTTTTGATAATCTGTGCTGAGATTGTCCAGCATTCTTTGTCATACAGGAGGACAGATATTGCATAATATTTCAGCACTCTTTTCTTTGTTTGCAACAGAATCTTCCTGTTTCCTAATACTTATTGCTTAGCTTTTAGAGGGCTTCTTTCATTATTCCAATACATCTTCGGATTTCGGTGACATATTTTTTCCGAGGAGCCAGAATAATGGATAGCGGCTTGGATTGAGGAATCGGAGAGCCGAGTTCGAATTCCAGTCAAATCCATTACATTCACTTACGTGCTAATACCTTTGGCAAAGTTATGAACCCTCTTATTCTCCCCCTATCTATGGGTAAATATCAGGACAGACCGGGTTGGATGGAAACTGGTCTACCGCAGAAAGAAATGGCAACATACTGCGGGAAAAAATCTGCCTCGTCAGTCATGTATCATGCATGTCACATAACTGATTTCTGTTAAAACACGTCATTGGTGTTTAAATATTCGTATTGGTTGATTCTGACATTTCTAATTTGTTGTTCGTCTCTTGGGCTCTTTGTACTGCATGCATTCCGTCTTCTTCCATTACAATTATAAAAACTTGCTTGCATTAGGTTCGTCATTTTTTCCTCGAAGTGTCCTTTGATGATGAATAAATAAGGAAGCTATGAAAATATATGATTAAAACAGTTTGTAAAAAAATGCTTCAAAGTTTTGCACCAAACTCACATGCCGGAGTGTTCAATATTGTTGAACTCTAGTGTAAGGTCATAGGAAATCCTGGGAAATAGTTTTATGATGATTAAATAATGATGCTCTGGATTCATGTGATTAAAAGCTTTTTGTCAAAAAGCTCTTCAAACTTAAAAGAATTTCATAATTAATGTTATTAATGTATTAAAGGATTATATAAATGGTATATATATTTATATAAAGGTATATTTATATAAAGGTATATTTATATAAAGGTATAAAATACATATGAAAGTGTATAATTGAAAATATATACGAAAATATATATACAAGTATATTTATATAAAGGTATAAATATAAGGTATTTTTATATAAAGGTATATTTATATAAATGTATAAAATATATATGTACGTATATATGAAAATATATGTATAAATATATTTATATAAAGGTATACATATAAGGTATCTTTATATAAAGGTATATTTATATAAATGTATAAAATATATATGAAAGTAAGTATGAAAGTATATATGAAAATATATATAAAAATATATTTATATAAAGGTATAAATATAAGGTATCTTTATATAAAGATATATTTATATAACTGTATAAAATATATATGAAAGTAAGTATGAAAATATATATAAAAATATATTTATATAAAGGTATAGATAAAAGGTATCTTTATATAAAGGTATATTTATATAAAGGTATAAAATATATATGTAAGTATATATGAAAATATATATAAAAATATATATAAAAATATATTTATATAAAGGTATAAATATAAGGTATCTTTATATAAAGATATATTTATATAACTGTATAAAATATATATGAAAGTAAGTATGAAAATATATATAAAAATATATTTATATAAAGGTATAGATAAAAGGTATCTTTATATAAAGGTATATTTATATAGCGGTATAAAATATATATGAAAGTATATATGAAAATATATATAAAAGTATATTTATATAAAGGTATAATTATAATGGTATCTTTATATAAACGTATATTTATATAAAGGTATAAAATATATATGAAAGTATATATGAAAATATATATGAAAATATATATAAAAGTATATTTATATAAAGGTATAATTATAATGGTATCTTTATATAAACATATATTTATATAAAGGTATAAAATATATATGAAAGTATATATGAAAATATATATGAAAATATATATAAAAGTATATTTATATAAAGGTATAATTATAATGGTATCTTTATATAAACGCATATTTATATAAAGGTATAAAATATATATGAAAGTATATATGAAAATATATATTTAAATATGTTTATAAGTATATTTATATGAAGGCATAAAATATAAAGGTATATTTATATAAATGTATATTTATATAACGGTATATATTTATATAAGTATAAAGGTATATAAAGGTATAGCTATATTATATATGTATAAATGGCATATATATATTTATATAAATATAATGGATTATATTTAATGTTATTGATGGATTAAAAGATTAGTTTCTTGTTTCTCATAATAATCGCGTTTAAGAGATTTTTTAGTGGGAGGAACGTATCACTTACGTGTTCTCGGCGAGTATGTTGCATATTGAGAGTGGTACGATTCCATGCTGGTTTAAATATGCCCTTATTGAGCTATGGTCGGGGAGATGTAGTGTCAGTCGTCTTGACAGATTTTACAGACCAAGTTTTAAATTGAAATAATCTTGTCAAACCATAAGCATAATATTTACAACATCTTTTGTCTAAATATATGCTAGATAGTCCAAATGTTTTTTTTTGTTTACTAAATACCTACATATCAGGCTGATGTATATTTCTTCTGTTACGGTTAAAAATACATTATAATCTAGTTAAAATACTCAATGCACAATATATATATATATATATATATATATATATATATATATATATATATATATATATACTATTTTTCTCTAAGTAGTTAAGACAAGTTCTGGCTAAAGAAATATCTCATATTTTGACCTTTGTGTTTCAAATATGGCTGATTATTCTTCTTGTGGAGAAAAATTCGGCTTCTTTCAGCCATCATTTTTATCAAATATTCAGGAATGTTCCTACCAACCTTTAATTTAGCCTGTAAGTATTCTAGAACAAAGCTTTACTGGAAATTACAAGGAATTTCAACCACAGCTTTTATTCCAAACACTCTGTCTGCTCTGTTTTTAATCATTTCACCCCAAGCAAGGCAATAAACCCACTAATATGCAAGGGGTTACTGAGCGTTAAAGAATATGAGAAAAATAAAACATTATTAAGGAGAGAAAAAAAAAGGAATTAAGAAGACGGAAGATAACGATTGACATTGCATTTAAACTTGTAAAGTTCAAAGTTGACAAGAAAGCATGAAACCGGAATAGAGTTCATCATGTAAGAAGTGTGAGAGAAGAAACTGCTAGTATAGAACTTACGGTTACACCTAGCTGTTTCAACTGTAAACTGATGAGAACCTGCCGCCAATCTAGTATCACGCTTATATTCATGAAGTCTAGGTTACAAAGAGGAAAGCTCATTAGAACAATTATGAAAATTCTTATAGAAAAGCCACCGGGAAGGTACGTTATGTTTGTGGGAAATTGACTGACGCCGAGATATCAGGTTAGGACCAATAACTTTGCAGATCCTTCTTTGGATTTTATCAAGAATATCAAAATACATAGGCGACACCAGACCAGAAACGACAACGAAATTCATTGCATGGACAAATGGTAGACTTATAAATGTGTAAGATAGATTCTGTCGGGAAAAATTATCTAGTACGACGTAGTGGACTAACTTTCCTTGAAGCCTAAGTGTAGCTACCACATGTACCGGTGTGATAAAACTGATGTATTTGCCCTGAATTAATTCCATATGTTTGGGCTGGTGAAAAGCCCCATGTTTTAGCTAAATATATGTCAGATGTTCCGGTCAAATAAACAAAGCATGAGATCGTCTCGCTTGATAGCAAACTCACCCTTTTGTTATCTTTTTATTTTTTAAATATATGCCTGATGTAGAAACAAGATTTCAGACAATCCCCAAAACAGTTCTTTCTTCTCAATATACTTGCTGAATAAAAGTCGTCAGCTTCATATAATAAACCTACCTATTCTTTGTCTTATATATACTCAGGTATATCATTAAACCCGTAGCGTAAAAAGGAAAAAGAGCATTATTTGCACATCATATACGAGGAAAACCGAAATGTTATCGGTCCAATCGCAAAGCCCTAAAATAAACAAATACCACCAATTCATGGAACAACTAGTCCTTTACTTATTAAAAATTCAAGCATCATGATCGAAAAACTAACGGGGATTAAATATGATAGATAAAGTCAAGGCTTATCTCAAATCTTAAATCCGTTATCCCATGATAATCCCGCTACTGTCAAAAAACACTGGAACTAAAAAAAGAACCAACAAAATAGAAATCAAAATAAAACTACAAACTAGTACTGTTATATAAGAATAAAAGTGTCGTTGCCGTCACTTGAGTTTGAACTTAGATCACCAGTGAACAAATACAGGCGATCCCATTATTGAATTAAGTAGACCACGTGACCATAGAGGAAACGCATAAGTAGTAAGTCGCGTGATGTCTAACTGATCGCATTTCAACTCTATCCTCTATTACTATACGGACCGCTATTCTGTACTCTATTCATGATACTATTTCTCTATTCGGATCACTATACGGATTACTATTCAAGTGAGTACTATCGAGCAAATGCTATTAGTACGAGTGTTATTCGAAGGCATCTGACACTAGTATTGTTCAACGGCGTACTATAGTTGTCTTTGCGATTACAAAGTCTCTACTACAAGGAGCATTACGAAAGTGACAACGAGTATTCGTTCGCATCACATAAGTGGCAACGAGTATTCGTTAGCATCCCATAAGTGGCAACGAGTGTTTGTTGACATCACAAAAAGTACAATCAAGAAAAAACATCTCACTAACAATAGATAAAATAAAAATTTATTTATCACAAAGTAATGTTATTTCACTTTTGTTGCGGGCTTCAACAATTTCATGAGTTTTTATATGCTCTTGGTGCATTCGACCGGCGACCAAGGGAAAGATAAAACATAGAATTTGAACAAAGAAATATTAACAAATATATTGATAGGATATATTAACAAAGGAAAAATAGCGAATGCAATGAAATGTCAAGAGTTCAAAGCAAACTTTAGTGTCTGTAATTGGATTCTCACATTTGAAAAGTTACCGAGAAAGGTGGATTCTTCCAAATCTAGTGTCGCCTGTAATTATCGTCAGGGGGCGGTATTTTAAATTATCCCCCTGTTATTATCATCAGGAGGCGGTAATCCAACACTTTTAAAGATGATTTTTATAAGCAAAAAATCGGATTACCGACGGGATATCTTAGAGGAGTTTTAGCTTGATTGTTCTTAGACTATCTTGAATCTAATCTATTTTACCCAAACAATAAATACATTTCCGATATACTGATCATATTTTATTAATGTATCTCCAAATATTACCTGATCGTGTATATAAACTAAACATCGAACGTACAAATAAATTTCCTAATGAAGCAGAAACAAATGATACATTACATTTCCTCGATATTATGCTAAACTGTATTGCTAATGACCTAATAAGTGTTTATTGTGAATCTACTAATAAAAATGACCTCATAAATTTCTATTCTCACCATGAAAAAAGAAAATTAAATCCGGAAAAATCAAATAATCATCCTGTAATATTGTATCCATGAAGATTACGCAGAAGGCCGGCATGCCAAACCCTATCAGACTCCTTAGAGATATTTAGAGCAAAACCTTCGTCGTTATTATCAAGAGCTTGGTATACAGATTCAGTTATGGCCGTAAGCACGTCAGCAGTAGACCAGGCAATGCGGAAACCATATTGTTTGTCAGAGAGTAGATAATGGGGGGTAAGGTGCTTAACCACTTCGGCATTGATTAAAGCCTCGAAGACTTTGTTGAAAAGTGGTAGGAAACTGATAGGATGGTAGTTAGATGTGTCAGAAAGGTATCCAGAGTTCTTAAAAACAGGGACAACAGATGAGGACTTCTAACAGACTGGAAAGTCAGCGAGGCAATAGTTATATAGTTTAGAGAGAATTGGAGCCAGCTCAGAAGCACATTTCTTTAGGACTACGGCTGGTATCCCGTCACCACCACTTGCTTTATGAGAGTCTAATTTAGAGATGATGTTCAATACCATCGATGGATATATGCTCATCTCACTGAATTCTAGGGAGAAAATCAGGTGTGGGTACTCCGGTTGAGTCGAGTGTTGAGTTGGATGAGAATTTCCGAGCAAAGCATTCAGCCTCATCAGCTGTGGCAGTTAGGAGTTCGAATTGATTGAATAGAGGAGGGATTGTGGATTTGCTGTTGTTCAGCACACCCTTGCAGAGCCGCCAATAATCTTTAGAACCAAACTTGCGAGATGCAATACGTTGTTTCATTCTATCAGCAAATAGTAACTTTGCTTCATTGAGGACACGCTTGCACTCATTACGAGCAGAGACAAAGACACGTCTGTTGCGATCAAATATGTCGTTCCGGTACAGACGGATGACGGGATTCCTATGGGCTATAGCAGCTGAGCATGCAGCTGAGAATCAAGGAGATGAACTCGATTTAACTTGGTATTTTCTTGCTGGGATGAAAGCCTCGATGCCAGCTTTTACACAGGAGGAGACATCAGACGCACATTTCTGAACAGGGTGATTAAAAACTACATTCCAAGGGAGGTCGCATAGGAAATCACGGAACGAGTCCCAGTCTGCGCGTTGATAACAGAAAAAATATTCTGTTAGCAGGAGGTTCTTGGCTGGAGAGGGATAGGGTAATTACTGTTCAGGGAGAAAGACCCGCGTAGTATTTCCCCACTCTCATTCTGTAATTACCACATGCACTCGTGTATAAGTCGACTTAATGTATAGTACTACCCTTGAATTTTTCGCTTGAATTTTAGCCCCCCCCCCAGAAAATTCACCTGTGTATAGTGCAACAAGTCACCGAAAATGCATGATTTTTAACTTCTTAAAAAAAATACCTGTGTATAGTGCAACCTCATTGGGCACTGTTTAATGGATAGCAAGCTTGTCTCGCTAGATAAGTTAGGACTGAGCAGTGAGTTCGATCCTCATTAGTGTCTCATACTTTCGGCCTTGTGCCACATCTAAGCTATGCTTAATAAATCACCTTGGTTAGCAAAATTGTCTCGTTAGATCAATTACGTAGTGAGTTCGTTCTCACTGGGTGCTCCATACTTTCGGCCTTGTGCTATATCTTAGCTTTGCTTAAAAACCCTATAGTGGAAGCCCCTATTTTTTGCGTAAAAACTGATAGTAGAAATTCGCATTACACTCGAGTATACGGTTGCTAATTCTGGTACCCACGGGACATATTGAGGGACAGAGGAAAGCAGCTCGTAACATACTTGATGAGCTTGAGTGAATGGATGGCAGGACAGAGTGTGGGAGAAATAACAAAAAGAAAAAAAAAAACTTATTGAGAGCAAAAAAGTTCAGGAAGATGTGGAGGGCCATGCTCGCCTACGTCCTGAAGGGACACGGCACATAAAAGAAGAAGAATGCATATACATTTCCCCCCTCTGTTTATATATGTTAATTGGACATACGGTTTGGTGAAACGTTTTATTTGTCGTTTTTAGAAGGCGTATTAATAATGTTGATAAAAAATCCTTCTATGAATTAAAACTTCAGGTTTCATATTTACAAGAATATCAAGTCCACAGTTCTAAACTTTTCGTGTTTGTGATGTCAAGTTTTTATTTTTGTTAATTTTAGTTTTTAAAAATAAATATTTAAAAAATAAAAAAAATAAAACTTTTCCCCTTTCATCACCCCCCACAAATGATATGAATACCTAGTCAAATAGCAAAATGGTGTCAACATCAATAGAAAAAGCGAGAAACAAGAGAGAGTGAAAGAGAGATAAATTGGGAGAGAGGGGTAGAAGAAAGACTGAAGGGAGATTGGTAAGAAGAAAGGTACTAAGTAGAGAGAGAGAGAGAGAGAGATAGAGAGAGAAAGAGAGTGAGAGAGAGAGAAAGAGAGAGAGAGGTGGGAGAGGAAAACAATAAAAATAGAGGGGGCGCTTGGTTGCAAGTCTAAGGCAGAGAGAACAGAGGAAACGAAAAGAGAGTGTAAGAAAGAAAGAGGGAGAGAGAGAGGGAGAGGTAGAGGTAAAAGGTGTGAAATAGCCAGTGAAAGAGAGAGAGAGAGAGAGAGAGAGAGAGAAATTAGGAAACATAAAGAGAGACAAGAAACAATATAATGAAAAAGAAAAAGGACAAGGAAGAGGAAGAAAGGATAAAAGGATGTTAGTAAGAGGAAAAAGAATAGGTAGAGAGAACGAGAGAGAGGAGAGAAAATAAAGTTAATGGAGCTGAAGCAAAAACCGGGAAGGCTAAGAGAGAAAGTAAACGAATAGAGAGAGGGAGTAAAAAGTGCGGAAATTAATGATTGAGCCAGTGAGTGAGAGGATTGAGTGCGGAGAGAGAGAGAGAGAGAGAGAGAGAGAGAGAGAGAGTCCGAGTTATGAGTAAAATAAGACGATAGATTGATGTTTTTAGATTTGGTAGGGCAACCAATCAAGGAGAAGGAAAACTCTGAACTCATAATGGTTTCCCCACTGCCTTTTGATTAGGAGGCAATAGGATAACCACATCACTATGCTTCCCCAAATATTGCGTAACCAGCAAGAAATTTTAAAAACATTTTTCAGAATATTCGTTTTTTGTTATTGATTCCAGAATTCGTGAAGGAAGTAAATAAACATTTTCAGCATTTTATGATATTCTAAGAAAGTTAAAAATGCAATTCAAATGCAAAAAATAGATTTGTGAAGTTAATGAAAAGCTATTGTGAATCAAAGAACATGTGAAACGTATTTTATGATACTTTAAGCTGAATATTTCTCAGTGACAGATGTTACACAGTCGGTTAGATCAGTTGAAGTTCTTAGATGTTGAACAAAGGAGGAAGAATTGCTTAAATTATCAAAATAACCAAATCAAACGCTTTTTCGTTTACATCGGCCAGGTTTACCTTGAACAAGACCCGGGCGCCGCTCAAAATAGAGAGTTACAGAGTAAGAAGCACAGTTTAGGCAGATACGTGGGGATGATAACGTTTAATCTTAGACTTGAATCGGTAAAGATTGTATTGATCTGGGAAAAATATCCTTTTGGGAGTAGGTTCCACAGCAGTGCTTCGCGGGAAGAAGGTGCTCGTGTGGAACTTAAATCTCACCAGTGTAATACGAAGAGAATGACGGTGGTTGGTTACAATGGGCGTGGCATGCCTGGTTTTAGCCGTGATAGAACTGGTGGAACTAAGGAATGTAGTTCGTCTGGAGACTTTCCATCGAAAATAGCGATAGAGCAGCTAGAGGCTGGCGACGTTTCGTCTGTGAGATAGGGTTTGTAAGGTGGGAAATAATTGGTCACCCACAAGGACGCGGGGGTGCTTTGGGGCCTGGAAGTGAGAACTATATTCCTCCTATCTTTATATGACAGCAGTACCTATTTTAGATTTTTGATCTTGCTCTTGCTTCAATATTTAACATCCACACACTGGAAAAGATTCCCGATGGATTCTATTTCAGTGTCCGGTTTCTCGACTTTTCAACTTCTACCTCTGAAAATGATCAACGATGGTTGAAAGTTCTTGAAACATAATACAAAGATTCAGCAAGTTAGTTTACAAGAGTAACAATATAAAAGGAGATTATCTCCCCTTGGTTGAGATGGCGTGAAGAGAGTCACGCAAGGGCCGGTGAGTGGCATCAGTTCATAGAATGTCGAAAGCCAGTGGCTATTATTATTATTATTATTATTATTATTATTATTATTATTATTATTATTATTATTATTATTATACCCATTTTTTTCTATTTGTTGTACACATGTTGCATATTTTATACGCACTTTAAGATACAGTCTGTGTTGGTGAAATATATATTTTTATTTTTATTATATTGGTGAAAAATATTTACATTTTTAATTTATTCTTTCTTTTGCTTAATAATGGCTTTAAATTATTTTCAATTTGTTTGAATTTATCAAAACTTGATTGGACACACGATTACCTGAACAATCTTTACCTTAAAAGTCAAAGGTTTTATTGTTATCTATCCTCCCCATCATCATAATCTTCACTTCCCTCTACCTCCTCTTTCGTTCATATCACACACCTCATTAATCATGACCATTTTAATAGTAATTCTCTACCTTGAATGGTTATGGAGACTTGTATTGGGTGAATTTTAGTATAAAATAAGAGAATGAATTTGTGGAGGATACATTATTTAGTACATACATGGGGTTTTAGCAAGGTATACTGATAGTACTGACCATTACTGATCTTAAATAAACTTGTAAACTTGTAATCACTTATTACGGTTCTTAATCTTACTAGATGTCCTACAATTACAGCCGTAGCCTGATAAATGTGAATGCCTTTTTTGGCGTAGCGTAATGGTTAACGAGCCTAGCATAATGGTTAAAAAGCGTAGCGTAATGGTTAACAAGCGTAGCGTAATGGTTAACGAGCTTAGCGTAATGGTTAACAATATCGTTTCGTAGACTAAACCTCTTGTTGGGGGTCTCCACAAGTTAGGGCATTGTGCCAGATCAAATAACCGGTACTGGTAAAGTCCACCACAGGAAACGAGAGTTCTCTACACGAAAAAGCAATCGACCATTACTTGAGATTTTTTTTTACAATTAATCGATGGTTTTATTTAACGAAACAGTTCATGGAATAACAGACAGACATTTAAGAAATCAGAGATTTTACTCCACGTAAAGATGCACCTTGCATAAATATATAATAGTTATTTACGAACTGCAGGTTTATTTATAAAGCAACTACTGAGGACTGAATTCCCCTATGAAGGATCTGCGAGACCGACTTACAAATAATTACAGCAACGACGGTGTTAATTAATTTTATCGATTGAAAATAATAAATATGCCTATAAAGGTTGTGTAAATATATGAGGAGAGTGATAGGAAATAAAACAAGAAAGGAAGAGGAGGTGATCGAGAGGGAAGAAAGAAAGAAAGAAAGAACAAAAGAAATGAGGAGGATAATGAGAGGAATGAGAGAAAAGAAGAGGTGAGTGAAAGGAAAGAAAGAAAAAAAGAAAGAAAAGAGGAGGAGAGTAAAAAGAAAGAAAGAAAAATAAAGGAGTGAGAGGAAAGAAAGGAGGAGCTGAGTGAGAGGAAAGAAAGAAAGGAAAGAGAAGGAAAGTGAGAGGAAAGAAAGGAGGGGTAAATGAGAGGAAGGAAAAAAACGAGTAGGAGTGTGAGAGGGAAGAAAGGAAGGTTGGGTGAGAGAAAAGAAAGTAGAGGAGGAGAGTGAGAGCAAAGAAAGAAAGGAGGAAGCGAGTGATAGGAAAGAAAGGAGGAGGAGACTGAGAGCAAAGAAAGAAAGAAAGAAAGAAGTTGGAGAGTTAGAGGAAACAAAGAAAGAAAAAAGAAAACGAGGAAGCAAGTGAGAGAAAAGAAAGAAAAAAGGAGGGGAACGAGAAGAAAATAGGAGGAGGAAAGTGAGAGGAAAGAAAGAAAGAGGCAAGTGATATGAAAGAAAAAAGAAATGAGAAGAAATGAGAAGAAAAGAGAGAGAGAGAGAGGAAATAAATAAAAACCAGAGATTTTTCTTTTTTGAGGGAAGATGTGCTGATTAGTGGAATTCTTTTAGTGTCGATCACGTGACTGTTCCGCCATGCTTGTTCACATTTGGAAAACATACGATCTTATGCTTAATAGAGAAAACAAGCAGAGAGGTAAAAATAGAAAGCAAACAAACAATCAAAAGAGAAAGAAAGAAATGCATGTGAATAGCAGAACATATCTTAAAGAAGGATTATTCATTAAAAAGTCGTTGACATTTCGAAAGTCAGTCTACCCTGGTCACCATGACATTAGCTAACATAATAGGATGGAAACTGGAATTGTTTTTATTATTTGGTGCGCGGACACACACACACACACACACACACACACACACACACACACACACACACACATACATACACATACATACATATATATATATATATATATATATATATATATATATATATAAGAGGACACGGAGGTCAACACCCAGCGCCGACAATCTATTTGATGCTTAAACGCAGTCGTCAGGCCATATATTCATTATTTTCAATCAATAAATGTTGTAGGAATATCGTGTCGCTGCCGACACATGAGTTTCAAGATAGATTGCCAGAGAGCAGACACGGGCAGGCAATCCCATTATTGGATTGAACAGATCATGTGACCATAGAGGAAACGCGTTTATGTAGTAAGTAGCTGACAACTAACGATCTCTATTTTAGTCTATCTTCTATACTGTACAGATCTGCATTTCTACGCTATCTTCTATTACTATACTGACCGCTATTCTCCACTCCATTCACTATACTATTTCTCTATTCAGATCACTATACGGGGATTACTGTTCGAGTGAGTATTATCGAGCAAGTACTATTACTGCGAGTGATATTCGAAGGCGTCTGACACCAGTATTGCTCAACAGCGTAGTGTAGTTGTATCTGCGATTACAAGTCTCTACTACAACGAGCATTATGAAAGTGATAGCGAGTATTCGTTGACATCACAAAAATAAACTAAGCAACATCGTCGACTCGTTGGTCTGTAATGTTTTCTTAGTCGGTCATGTAGATCCTTCATAGGAGAATTCTGTCATCTTTATTGTGACAAAACAAACCTACAGTTCGTTAATAGCTATTATACATTTATGCAAAGTTTATCTTTACGTTGAGTAAAATCTCTATTTTCTTAAAAGTGCGTCTGTTATTCCATGAAGTGTTTCGTTAAATAAAACCATCGATATCCTGAACATTATATAATTGGAAAAAAACTCCGATTGATTGATTTCAGAACATGCTTATTCAGAGAATGCTTGTTTCCTGTGGTGGATTTCAGCAGTACCGGTTACTTGGTCTCACAAAACTCCCCTATATATATATATATATATATATATATATATATATATATATATATATATATATATATATATGTGTGTGTGTGTGTGTGTATGGTCATTGAGGTCAACACCGAGCGGCGACAGTCCATGTGTGTTGTGTTTTGGTTCGACTAATTATATATTCTGGTCAAGGGTGCATTATGGGTAGAGGATCTATTGTATTATCTCAACGGTTTTGGGTGGTTGGAAACTACTTTCTTTCAAATTATTCTAGCATACCTTAAAACTATCTATCTATCTATTTATTACCAAAAGTGTGGTTGGTTCTGCACAAGTCTTCACCACTATAATCAAATCATATGTGCGAGGAAATCTAGTTGTTCGGTTCGAAGAACTGAGTTGCCGTACTCTCATACGTCGAAAACGACGAGTGTTCAGTGCACACACACACACACACATATGGTGGACTCTCCCGTCGTGTTTGACGCATGAGGGTCACGCAACGCAGTTCCTCGGAACCGACAGCCCAGATATCAGCATATATGATTTGATTATAGTGGTGAAAGCAGAACAAACCACACTTTTGGAAGGGAAAAATACAGAGACCTGGTGCATTACGTGTCACAAGGTCCCCAAACGACCCTCCGCATATTTTGAATTCAGGTTTGTCCTTCTTGAAGAACAATAGAAGGCTATAGAACCCAAGAAGAGGATTAATACTTTTCCCAAGCCTGTAAGTGAATATAATGGATTCGACGGGAATTCGAACTCGGATCTCCGTTTCCTCAATCCGAGCCGCCATCCACTACTCTCCTCCCCTCCTCTCTTCTCTTCTCTCTCTATATATATTTATATATATCGGGTGTAACAACAAAATTGTCCAATTGTTAGATTAAGCTTTGAACTGTTGTATCTTTCAAATAATTAAAGATATCTTACTGGAATTCTCCGAGGTTTTTATAACAAAACTGTTGGACTCTACTTTGAGAAATAAGAACGTATAATTACTCTCCACGCTTGACAGAAGAATCGTGATGAAATCGATCATAAAATGACATATTCATCATTAATTAATCATAGCTAAGCATTGGAAGCTCATAGTTTATATATATATATATATATATATATATATATATATATATATATATATATATATATATATATATATATATTATTCCAGGATAATTTTCCAAATAATTCAAAATGATATTCGCCCACTCTAACCTTCTAACTTTTTGTCCTGGAGTAACGAGGTGTCACACAGGTTTCACGTACGATTTCATTTTCAAGTATTTTTTCACTGCTCTTTGGACTGTCATAGCTGAAACTCCTCTCACACGTGCCAAACGTCTTATGGATTGAATTGGATATTTTCTGATTGATCTCTTCAGCTCTAAATTGAAATGATGATCTCTTCCTTTTGTGACCGTCTGACCAATTTACTGTGACTACTGTTCTCTCTTCTTTTAAACTTATTCACCGTTGTCTTGAAGGTTCTTGAATGGAATTTGAAGATGGAAGCCAGACTACGAATACTAGTAACATTACTGAAGACCTGAATGATCAATTTCGTCTCACCATTGCTCAAGACATAGTGGGGCTGGCACAAAATAATTATAAGCTGTTCTCTTTCTAGTTTAATAACTCAAAGAGTTTTTCAGTGATTTTTACGACAAATGGTAACAAGATTGCTAAAGGTTTTCCTTGAAAACTTGGAAAAATAGAAACTCAGTTTAGTATTTTTTTTAAAGATATTAAATATTTTGTTGGATGGACAATTATGCTGTTAATCCATTTGAACAATTTTGCTGTTACACCTGTTATATATATTGGGTTTACTTAGATTTCTCGAATGCGCAGAACGATAGACGTAACACGCACAGTTTAATAAATAAATTGTGCATTTATTTCAAATAAAAAATGCCCACTTTAATAACGTTTGAAATAGTATATATCGGAGTGCCGAGTTCGAATTGCAGTTGAATCCATTACATTCACTTACGTGCTAATACCCTGGGAAAAGGTATAAATCCTCTTCTTCTCCCCCCAGCTATGGGTAAATATCAGAACCGACCGGGTTCTTTAGCCTTGGATGGCAATTGGTCTTCCGCGGAAAGAAATGGCAGCCTACTGCGGGAAAAGAATCTGCCTCGTCAGTCATGTAATGAAAGATACATGATTGCTTAAGCGCGTATCACGTGTGGCACATAACTGATATATATATATATATATATATATATATATATATATATATATATATCGATAGATAGATATGCATACTTTGGTATCGAATCGATTAATTTTGTCCATGTTTTCTCCTCGTTATTAACTATCTTTGCTTCATAAAATTTTTGTGTTTCGGAAATTATTTTGATTTCATGTTTTTTTTTCATAAATGTTTGCATCTTCGCGTAACCGTTCTAGTTTTTGGTTGCATGCATTCTTATTCATGGCCGCAATCCCATTTCCACTGTACGAAGCAGGCATGGAAATTTACTTAATACGGAATTGGTAGTGCTCGCCATAGACTAGCGAAAGCCACATGAAAAATGTTAGCCACACTTAAATTTTGAACCCACTTCTGGCAATAAGTATCACTTGTCTCTCTCTCTCTCTCTCTCTCTCTCACACACACACACAAACACACACACACATATATATATATATATGTAAATATAAAAATGAACATTGAAGTCAACACTCATAGGCAACAAACTGTTTCATGCCAGACGCAATCATGATAGTGCCTGGCATGAAACAGTCTGTCACCTCTGAGTATTGACTTCAATGTTAACTTTCATATTTACATACGCTCTATCCCTGATATTGAGCACTTTTTTCCATAAATATAACACACCATAAAACTATATATATATATATATATATATATATATATATATTTGACAAAGTTGATAAAGATTTTGCGTGACGTGGTTTAATAACAATATCAAGGTAGGTATTGACCACCCAGGCACTGACCAGGTTCGACGTTGCTTAACTTTGATGACCGTGCGAGAACTGTTGTTTCATTTCTGTTTAGATATTAAATACTTATTGTTTTTAATGTTTTTTAGGTTTTAAATCAAGTGTTAAACATGTTAGACGGCTCACTCCATTAAAAGACATCCATAAGGAAAATCTAATGAAATGTTTAACACAATCCATGAAGACCGATCTTTCAATCGTTCCTTTTACCGATCCGTGCTGTGATGCCCTTTGTAGATACTGCAAGGTTTAGATGGTTACTGGCGGGAACCACCCTCACAAATTAAGATATCACTAAGAAAGAGGTGGTGTACTTTTGGGAGATGGGATTACTGGTGTTAAATTGGTGGTCCTATATATAGCTGCGGATGATGTTAAGATGACAACTCAAACATAAGTTGAATTTTGTAAGGAAACAGGGATCGATGGTTCAATAAAAAGGCAAACACTTTTAGAACATTATTTATACATGAGGAAGAAATTCATTGAAGAAACGTAATGAATATTTAAATGAAATTGCTTTCAAAGACACTTGTATGGTTGGAAGTAGCCGGCTTGACCGCCTGACCGTAAGCCAATTGAAAACTTGTGAAACATTCTGAAGAGGCAGATTTATATTATCTGACGTCAGTTTACCAGCAATGAACTTTGAAATACTATTCTGAACATTCTAGATTGTTTCATATGAAGAAGTACAAGAGCTCAGAAAATCAATTTATAAAAACAATATATATATATATATATATATATATATATATATATATAATTATTGTCATCCACACACACACACACACACACACACACACATATATATATATATATTAATCCACTAACCACTTGAATGTTATGATCCGTTTTTTTAATTATAAAAATGACTATTATAAAAGTTTATAATATATATATATATATATATATATATATATATATATATATATATATATATATATATATATGTGTGTGTGTGTGTGTGTGTGTGTCTGTGTCTCTGTGTGTATATATATATGTGTGTGAGCGTGTATGCGAATATTTACGTGTGTTTGGTATATAAGCGTGTGTTTAGTATATAAGCGTGTGCTTGCGTCTGTATGTGTATAAGCGTTTGTTAGCGTTTATGTACAGTGCTGTTCGATAAAAGTGACTCACCTGATTTTTTTTATTTAAAGGTTTTTTCGCCTATTGTTTTTGGGGTCAAACTAATTTTTAATCTTACTAATATAAAGACCCCTTTCCCGACCACCTAGTAAAAAATTTACTCACCCTAAAGTATTCTATTGATAATTATAATTTTGGATATAAATGAAATTTAGGGAAAAACTCTGTGCAAAAAAAGTGACTCACTTATTTCCTGCAACTAGTAATCAATAGAAACATAACCGAACAGCTTTAAATAAAGAATAATAGAGGTATAATTTATTTATAATAGGTAATATAGTTCGAAATATTTAATAATCTAAGGGTTTTTCTTTATTTTGAATAACCTTTTCAACCCTTTTTGGCATTGACTTGATTAGGTTCTGGCAAATCTCATCTCCAAGCATTGAATTCCATTCAGATATGAAATTCACAATCAAATCCTCTTTGTTGCTCAACTGCTTTCTCGGGAGCCTGTACTTTATAATGCTCCATAAGTTTTCTATGGAGTTGAGGCCAAGAGATTGGGGCGGACATGTCATAACACTCACCTGTCTCTCATCAAAATATTCCTTCATCAATTTTGATTTGTGACAGGGAGCATTATCCTGCATAAAAATGAGCTTGGTGGGGTCGATTTGCACCCTTTCAGCAGAAGGGAGCAGACAAGATTCTAAAATTCTCTTGTACTGCTCGCTCCTGAGGGTCTTTTCAATAGGTTTTAAGAAACCGATTCCATGAAAAGAAAAGCATCCCCAGAACATTATACTGAACGGATGCTTGACAGTACTTACTGCTAAATTCAAAGAGCTTACAAAGCTTCATCTTCGGATTTTAGATCGCTTATCCTTTGAATTTAGCTCAACTTTCGTTTCATCGGAGAAGAGAACATTTAGTTAAAAATCAGGTGAGTCGCTTATATGGGACAACACTGTATGTCTCGGATGCAAATGTGTATACGCATGCGTGTAGATTTTGTTGGCTTTTGTATGTTTTTATGAATGGTAATGTATTTGCTTGAACATGCGTGTGCATGCATATGTTCATTTGTGTGTTAATAATGTATGTACGTATACATTTATATGTGTGCGTATAGGCTTAAACGTGAATATCAGTGTGAAAGCGTGTGGAACAGTGTAGATGTTTTACGCGCATACATTTGGGGGTGGGGAGTAAGAGTGTTAGTGAGAATGAAAGTTCTGGTGGACAGGTGTTGAAAATGCTGTCAACGTATAAAGCAGAACTCTTTTATGTCCCATGTCACTTTAGGATGTGGACGATCATGGATCTCCACAACTTCCCACCTCATTTAGCACTTAGTAAAGTTTGTCCTTTTACCAAGCCTCTCCGTTCCGCCATCCATTCACATAATATTGTCAGGTAGGTTTGAAGATGAAGTCTGAAGCAACAGAAATTTGGCCCTACAGAAGGATACTGAGAATACCATAGACGGAACATGTGAGTAACAACGAAGTTGCAGGGAAAATGGGAATAGAAAGGAAACTTATACTCAGAATCAGAAATAGTTTAAATTTTTAGGGGACATATTAAGGAAAGAGGGCTGAGAGAATTCGACACTCACAGGACATATCGAACGAAAGAGGGGCACAAAAACAGCGAATCACCTACCGAAAGAACTTTTGTAAATAGTTGTCAGAACAAGGATTAGGAGTGATAGCAAAAAGGTAGAGTTTGATAAGAGCTATAAAAGAGATTAAATAATGGAGAGCTATGATTGCCCACGTCCTGTAACGGCACATAGAAGTATTTTCCTTTTATCCTTTGGCAGCATTTTTAAAACCTGTATACCATTACTTTCATTTCCACTAACACCCCTTTCACGGCGCATAGAAGAAGAAGAAGAAGAAGTGAAAGAAGAAGAAGAAGAAGTAAAAGGAGAAGAAGTAAAAGGAGAAGAAGAAGAAGTAAAAGGAGAAGAAGAAGAAGAAGAAGTAAAAGGAAAAGAAGAAGAAGAAGTTGTCCAGCTCACTTCCTCTGTCCCCTTTGTCTTCGATATGCCCTGTGAATGTCAAAATCTCCAAGCGTTTCTGCCGCGTTACATGTCTCAGAAACTCCAGCTATCTCTTTCCAAATCTGAGTGTAAGTGTCCTTTTTGTTTCTGTTTTCTCTTAAGATTTACGCACTCCGTCCATGATATTCTCAGCATCTTTCTGTAGAACGACATTTCTGTTGCTCGAGAAACCTACATTCTCAAGTCTGAGACATCAAAAAAAAAAAAAAAAAAAGAAATAAACGGAATATGCCCAATCTCTTCCCCTATTCGTTATATTTGCCTTTTTGTAAAGAACCAGTCCTTCCATACTTCGTTATTCTGAAATGCATATTTCACTCCCCTTCCAGACATTTCGCACCAATGATGATCTGATCTGCGGATACAACCTTCAGTGAGTGAAACGCATCTTGCTATGATTATGTTTCTTTCCCTGTTGTTAATTGTCATCACTTCCACTTAAGGGTGCAATAATTCTCAGCATTCGTGCTTACCGCAAATATCTTAAAAAGCCTTGGGGATATAAAATCAGAAACCATACTTAACCACAAGAAAATTATTATTTGCCTAATTATAAAACCAGTAATATAATTCTATAAGCAATATATATATATATATATATATATATATATATATATATATATATATATATATATATATATATATATATATATATATATATATATAAGTTTCATTAAAGATGACTGACAAAATAGTCTGGCTAAATTTTTATTTAATTCATCTTGTGTTTTTATAATTTTTTTTTCTGTACGTTACTTATGTAGAACTCATTCAACTGTTTTGTATATTCGAGCGCTTTCGACTATTCTTTTAGCCATTATAAAGAATGATTTTACTTTTTGCTTTTAACTGAATGTACGGATTGTTTATGTATATATGTAGAGTTATAGGAATGTTTTATTTTCCTAACACAGTCAGCATTATGGACGTGTTCGTAGTTGATATTATTGAGTGTTGGCTTTTTAAAAAAATAATATTGCATTCATTATTTTTAACCTTAAAAAAAGACAAGAAAAGTTAAATAAAAAAATTAACCGAAGTACCTTCTCCGTCGTTTTTAATGAAACTTGTCTAAAAGAGAGATTGCTGCGCAAAAAAACAATATATATATGTATATGTATATATAAATAAAAAAAAGAACAGTAAGATATGTGAAGCGAAAATACCATATTTTAAATCAGTTAATTTATAATAAATGTATATATATATATATATATATATATATATATATATATGTATGTATATATATATATATATATATATATATATATATATATATATATATATATATATATATATATATAAAGGTTATGATCAGTTGGTATATAATCCAAGTGAATCCTATTAATACAATACAAAATATTACATATTAAAACTGATTCACACAGAGAGCTTAATGTTTTACTCTAACAGAGAATCATATTTTATACAGTAGGAATTACGATTACATTAGGTTAATGATCATTTTCACCTTGTAATTTGAAAAGAAATTTAGAAGTTTTTTTTCAAACGAATCAATGGATGATAAAATATCGAAATTTATTTTCATTTACAAGGTGAAAATGATCATTAACTTAATGTCATCTTAACTACTATTGTATATATATATATATATATATATATATATATATATATATATATGTGTGTGTGTATATATATATATATATATATATATGTGTGTGTGTGTGTATGTGTGTGTATGTGTATGTATGTATGTATGTATGTGTCTGTGATCTTTTAATTTACTTCTATAATAAGTAGCCCTAATATTTCAGTGTTAATTTCTAACCTTAAGAATACGTTTTTCCTTAATTTTCAGATGAGTTCTATAGTAAGTATTTTCAATTATGTTTGTTCAGAAGTTCAATGCATAAAGAACGTTTTCAAGCTTGCAGCTGGGGTAAGGCAGGAATTCATCTCACCACTCCCACCAGCTATTGGTTAAATAGCAAGGTAGACTAGACTTCATATATCCTGATGGCAACCAGCCTAAGAAAATGGTTTAAACCATGAAGGCAACAGGTAAGCGCTGCTCTATTTTTATAACTCGGTACTCCTCACGTTTCGACATATGTCGTCCCCTGTCACAGTGCAACCAACAACGCAGTATTCATGGCGTCATCACTCACTTGACTGTGCTTTTGATCCACACGGACACCGCATGTTGACATCAGCAAACTGTAAGGGAATTAGAATTTAAGTGGTTTTCACTCAGTGGTCATTATCACTCTGTGAACATTTATGGTGTGAAATCTTCACAGCTGTAATAAGAAATTTGTCTCTGCTGAGATAAGTTTCACGGTACATACCAATAAACTCTGCTGAGAACTAATAACAGGTGTAATAAAAACAAAATGACGAATTTAAAAGTGCATAATGGGTAAAGAATTATTAATCTTTCTATGTAACCGAACTGACAATCGTTAGGAAGATTACTCTAGCGGTAATTCGTAATAATTTGACGAACTTCGGTCCTTCGCTTTTCTGTTTAGGCTTGTGTCCGTGGGTTCGTTATTGTTAGAAGCAGCAGAAGAGGAGAAGTTTTGTGACAGACCTCTGTTATCTTCTTGTCATTACTCTGATCTTTTCCATCTTTCTGGTCCTATCTGTCCCGTTTATATCAGGTTGCTTAACCAGTATAACGATAAAATTCATGCGGTTGAAGTATCAAGGAGGAAAGCTAATTAGAACACTTACCCTGAAAGTATTTATAGAAAAGGCACAGGGAAGTCACGTCACTGCTGTGGGAAAGTGACTGAAGTTAAGATGCCACATCAGGGCGGATAACATTGCAGACTCTTCGTTGGATTTTGTCGAGAATTTCGATATATATATATATATATATATATATATATATATATATAGGCCAGCTATGTTAGTAATATTCAGCGCACGGATGAATGGCATATTCATAAATGTGCAAGATGGATCCTATTAAGAAAAATTGTCTGGCACGACAGGGTGAACCAACTTTCTGAGCAGAACATACGACTGAGTAATGGGTTCGATTTCACTAGACGCCCCTCGCTTTTGCCCTTGTACACACATCTAAGTTACGATTGGAAAATCATTTTGAGCACTTCAACGTCGTATAATGGTTAGCAAACGTGTTTCGCTAGATCAATTAAGTAGTTGGTTCGATCCTCACTGGGTGCTAATCACATCTAAGGTACGCTTAGAAAATCATATCAAAAGAAGTTGAAAAGCTGGAAAAATATGTGGATCTTGTCAGAGAAGTGGAAAATTACCTATAAATCAATACAGACCCACGTCCATACAATTATCGTTATAATAATAATTAATTCAAAATACAATAAATCAACCATTCGCCCTTTTATGGAATACTGCTGCCATCTATGGTCTGGAGCCCCCGTTGTTCGTCTGAAGGTCATCGACAAAATCCAGAGACGAATATGCAACGTGATTGTCCCTGATCTGGCTTTTCGTTTACAGTCACTTTCTCACAGACGTGTCGTCGCTTCCATCTATCTTTTCTGCAAATACTTTCACGGTAACTGCTCCGACCAGCTTCTTTCCCTGGTTCCCAAACTGCATGAATTTAAACGTTCTACTAGGTCGGCATCTCATTCCCACCCTTTCACTGTCGAAACTGTTGAATATAGCCGTCTCTTCTACTCCAATACCTTCATGTCTTGTGCTTCCCGTGTGTGGAACGCCCTTCCTCTTACTTGCTTCCCTGATAGCTACAATCTTCAATTATTCAAATGCAATGTCAATTGACATCTTTAGATTACTTGATCTAATTCCCCGTCCTTCTCTTCATCCTTTCCTCTATCACACCTCTTTAATCTTGCTCAAACTCTCTGTAACCCCTTGCATGCTAGTGGCACACCCGCCTTGCTTGGGGTGAAATGCTTAAAAAATATGTAAGACAATACGATTATTGTGATAGTCACAATATTTCGATCGTTACGCACTCTGGCCGTCATGAAGTATCACATAACTTTGCTTAGGATCAAAAATAGGGAAAAGAGGGCTTGGAGAATTTGACACGCACAGGATATAGTAATGGCAAGAGAGGAACACCAAGTAACATACCTAACGACTCTGTAAGTGTAATGGCAGAACACGAACTGGGAGGAATAGTAAAGGGACAAACATAGAGCTACAAAGGATAGGATCTTGTGGAGAGCCATGGTTGCTCACATCAAGAATGGACACGGCAAAACAACGAATATTTTTCTGCCATTGTCCCCCCCTTGATCCTGCTTACGGACACTATTAATTATACGTATAATTTGAAGACTTTGCGTTATTTTCCCCTGACAATGCTTTGTGAAAATGAAACTTTTGTTCATTCATTTTTTAACTTTCACAGAAAAAAAGAACAAGGGGAAAGAAATCCATTACAGCTGTGTAGTGAAGTCGATCATTACTAGATGCCCCATAATTGTGGCCTTGTGCCAGACTAAATAATGCGTTTGTAGTGAGTTCAATCATTAATTCTCCTTACCGAAAAAGAAAGACAATGAACTAAGATTAAACATTTCTTAAATTAAGATGAAGAAAAAAATTGAAGTGAATGAAATGTGGTTCTATCGAAGAGGAACTACAAAGAAATTAACCGGGAAGAAACAGTTGGAATTTATGGAACATTTAACGAGGAAAGAAGACTAAGTGAATTTAACACATATAGGGCGCATCGAAAGTAAGAGAAGAAGAGAAAAGCAATGAGCTATGAGCTACTTGACGAGTTTGAAGAAATGGAAGCAGGAACAAATAATACAAATGTGGTGAGAGGTTGGAAACAACACAAAGGGAGCTGTGGAGAGCCATGATCGCCGATCTACGATCTGAAAGAATATGTCAAATAAATAGAGAGAAAGAAAGAGAGAGTAAACAAATACTACAAAGGTGAAGCAAGTACTGCAAAAAAGGAAGCTGTGAAGAATTATGATCACCTCCGATCTGAAAGAACATGTCATATATATATATATATATATATATATATATATATATATATATATAGAGAGAGAGAGAGAGAGAGAGAGAGAGAGTAAGAGAGATAAAGAAAGAAAGAGAGCGAGAGGGAGTTTAGCTCAGCACACTCTGTTAAAAGAATTATAAATTTCAATGAAATAATTTAATTTGGGGAAAGATAAGATCAGCATTACGAATCTGTTTTAACATAAGCAGAAATATTTAAGGTATGAAAATTCATTCTTTTAAGAAAAGAAAAGAAAATCACTGAAAGCGAAAGTGAAAGTGACAGATAGGCGAAGAGAGAGCGAAAGCAAGAACGATGTGGAAAAGAATTGTAGAAATTTATTTTAGTCTTGACTCAAAGCCTTTTGTGAAAAATATAATTCCGCACTGTACATAAAGCTATACTGTCTTTTTCTTTCCTTCCGAATCAGCAAAGAAAACCTGAAGCACACATACAAAATCTCACATAACACACGCGCCATCACACACGAACTCTCTACAGACAAAACGTTTGGGGCCATCCTGAATTTCTTTAGAAAACACCTTAAAATAAGATATTTTTTATTTTTTAAAAGTAAAACAAAAAAAAATCACTAACTATAGTTTATTTGCTTTTTAGTCTCTCCCCACTTTCTTCTCTTACTACCAAAATGTTCAAATTTGTATTCGTTTGGCCACAATACATTTTTCAAAAATTATGAATATTTTCTAGGAGAAACATCTTTTGTTTTCAGCATTAACTCCTCAGTAAACATTTTTAAAACACCGTGTGCTGGAGATTTGATTCAAGTCAAGAGAATCCTGAAAAAAAGAACAATATTATTGGATTTTGCAAAAACATACTATAACATCTCGTTTATGCATAATTGGAAAAATAACCTTTCAACAAGGCAATGATCAAAAACACGCTTGTCAAAATTGTCCTGAGTCAAAAAAAAAAAGGAACTAAATTTTGGAAACTAAGATTTGGCCGTCTCAATTTCATGAACTCTGTCCCATTGAATTAGTATGGGATGAACTGGATAGGAGAGTTCAAAGAGAATACCGAAAGCAGTGTGCGAGCTTAGTCGCTTAGTCGCTTCTTGAAGAATGTATGGAAGGTCTGCCATCTATTTTCTTTTCAAAAACCGTTGGCAAAAATGCTAAGAATTTTTAAAGCAGTAATTAACATCGACACGGTGGAGTAATGGATAGCGGCTCGGATGGCCGAGTTCGAATTCCAATCGAATCCATTGCATTCACTTACGTGCTAATACCCTTGAGAAAGGTATGAATCCTCTTCTACTGTCCCCAGCTATGAGTAAATAGCAGGGCAGACTGAGTTCTATAGCCATGGATTGTCACTGGTCTACCGCAAAAAGAAATGGCAACCTACTGCGGGAAAAATCTGCTTCGTCAGTTATGTATCGAAAGATACATGACCGCCTAAGCCTGTATCACGCATGGCACATAACTGACTGAGTGGTTTTATTGATCAAAACAAAATATGATATTTTTTTGTATGTAAGTGCCTATTTATCAAAATAAAAACAAATACATTATAGCTACTGAAATGTTATCTTTTACTTTAAAATTTACAAACATACCTCATTTTAAGGTGTTTTTAAAGAACTGGAGCACAACCCCAAACTTTTTACATGTAGTCTACATATGCAGAGATGAAGACAAACCAGTGTTATTTGTTGACGTTTCTGTGGAATTTTGATACTGATTATTTAATCTATTCCCTTACCGTTGAGAATCTTTCAATTCTGAATTTGTTAAGCATCTCACTTCGCAGGGTCTTCTTTCAGATAAAGCAATATGTCTGTGCTTGCCTTGGTCAACTGCTGACGTATTAACAATTATTGCTGAAAGTGTCTATTTACTTATCTTGCTTTTGATATATTTAAGGCATTTGACAGAGTTTGGCATACTAGTCTTCAAAAGCTGAAATGTTGTGGTATTTCTGGACAAATTCGATCTTTCTTATCAAATCGTGAATGACATTTGTCTTGAATGGCCACTCTTCTAGATCTTTTCGCATTAATGCCGGTGACCCCAAGAGCTTTATCCTTGGACCTGTATTGTTTCTAATTTTCATCAACGCACTTTCAGATCTTACACATTTATAAGTCTGCCATTAGTCAATGCATTGAATATAGCTGTCACATTTGAGAAGAAAAATATGCAATGTTATTCGTCCTGACCTGGCAGCCCGGTTTTAGTCACTTTCTTATCGCCATAACGTAGCTTCCCTGCTACTTTTCTATAAATAATTTCATGGTAATTGTTCTGATGAACTTTCCTCTTTGGTGCCTAGACTTCACTCTAAATTGGCGACAATGTTTCATAATTTTACTGTTAAAATAGCTAAATGTAGCCGTAAGTTCTATGCTGACAGTCGCTTCTCTTGCACTTCTCACTTGTGGATGTGTCTTCCAGTTTCTTCATTCACAGACATCTATGATCAAAAATTTAAATTCGATGTCTACCGTCATCTTCTTAATTACTGTTCTTTTAACCTTTTATCTCCTTAATGATGTTTTCTTTTTCTTATATTCTCTCACACCCAGTAACCCCCGTTGTGTCTTAGTGGCTTCATTGGCGTGCTTGGGGTGAAATGATAAAAAACTGCATTCCCTCCAAGTCTTCAAAATATGGAGTCAGACTTGGTTTCTATTTTTTAAGCATCGAAAAAGACTAAGACATCCCAGAAAAACCACACAATATCACTAGACTTTGAGGATTCTACATGATAATGACAAAAAAAATAATGTCACTTAAAGCAAGACAGTAAAGCCACTAAGAGGCAAGCTGATATTGCATGTGAAAGAATTTGAAAAAAAAAGGTCTATACCAGTCTCTTCATATGCATGCATGTATGTATGTATGTATGTATGTATGTATGTATGTATGTATGTATGTGTCTATCTATCTATCTATCTATCTATCTATCTATCTAACATTTAAAAAAAAATAAAGTCACTTAAAGCAAGGCAGTAAAGTGACTAAGAGGCAAGCGGATATTGCATGCGAAAGAATTTGAAAAAAAAATCTATACCAGTCTCTTCATATCTATCTATCTATCTATCTATCTATCTATCTATCTATCTATCTATCTATCTATCTATCTATTTCACTCTGTTCGTCAATCTGTATGTCTATACATCTATCTATTTCACACTGTTTATCTATCTATCTATCTATCTATCTATCTATCTATCTATCTATCTATCTATCTGTTTCACTCCAAGCAACGCAATAAAGACACAAAGACGGAAGCGGATACTGAATGTGATAGAATTTGAGAAAAATGATCTCTATCCTAGTCTCTTCTTTTAACTGTATTATGTATTATGTATGATCTTGTTACTAAACAACTGTTGGTGATATAAATTTTAGGAATTATCTATATCAATGACATATTATTACAAGATAAATTTAATCTCATGCGTTTTTATTAGAAGCATTTAAAACAACATATTTGAAGGTGTGAAATTTGATTTTATAACTCGAGAATTGTTTATCATATTGTAAACAAAAATATATAATAGTATCGTTGTATATAGAATTGCATATTTCAGATATTTAAAGAATACTCCCAAAAGAAATAAAATATTGTAAAGTCTTTGAACGATGGGAAGAACATTTAAAAATGCGAACAAAGATAATAGAATAATGAACAATAGGTTAAAAACGTTGATAAGATAAGAACAAGAAAACTATTTGACAATGAGAAATTTGATTAAAAACTTAAGTTAATAAGCGAACTGTGAATTCAGACCCGTGGGCAGCTGTTTGGAGACTTCTTCTGCATAGATTCTTTGTTAGCCGTTCTTTCGAAAACTGTAGTTGGTTCAGATACAAGCTTCCACCATTATAATTAAATCGTCTGCATCATTGGCGGCCACAGTTTTAGCAACATAAGAAAGGTAGATGACGCAGTGTTGATAGATGACACAGGAAGCAAACTAAAAGAACACCTACAGAAAGTAGTGAAAGAAAGCGTGAAAAAAGGACATCAATTGTAAGAAGACAGAATGCATGTTTGTTGCTAAGGAACAACTCAACATACAAATTACAAACTGGATATACCAACTGTATTTAAATCCAATCTAGTCTTTAATATCTAAACATAAATAAAACACTGGTTCTCGATTACCAAAGTGAAGCAACGTCGAGTTTGGCCAGAACCTAAATGTGAGACCGCTTGGTAATACCATGGACTGTAAGCTTGAATGTATGGGTGGTTTAATGGATAACGGCCCGAAATTGGAACTCTGAGAGCCGAGTCCTAATTCCAGACAGATTCTTACACGCAAATAACATTGGGAAATACATGAATCCGTCTTTTCTCCCCCCGTCTATATGTTAATTAATAGGACTTATATCAGTAAATCCTTATTATCTTAAACAATTCTGACAATCTAAATATATTTTCTGGCTTTAAATAACACGCAAAAGATAGATAAACCTTAAAAAAAATACCAAGTCGATCAATCAATTTAAACATAATCTACTTCGGAAAATACTCCGCGTTTTGCGGGTTTCAGATGGAAATCTTTATGATGAACAGCTGGAGGCTGAACAAGCTATTGCTGCTCAGTGCGCGAGTGAGCAACTGGACAGTTTGGATGATGCATTAGAATAGAAAACATTTTTGATGGGTAAAGACGTTGACAAGGTGACTTTGGTGCATGTTATCACTCGCTCTTATGTTTTTTTTCCATGCAATCTATTTTCTAAATTTGAGATCTGTTTCGCTTTTTGTCTGCTCACCGATTTCAATAATATCCAGATATCAAAAGAAGTTCCCACAATGTATTAGTCGAATCAAAACCGGAATCGTTCTTTTATGATGGAATACACATTTCAGCAGAAATGAGGCGAAAAGCTGTAGGAAACTAGTTCATATACTGTGATGACTGAATTAACACGCTACGAATAAAAAGAGTGAAAAAAAAATCGGATGTTTTTGTCTCAAAGATATTTTATGGATTGCGGAGAAATCAGGAACAATAGCTGACAATGTAAACAGTATAAGACGCAAAGAAAATGAAAAAAAAATTTTTTAGAGATATTCTATACTTTTAAAATATCTGATCATTTTTTATAAGTTTTGATTCTGAAAGGTCTCGATTTATACCAGGCTCTTGTTTATATTTGTAAATATAGAGAAAGCGATTCGATCTTATTGCTGCCAAAATTTGTACGAACATGATTTTTAACTCCTACCATTTTTTTTTCAAAGGAAAAATCTGCATATACTTAATTTGATTGACTTCAACACAAAAGTGTTAGTTTTTAGCTGTCATTTTAAAGATAGAATTTCCTTTGTGCCGCTAGATGTTTTGGCAGAACAAAACTACTTGGAACCTTGACTTGTTCCAAGAACAAGGAATACAATTTCGTGTTTGACATTTGAAAAATAAGACCTTGGTTTCCGGTTTCGACGTTAATTCGGTGTTTGAAATGAAATTTGAAAAGAATAAAATTGATAAAAAGAGAAATAGTAAAAGACGTAAAATATTAAAAAAAAAAAAAGAACGCGAAAGTCTAGATGTCCATTAGATGCCGTTCTAGTGTATTGTATGGCTTTTTAAAGTCTACTTTCTTCTCGAGAGGAATTATTGGAAACGATAACGCTAAAAAAACAAAAACAAACCGTGGGCGTTTTTGCTTGCGAAGTTAAAAGTAATAATAATAATAAGTAGTTAAAGTGATTGTTTTAAAACGTTTATCTGCAAAGATTACATTTAAAACAGAGCTAATGTCAGAATGAAATTAAAAAGATATGTGAGAAGTGTCTATTATTTGCTTTCATTATTTAAAAATGATACTATGTCCTGCGAGATAAGCAACATAGAAAAACGTTTTCGAGAATTTTCCACGACATTTTAGTGGCTCGAGATGTACACGCATATATGAAATGGATTAAGTCCGACAATTATTTAATATATTTTTTGTTTATACGTTATTTTAATAGATACAATTTATTTAAATAAAGGCTCTTAAATAAACCGTATTAATTACATTTACAGGCCTGGATGTTCGAGAAATTTCGTAAAAACCTTCGTAGGAAATATGTGTTCTCCAACAGGAATCGAACATGTGTCCTATAAGGAACCGTCAATTGAACTGACGTGCTATACACTGCCGAGTATTTGCTGTTTAAAAACAGTAATTTGAATTTTGCTAACTGGACGCTTCTCTATAGCTGACTGGCATAGCACATCAGATCAATTGACGGTTCCGTATAGGACACAGGTTCGATTCCTGTTGGAGAACGCACTGCGTCCAATCTAAGGGAGGAGAGAAATAATCACTCATATCGAACGTTAGAAGAAAAACCAGAAACCACATACCCTTGATTCAGCCGACGATAATTTGAGGGAAGTGAATAAACAATTATTTTAGTTATGGAAAATTTAGTCTAGTATTTTTCTCATACGTTACTAACAGTATAATATACTGGCACGCATCAGAAGAAGCACTAATATTGCATACTCAAAAGTATTTTCGACCTACGGGAGAACATTTATTTCGTTGTGGGCATCAGAATATTTTATCTAATTGTTAATGTATAAATAATTCATTTTCCCTCATTTGGAATGCTGTTTAAGAAGAAATACGCCAAAGATCATATTCTTTGCTGTGTTGCTGTATTTGAAGTTGTTTTCTTCCCGGGCAACGCCGGGTATTCCTACGAGTATAATTTTCCTCGATCTTTGTCTTTTACTATTTTCACCGAGTATTTCAAAGTGTTAAAAAATATCTTCCGCCAATCCTCAGCTGCAATATTCCCTAAATGGAAAGACTCGCTTCCATTTCTCAAGACACACACACACACACACACACACACACACACACACACACACACACACACACACATATGTATATATATATCTTGTTACAGAATGCGAAGGCCAGGGTCAGTATGTTCAACGATTGTCCAGAGTGCCTCATGGGTGTGGTATTCTGATACTGAAGGATTGCCTTTGTCTGGGTTTCGGATATGAGTTCAACACGGCGCGAATTCAACACGCCCACGCCCATGTTCGAGATATCAGCTAAGACCACACGCGGAGGGAAGCTAAGCCAAAGATAGACATGCGTTTCCGGACTTCATTCCTCCCGCTGCCTCATAGAACCCTTGCTGCCACGTCTATCCCTCTCTTCTATTAAAAACGAATAAGCGAAAGAAATCGTCCTTTTCGTTAATACCATTTGATGTAGTATCGTGGGGAACCAGAGACGACAGGGAACGCAACAATATGTCTTCAAAGAAATATATGAAAAGTTTTTTCACAGAGGATAGAAAATGCAACAGTGAATCCGAATGTGCATTGGAAAAGCAAACAATATATACTGGACAATCTCCTGCTATATTTAGAAAAGGCCGGTGGCAACAGAAATTTCGTTTTTCTACAGAAAGATGCACAGAATACCATGAACGGAGCATGTAAGCAACGAAGTAGTCTTGAGGAAAATAAAAACAACGCTTATACTTAGAATCAGAAAAAGACAGCTGGCATATCTTGGAAGGAGAGCTTGGAGAGTCTGACACTCACAGGGCATATCAAAGGCAAAAAAGGTAGAGGAAGGCAGTAGGCAACCTAACTGACCAACTTGAGTGAATGGAACGAGGGGAGAAAATTGGGAATTGGAAAAATGTTGCTAAAAGCTACAATAGATAGGAGGTTATGAAGAGCCATGATCGTCCACGTCCTGAAGGCACACTGCAGATAGAAGAAGAAAATATCCAAATAAATATCTTCTTGCATAACACTTTTGTTCATTACCAGAAGAGTCCACTTTTGTTCATTACCAGAAGAATCCACTTTTGTTCATCACCAGAAGAGTTCTATGTCGGAGCTTCTTTTGTGGTATGACAAATAAAACGCCTTAATTTGTCTCAAATTTTCTTTAGTTGTCAGTTTTTTCCAAAGTATTAAGAATCAGGAAAATATCGCTAGGAACAAAGAAAGGAATGCTTAACTATGACGTCATATTGGTCCACTTTTATGACAGTGAATTCGGGACAATCTCCTCACCGATGAAGAAGAGACTTGCAGCAATAGAGATGTAGTTCTACAGAGGGAGGCTGAGAATACTATGGACTGTACATGTGAGCAATGGGTAAGATTTAGTAAAAACGGAAACGAAAAGGTGTAAATGGTTGACAGAACAGGGATTAAGAGAGGAAACGGAAAGAAAAAGATTACTAAAAGTTACAACGGAAAGAAAATTGTGGAGAGCCGTAATCGCCAGTGTTCAGAAGGAACAGGGCAAATAGAAGATTATTTTTATCTCTCACATAGCTTGTTAGTAATTATGAAATTACATTGTATCTATAAAATAGGAAAATCTTAAACATCACTGTCTTTTATAATCAATAATTGGTTTTCGAGCTGATTTTGATTGAAACAATAATCTTACAAAATCTAACGAGTGAAAATTTGTTTTTCCTTACAAAAATGATATTAATGATTTACAAATTGATTTTTAAAAATATTTTGACAATATATTTCAAGTCTTCAATTTTACTATAAAATGTATTGTTAATCTCACTACAAATTAGTCATTTTTTTATAAAAATGTATTGCTGCTATTTTTTACTATAAAAATGTATTTTTATACTTTCCTAGTATTTTGATCTTTGATTGGGGGTTCAGTATTTGCTAGGATCCTGACAGGTGCTACTCCACCGGGTCAGGGTGAACCTGAGAACACCAGCAATTAAGAGGTGGTTCCACGCTCCTTATAAACCCCAATCTCTTGCTGCTGGGTGTAGTTTATCGTTATACCCAGCACTAATTGTATTATAGAGAACAAGGCTGTAATATAATATGGCTGTTCGTAGCGATTGTTCTTCAAGGTGCTCTGTTTGGATTGCTCTTCAGTTATTGCTGAAGGTATGCAGTTCTTTTTCTGCGTTTGTTTCCAACGTCAGATATCTTGACAAAAAGTCTGATTACGAACATTTCATAATAGTAGACAAACTATGAAAATTTTATATTTATTATTTGTAAAAAATGTTAAAGATCTGTGTATAATCGACTAGGTTGTTTTTTTTATATCAGTCAGTTATGTGCCGTGCGTTATACACGCTTAGGCGATCATGTATCTTTCGATACATGACTGACGAGGCAATTTTTTTTCTCGCAGTAGGTTGCCATTTCTTTCTGCGGTAGACCAGTTGCCATCCAAGGCTATAGAACCCAGTCTGCCCTGCTGTTTAGCCATAGCAGGGCAGGAGAGGAAGAGGATTCATACCTTTCCCAAGGGTATTAGCACGTAAGTGAATGTAATGGATTCGACTGGAAAGTCATCAGTCAGTTATGTGCCATGCGTGATACACGCTTAGGCGATCATGTATCTTTCGATATATGACTGACGAGGCAGATTTTTTCCCGCAGTAGGTTGCCATTTTTTCCTGCGGTAGACCAGTTGCCATCCAATGCTATAGAACCCGGTCTGTCCTGCTATTTACCCATAGCTGGGGGAGAAGAAGAGGATTCATACCTTTTCCAAGGGTATTAGCATGTAAGTAAATGTAATGGATTTGATTGGAATTCGAAACTTTGTGAGAACGGAAAGACTCTACTTCAAAGAACGGTCCAACTGTAGGCCGTAAATCAGATCTGACAGCTCCGAGGCAGATTCCTACACCAGAAAATTTCACTCCAAGAACATACAACTGCACTTTATAGCACAAATTCCTCTTCGAGTTGAGACGTCTTGTTTGTGCATGTTGTTAAGAACAGAGGTGGGTGCTATTTGAAAAAATTCTGACTTGTACCATTTTGTTATTCTTTTCTCCAAGTTTTTCCCATTTTTTTCTATTTTTGATTTATATATATTTTTACAATTTATGGTTTGATTTTTATTTTTATTTTTAATTTTATAATTTTTATTTTTAATTTTTATTTCTTACTATAATTTTTAATTTTTATCTTTAATAAATTAAGTAATTTTATAAATTATATAATTTATATAAAATTACATAATTTTTAATTTTTGTAAATTTTTATTTTTCATGTTTTTAAAGAAAAATATGAAAAAAAAAATGATATCCGGTGATTGGGGAAGCAGTACAAAATCTTTTATTAACAAAATATTCCCCACCTTTTTACCATTTCTCCTACGTTAGATGTTGCTGCTCTGGTTTCGGGGTTAAATTTTTTAGGTGTGTCTTAGCAAGGTGGGTTTTAGCTTTAAAGGTTTGAACTGGTAGAACTAGAGAATGGAGCTCATCTGGAAATAACGATAGGTTTACGATGTTGCGTCAGAGGGAAACAGGCTGTAGGGTGGGAGATAAGCCATATCTCACAAGGCCACGTAAACAATTTTGAACGCTGTCGAGGCTAGAAAGTGAGGAACTGGGCAGCTCCATTTTGCCAATCCAGGTCAGAGAGACCAGTTTGTGCTGCTATTTAACTCCCAGTCGGGGTGGAAAGAGAAGGATATATATCTTTCTGCGAAAGTGAACGCAAAGATCCCAGACGGAATCTGAACTCGGGGCAACGGTCCCACTTTTCGTGCCGATAACCGCAACGACAACGAAAACAGTATTTAGCCATCTTTTATCTTCAAAACATTAATTGCATGATCATTCACGGAATTTAACAAGTGGGTAGATTGAAGGATTTCTTCTACAAGCGTCTATGACAGTTTGGTTTAGCTCGTCAAGAGTGGAATATGGTTTGTTGCCAGTGTTCGTGTTTCTTGTCTTCATTCCTCAAACATTTTCTATAGGATTGAGGTCTGAAGACAAGGCAAGCCACTTTATGTCAGCTGAAAAAGGGATTACTTGAGAACAAATCAGTCGTTTTTGCAGAATTGCAACTCGCATTGTCTTGCTGAGAAACATACTTTTTCCTTCGTCGTTTATTTATTAAGAGCTTTCGGATCAAACTTTTCTCTAGCATTCTTTTCTTTCTCGAGTGCTGTCAAAGTTCTGTTAACCATGAAAAGACAGTCAGTAAACTTACCTCAGAATAAAATTCCTTCGCTACCAAACATAAGAATAGCCGTTTTCGGTGTTTCTCATTGCAGATCAAATAAAAAAATAAAAAAAGTTGCTGTTGTCAAGATTGAAGCATTTCTCGTCTATCCAAATCAAATCTGAAAATCAGGGTGCTTTTCAGGAATTATCTCTACCAACTGCTAATCTTGATTCTTTGTGACGTTTTCGCAAAAAAGAAATGGCTTCGGTTTAGCTTGTATTACATGAAATCTACGATGTTTTAGGCAGACGACGTTTATGCTTGCTTTACCTGGTTTCTTGTTTGTGCAATTTTCGATGGTTCAGACTCGTTTAGAAAATTTAAACTGTCCGCTGTATACAACCGTTTCCACAGATTAACGGTTAAAACTAGTTTCCAGCGAATGAAGCGTGTAGATCTTAGCAATGACCATCCTTCTTGAAACCTCGTGGACTGGTGCTACACGTTCACAAACAAAACAAAACAAAAAAAAAACAACAAAGAAAAAAAACTATACAAAATAAATCATACAATTATTTACACTAAATACACCATATCACTTGAGGACTTTCAAGAGCAAAAACAACTAAAATGTATAGCACTCGAAAGAGAATAATGGCATAATCAAGAAGTTTACCTTCCACACTACTTCAAACAAAAGATTAGGAAGGAAACATCCATTTGCACTGGAAAGAGCCATAACAGTGGATTTGAGAAAATTTGATACATTTCAACAGAAAGTATCAGTGGCTGTTCGGTCAATGAATACGGAATGTTTCCTTAAAAGGAAACGGCTAATAGTACCATAGCTATTTATATATTTGGATATTCTACAGCGTTTCTCAGAGGAAAAGGCAGATTGTTTCTCTTCAAATCGGATTTTTTTTTCTCTATTTCCCATTCGGAAACGAAAAAAATGGTGAAATACAAGAAACTCCGGTTACAATTTATACGGAAACGTTAAAAAGAAAATTTAAATTAAAATTTAAATTTTGCCATCAAATGTCTCAACATGTTAAACTTACCTTATCTCATTCAAATTTATACTGTTTTCTTTTTTTTTTTTTATCTCTATTGTTTTTAAATACTCCCCATTTTAAAAGCAGCAGTAGTTTTGCTAGGAAATGAGATATGTCGTATGATCCGAGACATAAATCTACCGTGGAAGATTCTGTAATTTTCGCCTAAATAAATTACCTTACGTTTTTAAATAAAACTGCATTCGTTGAGTTACAATCACTTCATAAACACCTTTATTCCTTATGCATTATTCCTTTTTAGTTTGCTTGGGCAATAAAACGTTGCTAATTGCAGGTAATTATTTGCATGTTAATTATGTGTTCACTATACTATCATATCAACAATCCCTTCACAAAATATTCATCAACAAATTGGACCATTCCGTCAACATACTCTGAGAAACAGGCTATCGACCACATTTGTTGCCCACTGTGAGTAGCTGAGTCCATCAGAAACAAAGATCGTTATTTATTTTTTAGTTTTTATTGTTCGTGTATACTTTCTGTGTGCACCATCTCAGTTGGCTGGAAAGTAATTTTTCGAACTTCTTCTTCTATGTGCCGTGTTCCTTCAGGACGTTGGCGATCATGGCTCCCCGCAATTTTCTGTTCTTTGTAGCTCTTAGTATTAGGTTGGTGCAAAAATAATGTCGTTTTTTGACTGAAGTTGAACGTCAAAAAACGACATTATTTTTGCACCAACCTAATAAATTTTGTGTTTTTTATATTCCACCTGAAATCTGTTCTGTCATCGATTTACACAAGATCGCGAGAAAGTTTATGCGTTGTTTCCTTTTGTCCCTCTTACCTTCAGTTAGTCCTGTGAGTATCAAATTTTCCAAGTCCTCTTTCCTCATTAAGTGCCTTAGGAATTTCAACTATCTCTTTCAGATGTTAAATATAAGCGTCCTTTTTGTTTCCATTTTCTCTAAATTTTCGTAGTATGATAAATAAACAAAAAAATCAAATAAGAAAGAAAATCAGTGACTTCTGATAAATAGATTTTTTTATCTATCAGAATGTGTCTTATATCTGGCCCAACTTAATGGTTTCATGAATTTATCTCTTATGCATATTTAACTTTAAAGTCAGTCTAAAAATATTTATGTTCTTTTAAAAATTCATTTTCAAGCTAGTGTTCTATGATCTTTATATGATTTATGATGATAGATTTTTTTAAAAAATCGTGTTCACCCCATGCATGGCAGTAAAGCCACTGAAATACAAGGGCTTACTTGGTGCGGAAGAGTTAGAAACAGAAACATTGCTAGGGAGCGAAAACCAAAAAAGAGTAATCAGTAGAGACAGTAGATAGCGATTGACATTGCATTTAAATCTTTAAAGCATTTAAAGATTATAGTCAGCTAGAAAACATGGAACCGGAAGGGATTTTCACGAGCGAGAAGTGCGAGAAAAGAAACTGTTAGCATAGAACTTACGGTTACATCTAGCCAACTTTTATCATTAAATTGGTTAGTTTTTCTTTGATTAAAACTTTTTAAAATAAAGCTTCACTGAAAGTGGTGACTACCTTGGCATTTCGATCAGTGCTTGGGAATAAAGGGAACTAAGCAATGTAGATATATTTATTTGCATGTTTTGATAATTTTACCTATCTAAGTTGTTACAGATAGGAATTCCTATAATGCACCCTTGTCGTCTTTCTCTCACCCGCTCTCTCCTTTTGGTTTTCTTGTTTGGTTCGGCAAGAATGTTTGTCTGTTGGCACTAGTGTCGGCATGTCTTTCTACCCACTGCTTCTGTTAGCCACTGACGCTGATTTCCACAGAAAGTAATTTTTTGTATAAAAGAAATTCTTGTAAATCTTATGCGCACCCGATCACCCCCCCCGGCTAAGACGAGTTCTTCGAACGGAAAGATTAAAAAAAAACATTAAAAGAAATAACAAGGTAGACAACATTACGATATGTCTACAGACGATTATGACAAGAAGGGAAACCCTGCAAGAATGTTTTCTTAATATAAACGTTTCCTGTCATAGTCTGTCAGGGTAAAACGTCTACATATTTCTGTAGAGGGTTTATACTTGACACCTGTCTGCTACACCCATTTCCACAAAAAGCAATAAAATATTCTTAGGTTGGGGGAGCGTATAAAATAACTATTAACCAGTTGTAATAAAATAAGAGCGAGGTACGACCCCGACGTCTGAAGAAAGGGGGGGCTCTATTTTTACAAGTTTAATGTGGATGTAGTCTGGTGTAGGGTAGAAATAAGAATCAAGCATTAGTAATGGTCTGCAAGACTAGCTTCACGGCAAGGCAAGCTTATTTTCTTCTAAGATTAGCGCCATTGCCAAAAGGTAGATCACAGTCTAGTTAAAATGACTGGTGGGTCAATCCATTAAATAAAGTAAGGTACCTGAAATATTTTCTGGGGTGCATCAAAAGTTTTAATCCACTGAATGTTTTTATACCACAAGTAATGATCCCCGAATCCATTACATTCACTCACGTGCTAATACCCTTGGGAAAGGTATAAATCCTCTTCATCTCCCACCCAGCTATGGGTAAATAGCAGGGAAGACCGGGTTCTATAGCCTTGGATAGCAACTGGTCTACCGCAGGAAGAAATGGCAACCGTTGCTGAGTTTCTAGAAGACATCTTTCGCTATTCCTATGCATCTTCGTATTTCTGCGTCACAATACGTAACTCTCTCGCTAGGCTGTCTATTTTGCTGACGACCATGCATTCTGTTTGTCTTCTTATAATTTTATAATTAATAATTAGCCATCCCCAACACCTTTCACTTGCTCTTTTATCTCAGACTTCTGTTTTCTTTCTTCTCAATGTTCCATTTTAAGGCATCATAATTCAGGATTTTATTCTAGAGTATAAGCCACCGCACTTAAAACGTGTCAACCAATTTTCAGATATTGATTCACTTGCTTCCTCTTTCAGCGAAAGAATTTAAAATTATATCCGAGAATTGCCAGAATCTCATCACTAGTATCCGAATATCTCTCTTCTTTTAATGCCTTGAAAACCAAACTAGTTCCATACCATTACCGCCGATCGGACCCGAACTATCGCCAGTCTCGATAAACGGATGTCCCCTTGAGGAAGCACCGTTCCTTGAGAGAAAATTGGGCCTTAAACTTACACCTGAACTCAAGCCAGGAAATTTTTCTCCCCGGAATCGATCCTCCAAGTCTATAAATCGACCATTCGCCCTTGCATGGAGTATTGCTGCCATATATGGTCTGGGGCCCCTGCTGTTTGCCTCAGGGTTCTTGATAAGATCCAGAGACGGATATGCAATGTGATTGGCCCTGATCTGTCATCTCGTCTGCAGTCGCTCTCTCACAGACGCGATGTTGCATCGCTCTGCCTTTTTTACAAGTACTTTCACGGTAATTGCTCCGAGGAGTTGCTTTCGCTTGTCCCTCGGCCTCGTGAATTTAAACGTCCTACGATGCTGGCATCCCGTTCCCACCCCTTCACCGTTGAAACTGTTAGATGTAGACGTCTCTTCTACTCCAATAGCTTCATGTCTCGCACATCTCGCCTATGGAACTCCCTTCCCTATTACAGTTTCCCTGACAAATACAATCTCCAACGGTTTAAGTGTAGCGTCAATCGACATCTCCAGTTGCCTTGATCTATCCACTTACATCCTTTCATTTTTCATTCCTATCTGCTCTCGCTCCAAATCTTCTGTAACCCCCTTGCCTTGATCGACCCACTGTCTTTCTCTTTCTCCACATCCTCTCCTTTACCACTCCTATCTGCTCTTCCTCCAACCCTTCTGTAACCCCATGCGTGATAGTGGCCTCCAGCCTTGCTTGGGGTGATACGCTTAAAAACAAAAGAAAAACAAAAGTAGAACTCGCTCAAGATGCAGGTAAAATGGTCGGCTCCCTGTACCGATCCAGTAAGTACCTGACTCCTTATGCTATCCTCTAACTTTACAAGAGTCAGATCAAGCCAAAAATGGAGTACTGTTGTCATATTTGGGCGGGGGCTACCCAGTCTTCACTTTCCGGTTTTGATAGGGTTCATAGCGTCTTTGAGTCCTTGTTGGGTACGAATTATTTTCCACCACAACCTCTTTCTTACAGGTGGAATGTGGCAAGCTTATATGGCTACTAACATGGAAAGTGCTCGAATGAACTATATTTCTTGTTTCCGCCATGTCTAACCTTCACGATTAGGACCCACCATGCTACTTAAATTGTAGCAAACTATCCTCATTCCCTCTGTACTCCATCGGCGAGAAGTAAATTCCACTCAAACAACTTCTTTCCGCGAACCACTGCCCTGTGAAACCGACTCCCAAGAGGATGTTTCCCGGATCACTACAATCTTAATCTGTTCAAGACTAGAGTTAATCGTTATCTTCTCCACCTAACTGTATAAACTGTAACTTAACCCCCTACCTTGAATGCTCATCACCCCCCCCCCGAGCCCTGTACAAGGTGAACCTTATGTAAAAAGTAAACTTTCAGGATATAGGCAATCTTCGCGCTCCACAACTTCCAGTCTCACGTTGATCTAAGCAATGTTTTACAATCCTTATTTGCATCGTTCTGTCATTCATTCAGATAAACTAATTACGTAGCTTAATTGCTATCACCCTCCACCACACTTTGTTTAATTATGTCCTGTGAGTGTTCAATTTTTCAAGCTCTCTTTCCTTATAATGTTTCCCAGAAATTTCGCATTTCTGATTTTAAGTTTGAAACAAAAGTATCACTTGAGGCGACTGATCCATATATATATATATATATATATATATATATATATATATATAGCGACTGAAGATTGCGGAAGCATGAAACTCGGGTTACTAAGGCCATCCTTTCATAGGATTTAACATTGTTAAGCGTCTTTTTACTCGGTCTAGGCAACCTAGGCTTCGAGAATTTTACTTTTCTGAGTAGGTTGGATTTCCGTTAGGCCCTTTTCTCTTTCTTTTTTCAGTATTGACTTTTTTATTCGAGACTCTATCTGAATAAGAGTTTTAGTTTTCTGTTGCTTATATCAACGGTTTTGTTTTTCTTTAATATATATATATATATATATATATATATATATATATATATATATATATATATATAGCAAGGACTGCATTTCTCACTCCACCACAGAAAAGAAAAAAGAAATGAAAAAATGATCGACCAGTGTATTTATGGAAGATAACGCATTTATGGCGAGCAGTCTTTGTAATTAAAGTTCTCAATATAAAGAAATAGTGGTTTAATAGTGACAAATTAAATGTACAACTCATCTGTCTTTACAATGAGTTTCGAGGATATATTATCCATTTCTCCAGTGGATTGACAGCAAAACCGGGAGTATTTGCAGAAATCATATTTTTCTAGAGCATTTCTTTTTATTTCATACAATATATTTATATAGACAATAAACCAAGTGATTGGCAAAGCGTTAATACAAAGCTTGTCAAAGAAAAAGAAAAAAGTAATAAAAGACAGACATAACTAATCAATGCCTCCAGAAATGAACTGACACTCCAAACAGCGCTCAGAGACTCTAATTGTATCTCTGAGTCTCGCACTGTTGATTAGTGTCCCTGAGCGCTTTTGGGTATATATATATATATATATATATATATATATATATATATATATATATATATTCAGTGCCGGTGTTAATAAAATAGTGCTCGGTGTAATATAACAGGGTGAAAGTCAGAGTCGTGTTACCGGTGAGCAATAATATGCATATTTATTAATATATATATATATATATATATATATATATATATATATATATATATATATATATATATATAAGAGGCCTGGGTGTGCTGTGTAAGAGGGATAACATGATATCTTGGGAGTATATAAATGTAATCTTAGCTTTCTGCAGTCATTGCATTTCTTTTTCACATGCATTTGTGGCAGGACAAATCGTGGCTGCTTCACTACGACAATGAACATGCTCACAACGCCCTGAGCATCCGGCACCTCCTGGCCAAGAAGAACATCGCCGTACTGAAAGAACCTCTCTATTCACCTGATCTAGCTACGTGTGACTTTGTTCTTTTATCAAAGATCAAGCGGGGTCGTTTTGAAGGCGAAGAGGACATCAAGTGTGCCATAACGACGGAGCTGAGGAGCATACAAGAAGAAACCTGCCAGAAGTTCAAAGAAACGTGGCAGAGAAGTGTGGAAAAGTGCATTAGACTCAAGGAGGATTATTTCAAAGGGGAAACCATGTAGTTTGTTGGTTGGAATTGAAACAATTTTTTGTAACACGAATCCCATTACTTTTCAGACAGACCTCGTATATATGTTACTCATACTCATATATATACAAGGCCCAAGGATCACTGAAGAGAGAGTCTCTGAAAAGATTGTCATGTAACTGGTAAGAGTAAGTGACGTAGTTTATGTGAAAGATAACGGTTAACTCTAGACGGTTAAGATTGTAGCGGTCGGAAAAGCATCCTGTTACCGAAAACAACAGTTCTTGGGAAGAAACTGTCCGTATGGAACTTACTCCTTACTAATGGAATACAGAGGGAATGAGAGTAGTTCGACTCAATGTATGCGGCGTGATGGTATGGGATAGAGTTGGGACAACTCAGGAATGTAGTTATTTTGAAGACTTTTCCTGAAATTAGCAATAGTGTAGCGAGATACTCACAACGGTTCGTCTGTGGAAAAGGAGTTATAAGATGGAAAACAATTCATCACTCACACGTCTGCATCGAGGCTCTTGGACTGGAAAGTAGAGACTGGGTAGCATCAGCCCAGATATGGCACAACATTCCATTTTCTTGTAAAGGTAGAGCTTAACCGGGACTGTCAGGTACTTACTGGAGCGGTACAGAGAACCGACCAATTTTCAGGATCTTTAGCGATGGTTCGTATATACGAGTTCCACGTGAGGGTCTGGGGTGAGCTTAAGTCCCAATGGGAGTTCAAGGCAAGGGGCCTCTTTGAGAGAACAACCTTTCATTGCGACAGATGGAAATTCAGGGGCTGCCGATGATGATGATGAAACACTAAAAGTTCGGTTTTTGCGGTGTTGGATGTGACCAGCCAGTTTTCTACCATTGAGCTGTTGAAGAGGAGAGATCAGATGTCAGGTTCGCCTATAGGGCGGTTCACACTCATCCCCCTACTTTTGAACAGGAGTAGAGTTTTATACCTCGTTTCCTGTTATGGATCTGCCCTTGGTGACCAGGAGGATATCTCTTAGGCCAACTCGTTGTTGCACATTACTTCTCTGATGAAACATTGCGGGCAAATTATATTCTGGCATGATGTGTCCTGAGGTATATAATACAAAGATTAGTTTAATATGACACAAGGCCACAAATATAGAGTATCCATGCTTGAACTTACTGGAATAGGTAAGATCGACTCGACACTAATAATGGGGAAGACCTAGAGATGTTTACAGCAGTGTGTGATTTACGTCACTAAATGGTTGGTTGATTATGTTTAGCGGCATATCAATCTCCATAGGTTGTTTAATGACGAAATTCATTTTATGCTTTCGAGGTAAACGTATGTTTATAGATCATAAAATGCATTGCTGGTAATTTTACTATAAAAATGCATTTTACATTTATTAGTTTTACATTGATTGTCATTTTGTTATGAAAATGTATTATTGGTCGTTTTATTATAAGAATGTACTGTTAATTTTTGTTTGAGGGTTCATTATTTGACCGTAGTTGGTGCTATCCTCTCAGGTCAGGGTGAACCTGGGAACAACAGCGGTTAAGAGATGGTTCCACACTCCTCAAAACCACCAATTTCCCTATCAGAAGCCTTACTGCCGGATGTGGTTTATCGTCATACCAAGGACGAATGCAACTAAATAACAAATTGTTCTGAATTGAATTTAATGTCAATAAAGGACATTTCTTCTAAGTGGAGCTGGTCTATCGTGACCCCAATATATTTTGGATCACCCCAGATGATACCAAAATAAACTTTATACTCAGTATCACAGCAGAGCATCAGAGAAGCCTGGTAGATCAGAATCCTTTTTATAGTAAAATTCACCCAATACAGAGCTCGAGGGACCCTCGAGGTAGCGATTTTCTGATAAAATGGTTATGATAAATGACGTGGGGGATATGAACGAAAGAAGGGGTGTTAGAAAGTGAAGCTCATAGGAATAAGTACAACAAATAACGATTGAGCCTTGACTAAATCTGTAGCGTTCATGGAAGCATCCACACGGGAATCAGTCCGACAAAGCAGCAGTTCGTAGAAGATTGCGTAGAGATTTTTCTTTCATTTTGAACATTCAGAAAATGAAGGTGACTGGACTGCGCAGAGGTAGCATAGCGTGTCCTTACTGCAAATGTTTGAACTAGCGGTACTAAAGAATGGAGCTATTCTGAACATTTGCCATGGAAATAGCGTAAGGCTTGCAACTTTTTGTTCGTGGGAAAGAGGTTGCAGCGTAGGAAATAACTATTCCCCAACAAAAGCGTATACATGAATGTGGAAGGTGTTCTCCTAGCCATCGGTGCAGATCCGCACGTCTGGCTTCCCACGACATATAATTAAGTGGTCGACTCAGTTGCGCTTAGGACGTGCACACGTGAGATAACCATGGCAGTAAAAATATATAGCCGCCTCACCTGAGTTTCTCATATCCTCATCTACGTTCGGAGAAAAACCCTGAAGCCATATATCCATTCACTGATATTAACTCACGAAGACTGAACGGAATTAAAGAATGATTTTTCAGAATAAGAGATTTAATCTCATCTTTATAGCTTGTACAACGATAACATTATATTACAAAGGTGACTTGTTATGGTGCAAGGATCGAATTCAGTTTTAATGGTCAACGAGAGCTGGCAAGCATATATATATATATATATATATATATATATATATATATATAATATATATATATATATGTGCGAACCAGTTATCATTATCTTCACAGAACAAAAGACTTCGCCTCTGTTCATCGTCCATTGCGACAATCTTTTTCCTATCTGCTTCTTAACGAGTGACAATAAATATCTTATTATGGTTTCCTTTTGACATGGGAGAGATATTTTCAGTTTTTATCTGACGATCAGAATGCAGAGATAACATTTTCGTATAACTCTGGCAGGCAAATTATTACCAGTTTTGGTGCCAACATTGTCACCTCTATAGAGTTACCGCCCTTTTTATCTGTCAGGATCACCAAGCGTCTCGTAAATCTATCCCTGTATACCCAAACAATAACAAACTTACCACTTGATAGTTTCATTCATTCATATATATTAGAGCATTGCAAACGTTCGTGCTCAATAAGAAAATGAAAAACAAAATTTTATATGCAAAAACAAAACATTTCTTAGTCAAGTACATAGCGTCGATTGTTTTTAACAACTGTCTCCGATCGTTCTACAAGCTTGCTGATGCCATTTTCGTAGAAAGTTCATTTTTTCTTCTTGTAAGAAGATTGTGAGATAATTTCCTACTGATTGTACATAGTCAATTTTTTGTCATTTAAATTGTTTTATAGAGACCGGAACAAATGAAAATCCGAAGGAGCAAAGTCACGAGAATACGGTGTGTTGGAAGGATTCCCATTTAAACTGTTTAAGCTTCTGCAAGGACTGTTTTGCAATATGTTGTCTTGCGTTACTGCGGTGTAAACCGAGACCTTTTCAATTTGCCAAAATCGGCCGTTACTTTTTGTGGTTGCATTCAAGTTGGTGAGTTGGCCGTAATATTTCTTTGCAGTTATTGTTTCGCCGGTTGCAAGAAGCTCTAAGGGAATCATCCGTCTGCAATCCTACCAAACGGACAGTAACACCTTCATTGGATGCAAGCCCACTTTAGCGACAGGTTCTACACATTAACAACTTTATTTACAGCTTCGTTGACGTCTAACGTTATCGTAAAGGATCCATTTTTTTTTATCACCTGTGACAATTCTGTCCTGGAACGGCTTTTTTTTCGTGGTGTAACAGCACAGAAATCGCTGCAGAAACACAATAGAGTTTGTTCCCTTCCTATGTGTCCAGTTTGAAAACGAACACAAGTCTCTTTAAATGGCTAAAGGTAGTTGTGATATCGATTTTCAAACAATTAGCAATCTCTTCCGTCGAAATCTTCGGTTTATTCTCCACGATGGAAAGCAGGGCGTCTCATCGACGTCAGAAGCTCACCCGTAGCATGGTTGATCATTTAGGTTCAAATCACCCGGACGAAATCTGCCAAAATACTTATTTGACTGTCGAAAGCCTTTTCTCGCAGTTCCTACTCTTTCTCCTTTAAGAAATTCATACAGCTTATGACGAAAAGGCAAGTTACCATCAGCCATCTTTAAGGCATTCATTTATGGTCAAAGCGTCAACATTCAATAAAATCTGACTCACAACTGAACGATGCAAAGTTAAAGGAACCAAAACAAACAGGAATGTAAAGTTGCAGGTAATTTTATATTAACAATGAAAATCAAGCATGAACTTTGGCAATGATTTGATTTTTCGTTGCTCCTACAAAATTCGTCAGTGATTGACTGTGAATAGGGTTTTTTGAACGGGGATAAATTTAAAACCTTGTGGGCGTTAATGACCTGCTAGTATCACCAATCATTCGGTCGTGGAATATGATAAAGATGTTATTGAAAATATACTTTAACAGTTGATATCTTCTGTAATTAAAGTTGGTAATTAAGAGTAAACGTTAATAATAATAATAATATTTGAATAATTTTAAAACTTCAAAAATGGCACATGAAGACATCAGTAATTAAAGTTGTGGTTGGTGCATTATGTTGAACTGGAAAATGTTCTGGTATAGTCAATGAAAGGACACCTGGCAACCCATGCGTTAAAGAAATACAAACAGTATTTACGAAGAGTTTTATCTCTGTGAGTTTTGTGTGTTTTTTTATTTTTTGAAATTGTCAGTGGAAAAATTTTATAATGCCTTATCTGATCGTATGTCTCGAGTTGAGAAGAAAATAAATATAAGACAACTTTCTCGGATATTCAGGCCAGTAGACGAAAATAAATATAATTTTTAATAAATAAACGGAGCGTCTACTCAAATATGGGTATCCACTAAAAATAACGTTTAAGTGATAAAAATTCTTCGGATTAATAAATACAAAATTAATTCCTTACTCCATATATATTGTTGAGTCTTGACTCATTGTTGAATCTCGCCTATTGCATGGAATAATAATGCAACACAAAATGTACTTAGAACAAGAATGTATTATAACAAGAAAGTGTACACAATAAGTACATATAGTATTTCTGTATATTTCTGGGAAGACGTTCCTGGAGAATGTGTTGACTAGTCGCAGTCGATCAGAGTCTCTAGTTGGATCTCGTGATTCCTCCCCTCGTCTTCCGGTACCAACCACTATTTATATAGTTGGTAGTCACCTATGCAGATTAGGTGGATCCCACCACAACATATATATATATATATATATATATATATATATATATATATATATATATATATATATATATATATATATATATATATATATATATTCATGTATATATAGTGTTTGGTTTTAGGAAAAGGAAGGAAAAGAAAGAAAAAAGAAAGAAGGAAAGAATGAATGAATGAATGAAGCAGATGAATGGAAGAAAGTGATGACAGGGGAAGCGATTACACTCGTTTTAACGTCTGCTTCAGTGAAATGAAAAACATTGTCAACTCATTTGTACCTATTAAATAATGATCTGCATTCTTATTTATGATTGCTAAGCTAATTTTAAAGCTTAAATATTTATTGATGCAATGCGGGAATTACTACAGGTAAAATGATAAAATGTTACCTGACGAGTTCATTTGGCGCTGCTATGTAAACTCGTGCTGGAAAAAGATATCAAATATTGAAAAATCCTGACTACACATAAAAAAGTTTTCTTTTGAAGGCACACAGAGAACTCTTTATCAATGGGAGTATATTAATGAATATTTATTTTAAAATATCCGTAGAAATTGTTGTATTTCATCAATAAATATTTAAGCTTTAAAATTTATAATGACAATCTTAAATATGAATACAGGTCATTATTTAAGTGGCACATACGAAAAGATCATAAAATAACAAGGTTTTTAATTTGACTAAAACAGACGTTAAAAACGAGTGTTATCGCTTTCTCTATCTTTTCTTTCTTTCTTTCTTTCTTTCTTTACTTTTCTTTTCTTTCTTTCATCCATTCATTCTTCCTCTTTTTTCTTTTTCCTTCTTTTTCCTAAAACCAAACAGAACCTTAGATATATTTTTAAAAATTTTTGTCTACCCTCGCAACCAAAATGAATGGCCTATTGTTTATCTGAGATAATAACAGGGAGTATCTTAGGTGCTAACTAACTAAAAAACCTAAGGAATGAAGGAACAAACAAAATTACAATACGATGTTCAATTCTTTGATGGTGGTTGTTTTACCTACGATAAAACTGATGTTTTCAGAATTTCGTGTTTCAAAAGGCAACACCCACGACTGATGGGCCTACGACTGATAGGCCTGCGGAAATACATTTACATCTGTCTATGGAATGCGTGAATTTCCCATGGTTTTGCCAAGGGCCTGGCAAGTGGGGGAGTAAGTGTTGGAAACGTCGATAGAAATGCGACCAGAAAGGAAATAGTCGGGCCAAATCTGTGCGTGATGCGAGGTGGAAATTTGGTCGAGGAATTTAGAAGTTATGCCAGTCCAAATACTTAACAGATGCATATTTTGTTTCCCCGCTTTTTTGTTGTTTTTGCTAAATTGTGCACTCGAACAGGTGCCCTAAAAATTAATATAATAAGGACTTCCGGTAAAGGATCAACCCTGAAACTGAAAAATCATGAGAACCTATTTCTACGAGAAGGCGCTAAAAAGATTCTCGATCCGACTCGATCAAGAATCCTTTCCTCTAAAGCATCTATTTGACCAGAGTTGGGCAGTTGGGTCGAATATTCAGCGCCTCCTGTAACAAAAACAAGACTATCTATCTATCTATCTATCTATCTATCTATCTATCTATCTATCTATCTATCTATCTATCAGTTTTCTTAAATGAATGTCTGTCTGTCTGTCTATCTATCTATCTATTTTTTCTTAAATGTTTATCTATCTGTCTAATTATCTATCCATCTATGATAAAATATAGTTATGCTTATACATGTTTCTTTGCAATCTCAGCTTTCTTTCTTTCAGTCTGGTAATGAGATGAAGATGAGCGGGAGTTTAGGTAGCAGTTCAAGTTCCGTCAAAATCTCCTGCATTCAGTCTCACACTAAACCCTTAGGAAAAACATGAATGCTTTTTTTTTCTCCATCCAAATAGCACGGTAGGCTAGGAATTATATCTTTGTTTTGAAGCCAGTTTAATGCAGTGAATTCAAAATAGTCTAATAGACTTGATTTTTAAGACACTCCAGTGTCTATTCTAATAATTCTGGGCAATTAAAAAATAATAAAGAAAAGAAACTGTGGCAAACCATGTTCGCCTATGTCCTGAACGGATATGCCGTTAAAAAGTTTAGATTACCCGGTTATGGGTTAAATAGCAGGGTAAATTGGTCACTTAGCCTTGGATTGCAGTCGACATTAAAGAAGGGATCTCAGATCTCCAAACCGTGAAATGATTTACGAAAATGGGAAACCACGCAGTATCTGTATATACGACAGAATCCATGTATCTTTCTATCTATGGTTTCTTAAATGTTTCTCTCTCTCTCTCTCTCTCTCTCTCTCTCTCTCTCTCTCTCTCTCTATCTATCTATCTATGTTTACTTAAATATTTTTCTATCTATCTATCTATCGATGTTTACTTAAATATTTTTCTATCTATCTATCTATCTATCGATGTTTACTGAAATATTTTTCTATCTATCTATCGATGTTACTGAAATATTTTTCTATCTATTTATCTATCGATGTTTACTGAAATATTTTTCTATCTATCTATCTATCTATCTATCTATCTATCGATGTTTACTGAAATATTTTTCTATCTATCTATCGAGGTTTACTGAAATATTTTTCTATCTATCTATCGAGGTTTACTGAAATATTTTTCTATCTATCTATCTATCTATCTATCTATCTATCTATCTATCTATGTTTACTGAAATATTTTTCTATCTATCTATCTATCTATCTATCTATCTATCGATGTTTACTGAAATATTTTTCTATCTATCTATCTATCTATCTATCTATCTATCTATCTATCTATCTATCGATGTTTACTTAAATATTTTTCTATCTATCCATCTATCTATCTATCGATGTTTACTTAAATATTTTTCTATTTATCTATCTATCTATCTATCTATCGATGTTTACTGAAATATTTTTCTATCTATCTATCTATCTATCTATCTATCTATCTATCTATCTATCTATCTATCTATCTATGTTTTCTTAAATGTTTATCTATCTATTTATCTATCAACGATTTCTTAAAAATCTATCTACGATTTCTTAAAAATCTATCTATCTATCTATCTATCTATCTATCTATCTATCTATCTATCTATCTATCTATCTATCTATCCGTCTGTCTTTGCTTAAGTGTCATCTATTTATCTTATCTATGATAAAATATAGTTATGCTATATCCATGTTACTTTCTTTCAATTAATTGTAATCTCACCTTCTTTCTTTCTTTTTCTCTCTGACTCTCTCCCTATCTATCTGTTTATATCACATCTGGAACAATATCTTCCTATGTACTGAAATAACACGCACGAATTTAAAACGTGTAATGCAGCTTTATGCCTGTCAGACTGTCTGTCTGTCTACATCACTCTCCCTCTATCTCAGTCTACATCTATCTTTCTCTTTCATTTTCTGTCTTAGTCAATTCCTATCTATCTATCTATCTATCTATCTATCTATCTATCTATCTATCTATCTATCTATCTATCTATCTATCTGTTGGTCTGTGATTCTATCTATCTACAATTTACATTTGATGATCTCAAATGTCTCCCCCATGTTGAAGGAGGAATCCATGATAGGGGATTTGTTTTCGCTTGTTAAGGAAATAGATCGGAAATTGAATGCGGCATTGACCGGCAAAAGCGGGCAAATCATTTAGTTCTGTGAAGAGACCGGCTCGCGCGTCTATATAATTAAATATTGGACGGATTTCGCAAACCATCACTTTGTAGAGCTTTCGTACTCAACCAGGTTTTGTAAATACCATGAGCGACTTGCCGGCAAATCATTACTGGTGAAGTGAGTTTGATCTTTGCAAGTTGCTATCCAATAATGCATTGCAGTTGTTCCCGCGCGCGGGAAGAGCCACGAGCATACCGAATGAAAAGACCAAATATCATCCCCTCGCATCCATAATTCTCGATTTTCGAAATAGAGGGTGAGTCAAATATTGCGCCCAATGGCACAGGAAATGGCCTGTTGATTTTGAAGACGAAACTGCACCCCTTACGTTACTTAAGCGGACTTTTTTCGCATTCCATCAGTATGGTCGATGCTAACCTCTAGGAGTGTGGCTCCTTGCGTATTCTCGTGCTAACGTTTTCCGCTGACGTGAAGTGGAAATATAATATTGAATCAGTTGCTAGGTCAGCTGCTAGGAAAGTTGGTTCACTGTGTCGTGCTAGACATTTATTTTTCTCACCAGAATCTATCTTACATATTTATAAGTCTGCTATTTGTCCATGCTTCGAATATTACTGCCATGTCTGGTCTAATGCAGAAGTTATATATTTATAGATTCTTGATAAAATCCAAAAGGAGAATCTACAGAGTTATTGGTCCTGATCTTCGCATCTCGGCTTTCGGTCACTTTCCCACCTTCGTAATGTAGCTTACTCGTGCATTTTCTATAACTATCTTTAGGGTAAATATTCTGATGAGCTTTCCTCTTTGGTACGTAGATTTACGAATTTAAGTGCAGTACTAGATTGACAGTTAGCTCTCATCATTTCACAGTTGAAAAGGCTAGATGTAACCGTAAGTTCTATGCTAGCAGTTTCTTTTCTCGTACTTTTTGCAAGATATTTTACCGAGAGACCTGAGGTTTAGCTTTCTTCTGATGGAAGATAATTCTTCTGAAAGTGTTTTCAAAGGACGTACAACGCTCACATAAGACACGTGGAGCAATTTAGCGATGTCTCGTGTCGTTTGAACTGTTGTGTGTTGTGTATCTAATATTTTTAATCCGCGTCTTGATTTGGTCATCATCAATGATTGAAGGTGAACCTTCATCATCTCCTTCGCACTTCTCGTTCGTGGAATTCTCTCCTGCCCTCCTGCTTTACTGTCATGTACGATCTTTAAAAATGTAAATTCAACGTCACTTTTGATCTTTCGGTCTCTTTGAACCCAGTTCTGTCATTGTCCGGTCTCCTCAATAATGATTTCTTTATCATATTCTTTCATTCTTAGTATACTTTTACATTTTGGTGGCATTATCATTTTTGTTGCGAATTCTCGAGAAAAAAAAAAATTATAAATCCATTTTCATATGTTTTGGTTTTATTAAAACTCTAAAAATAGTTTTTTAAAACAATAAAATTACCTAGAAAGTATACAGTAATCGCTGTGTCAAGAGAAAAACTGTTCTTTTAAAGCACCAACATTTTACGGGTCCATTTATTATTATTATTATTATTATTTTTACCAGTTTTTATTATTGTTTCATGCAAAGTAATTTGTGGCCAGCTATGTAGATTTACAGACCATTGTGACTGCAATGTGTACGACATCCATTATCAGAAATTGGTGTTATTCTGATATTATTAACTGATTTTAATAAACACTTATTGAATATTCTCTCATGGACTATTGGTTAGCAAACTTGTTCCGTAGACCTATTTTACTACAGCGAGTTCGATTCGAAGTAGGTGCACCCCATTGGCTAAACGTATTAAATATTGCTTACTGCCAATCGGTTTTAGATGATTTGCCGGCCAGCGTAACATTTGGTATCTTAGAGGCTAGTCAGGTCATGTATCGGGTATTGTCTCCAGGCAGGAAATTGGTAGCGACATAGGCGAGGCACGAGAACTCATTAAGGAAGCCTCTCACTTTCTGTTAGTATTGATTAATGCCGATAGACAGATCAAGAACACGATGGACTGTCTATGTTTCGGTTTATCATGGCATGAAAAAATAACTCACCCACCTCCACTCTTGAGCTTACTTTTCTATTTAGCGTAGATCTGACATTTAATTGGTCAATCGAAACATACCCACAAGTCTACTTTTAATTCAAACCTTATGTCCCCACACTTTAAGCTTCGGAAAAGAGGTAACAATTTGGTTTTAAATTTTCTTAAAAATAATTTAATCATCAGTTACTCGCCTGAAGAAGTACAATCAAATTATTTAAACATGAAAGCTTTTGTGTAGCGATTTCAACATGTTTTTTACGATAATCTCTTATAATAAAAATAACAATAATATATTGATATATTGCTCTACTTTGTATTGAGCACTTTTTAAAAAAGTAAATGCTACGAACATCTGTTTTTTTCTCTCGTTTGTATATATATATATATATACATATATATATATATATATATATATATATATATATGCTCGACAAAGAAGGGATAATAAAAGAAAATCTGATGTTTGGTCATTTGTTCAGATTTGGGGAATTGGGTCGATAGGAAAATTTTTAATAACCCTTCGTATAACGTTGATTTTCACGGTTTTGTGAAATACAGTAAAATTCTTGTGAAGTATGTAGGAACTCTGAGAGGAGGCTTTAAGTGTTACTCGATCTTAAACTGTGCTAACCAAAATTCTTGGAATGTATTAAAATAATAAAGATAATGATAAAAGGACGCTAATGGATATGAAAAAAGAAGAGGAAAGTTGTAGCAAAAAAGTCAAATAAAAAAATCATTAAGGTGTTCATATGGGCGATAGTTCCAATTTGTTTCAGTATACATGGCTATTGTAAAAAAAATAAAGACAGACCGATACATAGATAATTAGAGAGTGTTTGTGTGTGTGTGTCTGTGTGTGTGTGAGAGAGAGAGAGAGAGAGAGAGGGGGGAGAGAGAGAGGGGGAGAGAGAGAGAGTGAGAGAGTGAAAAAGAGAGAGAGAGTAAAATGGAAGGACAGGAGGAGGGAAGTGCGAAGCAATGTTTGTGTGTGAGCGTCTGCTGCGTTCCGCGTCGCCCCATATCGTCATTCTTGTACGCCAAGTGCCAATGGGAAGTAAAGTTGGCTGGTCTGCGAGAGAGAGAGAGAGAGAGAGAGAGAGAGAGAGAGAGAGAGAGAGAGAGAGAGAGAGAGAGAGAGAGAAGGGGAGACAGAGAGAGAGAAGGAGACAGAGAAAGAGAGAGAAGGAGTGTGGAGGAATGTGATTAGGTGGGGTCGGTTGCCGAGAAACCTTCGACCCAGATGTACGCGTCGTGTGTTGCTGATTCAGCAAAAAGCTAAAGCAAGAAGAAAAATCTAGACTAGGGCGGAGAGAGGCTCGTGTGCACGCACAAACTCACATACATACATAAATACACAACATGCATATATACATATATATATATACATATATATATATATATATATATATATGGAAAAACAAGACGACACTCCTACATTACGAAGTAGGCATATACACTTGAATTCAGACGACTTTTCTATGGTAAAATAAGCAACACATTTACAAATAAAAGAATGTAGGCACGTGAACCCCTCCTAGTATATTCGAGATTACTCGTGTGTGCGTGTGTTTCTAAGAGTGAAGGATTCGGACATAAGAATTCCTGTGTACACAAACAGATATACATATGTCTGTATATATATATATATATATATATATATATATATATATATATATATATATATATATATATATATATATATAATTTTAGTTACAGGAGGCATTGGGCTCTTTAAAATAGATGGACACTTCGTGAGTTTGCAAATCACTTTAACGGGAATGGTGCATACAAGAATCTTGTAACTATTTTCTGTAAAAGGTTGTCATTCATATATATATATATATATATATATATATATATATATATGTGTGTGTGTGTGTGTGTACGTGTGTGTAAGATAAAATATAATTTCAAGCTATATTATGAGTGTATCGATATCAGGGATAGAGCGTATATAAATATTAAAATCGAGTACAACACCTTGCGGTACAGTTTGTTTCATCCTAAAACGTAATCGTCAGAGCTGACAATTTCGTTATATGTATATATATATATATATATATATATATATATATATATGTAATGTGAAAAAATAATTTCTATATTTGTCTGTCTCTGTTTGTCTTTGTCTGTCTGTCTTCCTCCCTCTCTCCCCCCTCTCTCTCTCTACATATATATATATATATATATATATATATATATATATATATATATGTAAAAATAAAAGTGGGCACTGAGGTCAACATCGAGTGTTGACAGTCCGTTTTATGCTTGAAAGCGATCTGCAGACCTGAAGGCAATCATAAGATTTTGCTCCCGCCTAAAGATTGACGTACTGGAATGTTATGTAATATCGACCCTCCTATATGACAGTGAACACTGGACAGTCTCCCCACAGATAAGAAAAGACGCTAGTCCATAGAAATATGTTTCTGCAGAAGGATAAGAGACACTTGGAATTTATGAGGCACATAATGAGGAAAGAGGGTTTGGTAAACTCGACACTTACAGGACACATTGAAGGCAAAAGGGACAGAAGGATAACAGTGGATAACAGGCTTGTGCAAATGTTTGGCAGAACAGTGTTTAGGAGAAAAGACATAATTTATTAAGAGCTACAAAGTACGGGAAAATGTGGAGAGCCATGAACGGCGACGCTCCCAAGAGGCATGTAATAGAATCAATCCAATGTGTTAGCATTTAATTTTGCTCTAAGAATACGCGTTTAAATTTATTGTATAGTCTCTGAATGGTCAAATTTTAGTATTTTAGCTAGGGCTTTGCAATAACCCCCCCTGGCTGTATAAGCGAGCAGAAAATGCAGAAATCTATTTATAGACTACACTTTTGAGAGCTGGAACCCAGAAAGTTTCTTTGGTCCAAAGCTTTATAGTTCCATCGTTGGGTCGAATTAGTTTCAGTTTTAGTTATTAGCCCTGACTTCACTAAATGTTTTTGTGCATTTTCACACGTAAAATCAGATTTTCACCTCTTTATCGCAACGGCCTTTTAACCTCTTGAGGTGATCTGGCGTAGAACAACTCTACCGATAAAGATAAAATTGATTTTTTTTTTTTTAATCATATCACCCCAAGCAAGGCCGGGGGCCACTATCACGCAAGGAGTTAAAGAAGGGTTGGAAGAAGAGCAGATAGGAGTGGCAAGGGAGGGGATGTGGAGAAAGAGAAAGACAGTGGGTCGATCAAGGCAAGGGGGCCACAAAAGATCCGGTACCTCTACCTTGATGCTGGGAAGTGACTTAGGGTATGGCCCATTTGGAAAGACCACATTCTGTTACCCATCATTTTGGTCACGAGATACTTGCGGGCTTATTTCACGCACAGAAGACGCTAACGACTATCAACAAGGAAAGATAAAAAAGAGAGAGAGAAAAAAAAACGCATTCTGGCCGTAGCATTTGATAATATTTATTACCTCTTCTTCGAAAATTCCAATGCACTTTCCTTACACAGTTTCTCTCTCATTTCGATCTGAGGACGCCTGCAGAAGGTAGTTAAACTAGTTGTCTCTTGACGCTTTCCACTTTTGTTCGGATACTCTTATACATCCTACAAGTATTGATGACTTACACCAATTTAAATGTATATAAAAAGGAAAAAATAAAAAAATATAACCAGTAAATTACTGATACACCCTTAAAAGTGGACGGACAGCTCCGGCTACGAAACTCTGGAATCGGGACGCTGAAGGTAACATCATTCAGCTAAGTGTCAACGTTTTACTCGCATTAATCATATATATATATATATATATATATATATATATATATATATATATATATATATATATATATTATAATTATTTAAGAAAAAATATGATTCCTTCGATACATAAGAGTTCCCATGTTTCAAAAACGAGAGCCGAAAGCCTCAATATAATTATTAAAATTAAATTGAATTAAAGTATCAAGCCCTGTTTCATCCTCAAGCGAAAATTTAGGAATAACCAATCTTGAAATTTACGCATCTTTATAAGCATGTTCATTCGCATAATTAATTACTATGGAAACGGCTGGGGCGACCATATTGATAAGGGGCCTAAGAGTTAATTTTTATCCACATATCAGTTACCTTTGGAAAGAGGTCAAGCCGGGGTAGGGTCGGGGTATCCATTTCAGAGCGAATGATGGCGTTGATGTACGCACATCGTCTGGTCAGTCACAGCGAAAGATAGCTTTTGGCACCATAATATATGTCGTTAAGTGTCTAGAGAATTTTGTTTTATTTTATTTTATTTTATTTATTTATTTAATTTTATTTTTTTTATATTTTTTTTTCCTAAAAGGCTGTTTCGTACATAAACGCGTCGCACAATTTGCTTTTTTGACGACTTCAAAAAGGGTTTTTCTATATTGTGATTGGGTTAAGCTTTTAAACTGTTTATTAGACTATGAAATTTAATTTTTATATGCTAATTATTTAATGCGAAAATTTGTTGATGTCGACAAAAAACCGTTAACTCATGACTATGGTTTAATAAATTTTCATTATTTAGAAACTTAATAATGTGTAGTTTTTCATGTAGGCATAAAGGGCATGGGTCATCTCAGGTTTTACAAGTTCTTGTTCTATTTATTATTTTCCATTTTACTTTTGGTGTTTTATTCATTTCTTTTAAATTCCAAAAATATTTGAGATGTCTGATTTCTATTTCTAATATTATTGAAGGAGCTTTTGTGTTGTCTCCATCTAATTTTAAATTCATTCTTCGTTGAACCAATGTATATCTTATCAGTGTTAGGACTCTCAATGGATGAGATAGTGCATTGGTATACCACAGATTTTGTGCGGTATTTATTTTCCAACGGACAGTCTTCAGAGTTTCTACAATCACATAATTTTTCATTATTTTTGTCTAATTTTAGTTTAGGATTTTTATTGATACTGTTTTGGCATGCGTGTTTTTCCAGGATTTTATTATTACGTCTTTTTTATGATTCTTTCTAGATTTTCAGTGCAACTGTATCTTAATTTTAATGTGTTTTTATTAAAGATCTTGCTAAGTCTGCTATTAGTAGGAAAGTGTTATTCAATTAAAGCTAGGTACTTATGTCCTAGCTTAATACTAACCATTTGGTTGAATGGAGGGGTATACCAAATGATTTTTCTTTTCCTGTTTTTCTTCTGGTTTCTATTGTTTCTATAATTTATGTTAGCGTTTTTGTATCCGCTATTTTTTTTAGGGCTGTGTTATAAAAATTACTGTTATTAGCGGAGTTCATGTTGATTCTTTTCTCTATTGATGTGGGTATATGCTTAATTATGCATGGAGGGTGGTTTGACTTAGGGTGTACATACAAGGGATTAGTGTTACGTTTTCTGTAAGGTAGGTAAATGTTGTTCATTAAGTCTAGAGTTACGTCGAGGAAGTTTATGTACCTAACGCACACACACACACACATATATATATATATATATATATATATATATATATATATATATATATATATATATATATATATATATATATATATAGAGAGAGAGAGAGAGAGAGAGAGAGAGAGAGGGAGATAAATATATATTAAATAGAAAAGAGAGGCCACAAACGTTTTTCGTGATAATGTGGATTTAAAAAAAAATATATTATACTTTATTTTGAACATAAAAATATTTTCAGGTAAAAATATAGAAAATGAATTATAATATTTATTTACAAGTAAAACCATATTATAAACAAAAAGTTTGCGGCTTCGTTTTTCTCTTTAAAATATACACTTTACTCTCGTTGAAACAACTATAATCTCTCCCTTTATATATATATATATATATATATATATATATATATATATATATATATATATATATATGTATATATATATATATATTAGGAACCTTTTGGCTAAACCTTCAATCATTCTCCTCCACAGTGAACCTTAATGAAGTCAGTTTTGTTCTCCTATTCATTTCTTTAAAGTGTATTTCGTTGTTCTTGATAAAAAAGAAATTATTTCGCCAACGATTTTTTCTCTGAAGATGGGTTGACCGAAAGGTTCCGAATATGTTTTCACCCATATTTTTTAGTATATATATATATATATATATATATATATATATATATGAATATATATATATATATTGTATCAAGATGACTTTTACAAACGTTGGGGGCGAATTCTCACGCCAATATATATGTTTGTGTTCTAAGTGTGGTAACACACACATACACAAATATACATATATGTATCTATATATATGTGTTCTATGTGCGGAAACGCTCTGTTGCTCAACACACATACATACACACACACACATATATATATATATACATATACATATATATATATACATGTGTGTGTTTTAAGTTTAGAAACACTCTAATCCTTGGCATACATATGAAATATATATCGGGATGCAACACACACATGTGTGTGTTGTAAATGTAGAAATACTCTAATGCTCAGCATATATATATATGTGTGTGTGTGTGTGTCTGTGTGTATGTTCTAAGTGTGGAAACGCTCTAATGTTCGACATATATATATGTATATATAAATATAAATATGTGTGTCTGCGTATGGTAACGCTCCAATGATCGACAAAAATCATTAAGCATGCACACACACACATATATATATATATATATATATATATTTATATACATATATATATATATATATTTGTGTGTGTGCGTGCGTGGGTATCATATGTAAAATTGAGCAATGTGAATTTTTCTGTACGGTCCTTTGTCTCACATTAATTACAGTTAAGTAAACAGATATTCGAACGTCCGACCTTGAAATAAGTAGGCAAGTGATATATCCATTACACCATCGTTCTATTACTTGAACAGCCCTATTAGAATTAACTTGAAAATACTAAGCCAGCCACCGCACACGTCCAAGTCAGTGTCGGAGGGCGACACTTTGACAGACGGCAGAGTTCACAGACATTATACTGATTCTTTGTGAGGTTGTAGCCCTTTGATACTATCAAGGATACACACATACTGTACTGAACCGAGTCAAGGTACACTGATACATTAATCCGAGGTAGAAAGTAAGAAAAAGACGTAAATCATTTTCATGGACACAATTCTAATATATATATATATATATATATATATATATATATATATATATATATATATATATATATATATATACATTGAGCACTGTTGAGTGATAAGCTAATTCTATAAACAACAGCCACCTGCACTAATGCAAAGCTCTTCAGTAAAATGAATGGAGCACTTTGGCTGATGGGCATTTGTTTACATTTGTAAAAACAATACGCTAGATTTAGTTGTGTAACTCTACCGAGTGAAGATAGCTATGACACCAAATTAGTTGTGTTTCAATCCTGGCTTCAGGCATTCTAGAGTCTAGTCGCACTGAGGAGCTGTGATACAGCGAAACAGTACTGTCTGTGAATCACACACACACACACACACACACATATATATATATATATGTGTGTGTGTGTGTGTTTGTGTATAAATATATATATGTATATATACGTACATATATATATATATATATCGTAATATATATATTACGAGTTGTTAGGAGTGATCACTAGTGATGGCGACTTTATGCTTCCATTCAACTTCTCACAGGGCCTCAGACTCAAACGTGGCTTACATCAAGTGACTTGAGGAGGTAGTGCTGCCCTGGTCAAGAGAGCGGCTGCTGAAAGACCCCATATCTCGCAACAGGACTCTGCACCATACCACACAAGCAGGAGAATCCAGTCATGGCTCTCAGACAATTTCTGCGACTACATCACCCCTTACATCAGGCCAACTAACTCCACAGACAGCAACTCCCTTGCTTATTATGTGTGGGGCGCAGTTGAGTGAGAGACCAACAAAAACTCCTTATAACAACAAAGAAGAACTGAAGGCAAGGATTGCGGCAGCACTCACCTGCTTAAACAATGAAACCGTCCAGAAGAGTTGCAGGAGATTCCGAAGTCGACTGGAGGCGGTGGTTGAAGCCAATGGCGATTTTATTGAATAAATGTACTCTTTAGTATTTCAAGGTATTATTTTTATTTTTTCATGTTTTAGACGACAATTTATCCATCGCACCCTGTATTCATATTTTTAAAACAACCAAAATTTTAAATTTTCCAATAAAAATCCATTACTTTTTCACACACACACACACACACACACACACACACACACACACACACACACACACACACACACAGATATATATATATATATATATATACAACCGACGTGTTTTTCCAATAAGTAGACACCCAAATGATGAAAAAAGAGCATTTATTTTGCACAACAAATATTAATTTTTTAACATACTCTCTTTCTTTGTTAATGTCTTTGATATTAATTAAATATTATACAATGAAAGATTCTGGTCAAAAAGGATATCGACTTTTTGATCTAACTGATATCCCTCGTTATATGGGACGCAGTTTGCTCCACAAAACAAAAGGAAAATGAATGAGAGTGAAAAAACGAAAAACAAAAGTTAAAAATTATGCATAAACCTTAATCCCCAGTGAGGATTAACTTTCATGTTTGTCATTTATCCATTGATAAATGCATGTGTATATATGTGCGTGTACGCGTGTGTAAGGAGAAATATAAATATCTACTTGCCGCACGTTGCATAATAATCGCGTTTTTAATTTTGTTTTATTTTAAGTAGAGGAGGAAAGGAGGTAAACATATATGAGAGAGAGAGAGAGAGAGAGGAAGAGAAAGAGAGTGAGGGAGAGAAAGAGAGAGGGGAGAAAAACAAAGGGAGAGAAAGAGAGAGAATAACAGATACTGAAAAGAGAGAATGAAAAAGAGTTAGAAAAGAGAAAGAAACTGATAGAATTTGAGCAAAAGAGAGAGAAGGGATAAAAAGAAGAGTGAAAGGGGAAGAAAATGACAGATACCGAAGAGAAAGAATGAATAAGAACAAAAAGTGAGAAAATAAAAAAAACTGATAGGATAGGAAGAAAGAGAGAGAAAAGATAAAGAGAAAACTATACAAAGGAAAGAAAGAAAGAAATGACAGATATGGAAGAGGGGAAAAAATAAGAAAAGAGGGAGAAATCAATAGAGCATGAAAAAAGTTAATGAAAGGGAAAGAATATATATAACTTACACTTGTGTTAAAATGTACATAAAAGGAAAAAATCGAGAAAAATATAAGCAGATACCACCTAAAGAGTGTACGGACAGGTCCGTCTACGAAACTCTGGAGTTGGTATGCTGAAGATAGCATCAGTCAGCTAAGTGACAAACTTATATATATATATATATATATATATATATATATATATATATGAGTGAATGTGAGAGAAGGGAGTGGTAAGAGAGAAATATAGAAGAGAGAAAAAGAGAAAAGTAAGTAAGTTGAAGCAAAAGAAAGTGGGGAAAAAATAGATAAGGGGAATTAAATTGAAAAACCATAATGAAATAAATGTAAACCGAAGGAGAGAGAAAAGGGAGTAAATGACAGAAACTGTAGAAAGAAAACGATATATTATATATATATATATATATATATATATATATATATATATATATATATATATATATATATTTACATACGGGGTGCGATGGATAAATTGTCGCCATTTGATATTTTTAATTTCACGCATGAGCGTTGTTTGTTTTTGATTTTGTTGACTACACAGAATAGTCGGGTCAGTTGGACACCGTCTGTGAGAAAAAAAAAGGGCACCATGTCGCAATTCACTCCGACAGAAATTTGGAAACGGCATGATGTAATGCTTGGCATTCGTGCCGGAATCTCCAATACGAACATTTCAGAGTGTTTGTGTGTCAGTCTGAGTACAGTGCAGAGTTGGATGATATATCCAGTCAACATCATGGTGTTTGGTATGATCGCTAATGATTGCAGCGTTATGCGTCCATTTATATTGCCACAGGGCCACAGACTCAACATGGAAGCCTACATCGTGCCTTGAGAAGGTCGTGCTGACCTGGCTAAAGACAGTGGTTGCTGAAAGACCTTATATCTACCAACAGGACTCTACACCATGCCACACAAATAGGATAACCCAGTCATGGTTGTCAGACAATTTCTGTGACAACATCACCCCTTACGTCTGGCCACTTAACTCCCTAGACTGCAACCCCTTGATTATTATGTGTGGGGCGCAGTTGTGCGAGAGACCACTAAAATTATTTATAACACCAAAGAAAAACTGAAGGCAAGGATTATGGCAGCATTCTTCAACTTAAGCATGGAGACTGTTCACAAGAGTTGCAGGAGAGTATGAGGTCGTGCTTGAAGCCAATAACGATTTAGTATTTCAAGATACTTTTGTGTAATTTTGGTAAATATATCTGTAAAAATTAGATGTCTGTGTTATTTTCTTTTTGCGTAATTTAGACGACAATTTATCCATTACACTCTGTGTGGGTATATATATATATATATATATATATATATATATATATATATATATATATATATATAGATAGATAGATAGATAGAGAGAGAGAGAGAGAGAGAATGGAAAGGGACGCAATTGACTAAGAATGGACCAATCAGCTGTCTTTTATTAACCTCTTCACTTTGTGACCCGAAATGGATTAATGGTAGGGGCAGTGAATTGTTTTATAGTTTTACCTTCACCCGGACAGCTGACACAGGGGGGAAATACATTACGTTTTCAGCAATGATGGAGGCAGTCTAGGCGATACATCTGTTGAAGAATTTTTTTACTGAAAGTTTTATTTATTTTAATGAACAAAAAATAAAAAGGGTGATTTGGCTACCGTCAAAATAAAATCTAAAAACATTGTCTTATAGTTATAAAAACTGTATGAATATATATATATATATATATATATATATATATATATATATATATATGATGTAAATAAAAGAAATGCGTATGCAAATCGAAATATATATATATTTGTATGCATGTATATATATATATATATATATATATATATATATATATATATATATATATTGCTGAACAACATTGATAAGTAGCGCCGGTGCGTAATACATCCGAACTCCCGACCTACATTAATATACGTTAAACTAAACTATTAACTGTTTTTTTGCGGAGTTTGAGGTCATTTTCTGGTTGTTGTTTTTTCGTCCAAATACGTGAATTTGCTTTGTTCATACTAAGTTTTAAAAAACACTATATAAAATTCACAATTTTTTTATACATAATGTTGAATGTGCTAAAATTATTCAAGGTTTTTAATAAGAAAAACCTGAAGATGATGTTAAATATTGCAGCAAAACATTGTTGATTTTCTGTTAT
>OZ038482.1:91335058-91355058 GCA_964036315.1 Acanthosepion esculentum
TTCTTTCTACTTCCGTCAATTTTTTCCTTTTTGTGTACGTCACCTTCTACACGTTGCTCTATCTTCTTTTCTACTCTCTCTTGGAATTTTACGCCGGAGAGTTCGTCTCCACGGACCCGCCTTTTATATCCACGTTACCAGAACTTTTAAAACAGTTATCACAACTACACATGTAATTTTATTTTGAAATTAACGTTTTGAAAACTTAAAAACATTCCCTAAAATAGAAATAAATAAATAAATAAATATATACTAAATAAAAAGGACCACTTTTGGAAGGAGATGGAGTTATGAGGGGTGTAGATATGAAAGAAGCAGACGACATTGATGTTGCTGCATGATACCAGTGAAAAATATTTTAACGGTTGAAGTTAAATGGAAGATGTAATAAAAGAAATGTAATAAATAAATTTATGCAGTTGAAGAATAAAAGAAAGCGAGAGAAGAAGGAAATGAGAAGTAGGTAGATAATTGCGAATTACAGAGACGAACGAGTAGGAAGTGAAAAATATCAAGACAAGAAAAAGCGAGAGAAAGAGGATTGAAACAGTTGACCAAGAAAACGAAATAGAATTTAGTATTTTTTTTTAAAGAAAACTATTTTTTACTTCTATCAAGTGTGTTATGACTGTCAATATATTAATTACACACACACACACACAAAAAAAACAACTTTTATTTTAATTCGAGTGCCAATGAGTAATCGCGAAGTCTAATTCTAGTGTATTTCGATATTCACTTTATTTGAGACATGGAAGCCTTGTGCCAGATTTGTCAATGCTTAGTAAATATTTAATTGTTAGCATATTAAAAAAAAAAACAACAAAAAATAAACAAAAACAAAACTATTTATCTTGAAAACAATTGAAACAAAAAATGCTTAGCTATTCAAACTGTACCATTGGTGTATGTGTGTCTAAACGTGCACTTAATGTTTTCCTCAACAATGTTTGATTTTCTTAATTCATGTGCATGCAAAATCAGTGTGATTCCAAGATTTGCATATTTAATTATGTGAAATCCGAGAGATTCCAAGATAATGTGAAATCCATGAGATTCCTAAATTAGCATATTTAATTATGTGAAATTCGTGAGATTCCAAGATTCGCGTATTTAATTGCGTGAAATCCATTATATTACAAACTTACAAATTTAATTACGTCAAATTCATGACATTCTAAGATTTGCATATTTAATTGTGTGAAAACTGAGATACTAAGATTTGCATCTCTAATTATGAGAAATCCATGAGATTTCACGATTTGCATAATTAATTATGTGAAATCTGTGAGATTACAAGGTTTGCATATTTAAATGCGTGAAATCCATTATATTCCAGATTCCTATATTTAATTATGTGAAACTCGTGTGATTCCTAAATTTTCATATTTAAGTATGTGAAATCCGTGAGTTACTAAGATTTGCATATTTAATTATGTGAAATTCCTAACATTCCAAAATCTGCTTATTTAATTATGTGAAATTCGTGTGATGCCACGGTTTGAATATTTATTTTAAGAACCACTTTGTAGTTATAAAACTAATTGCTGTTCGTCTCACAAACCATTACTATAATAACGAATTCAATACTCACCGGGCGTGCCACCTTTTTGCCTTGTGCCAGCTTAGTCTAAACATATTCTTTTATGCTCCATGTCCTTTTAGTATTTTTGCGATCATGGCTCTCCACAACTTCCTATTCTTCATAGCTCTTAAACAAGATTTGACGCTTTACTATCCTGCCAGTCTCTGTTCTGCCATCCATTTACGAAAGCTCGTTAGGTAGGTTAGTAGATGTTTCTCTCTGTCTCTTTTGCCTTCACTATGTGAGTGTCAAATTCTCTCAGCCCACTTTCCATATTAGATGTCCTAGAAATTACATGTCACTTTCTGATTCTAAGAATAAGTATCCTTTTTGTGTGAATACCGATTAAAAATTAGTTTATTCTCAATTTTTTACATGCGTTTACTCAGAAGTTTATTACATGTATATTCACATGATGTCACTATATTATTATTGTTGTTGTAACCTAGGGAAGGTTACTGAATAGAATAATCAGTCGAAGGTTGGTAATGAACGATAATACTTAGGACAAGAACAACACATATAAGATTCGCCAGCGGCGCGTAGAAGTAGTAGCCAACTGCTAGAAGTGAGTCAAGTGAATTCCACAAAGAATCTCCAACTCTAGGATATCTATCAGCCGCCCCACACGGTCAGATGTGGCACAAGGCCAAATTTAATGTGGAGTATCCGAGACGTAGGCTCGGCCAAAAAATCCCCTTGATGATCTTGTATAAAAAGGGGGTCGGGTAGCTGTTTCTCGAGACGAGACTCTGCCCTTCGACATAGCCTCGTTTAGGGATCCTCTCTGCCCGGAGGCAGAGAGTTTGACCACAGGTGGAGAGGAATCTCAAACTCTAGGATATCTACCAACCGCCCCACGCGTTCAGATGTAGCACAATGCCGAATTTAATGTGGGGTATCCGAACCCGTAGGCTCGGCCAAAAATTCCGTGTAGACCCCGTATAAAACGGGGTTGGGTAGCTGTTTCCCGAGACGAGACACTGCTCTTCGACATAGCCTCGCCTGGGGATCCTCTCTACCCGGAGGAGAGTGTTTGACCAGCACAGTTGGAGACGAATCTCCAACTCGAGACTACGTACAGTATTCAATACTGTATATATGGGAATGGGGGCACACCCATTATTGTCTGTAGGTATGCTACAACAATTATTATTATTATTATTATTATTTCTTCCTTTGATTTCTGTTGTATACACATTTCCTTCCGGGTCCCAACCAGAGACCTATGGTCAGAAATGGCTTCATGGTATTTTCCACTGATCATTTTTGTATAAGGCAAAACAAAACAAAAACAAAAATAAAAAATAAAAAAATAAAATCACACACATTTTTACATTTGTTTAATCGGTATCACCCCAATCAAGACAGTACAGCCACTAGCACGCAATAGGTTACAGGATGCGGAGGAATTAGGAGCAGAAACATTAGTAACGAGGAGAAAGAAAAGAGTAATCAGGATAACAGTAGATAGCGATTGACATTGCATTTAAATTCTGGCAGATTAAACTTGGCTGGAAAGCATGGCACCAGAAAGAAGTCCCACAAGCAAAAAGTGCGAGAAAAAAAACTGTTTGCATAGAAGTTACGGTTTCATCTAGCTGAAATTCATACTGTTTAGGTAGCATAGCGAAGAGCTCCTTTGAACAATTACGATGAAAGTATTCATAAAAAAGGCACAGAGAGACAACCTTACGGCGGTGGGCAAAAACCACTAGATGAAGACCAATAATTTCTTCTCACTTTCCTCCACTAAATTTTGTAGGAGTTCTTGTAGTTTCCTTTCTGTCTCTGCTATCAACAATGTGTCATTTGCACATCTTATGTTGTTAAGATTTTGGCCGCCAATAATGAATCCTGGTAGAACTTCCTGTTTCTCTCAGAATCGTTGAATAAGTTCGGTGAGAAGACACATCCCTGTCTTATAACCATTTCTGTTTTAGTATATTTACTAAACTCATTTTCTATCTAGTATAGGTTATGGAATTTTCTAATATCCTTCCCAAATATGTCAAAGTTACATAACAGGTCCAACAGTTCTGTGTGACGTACTTTAATGTAAAAACCAAGCAAATATAGAACTCTAGCTACCCGGGAAGTGTTTTGAGAGGAAGATGCATGAATATGATACAGAAATTCGAATAGCGAAAGATGCCTTCCAAAACCCAACCAAAACATTATGACAAGGGAAAGTTTCTTTAGAAACAATGAAAAAATAGTGCTTAAACGCTATATATTAATCCTTTTTTTATGTCAGTGAATTTCCTCAGAGGATGAATAAGAAACTTCAGGTAACAGAGATGTGATTCTATAGGAGGATGTTGAAAATACCATGGACAGAATACATAAGCAAAGAAGTTTTAAGAAACATGGAATCAAACGCATACTTCTAATTTAGAAAGAGACTGTTGAAATTTCTGAACCACATATACAGATTCTTTAAACAGCAAGGTTCACTTTGTACAAGACCAGAGAGCCACTCGAGATAGAGGGTTATGTTTAGCGGCAGTCTATATGGATAAGAGGCAAAGAGAACGGTTGTCTCTAGACTTGAATAGGTTATATTGTAGTGATCGTAGAAACATCGCTTTCAGAGTCTGTTCCACGGAGCAGTGGTTTGGGGAAGAATCTGTTCGAGTGAAACTTACTTCTTGCCGATGGAATACGGAGGGAATGTGGGTGGTTTGCTACAATGTAATTGGCATGGCTGGTCATAGCCGTGAAGGTTAGTGCTGGCGAAACCAAGAAATGCAGTTCGTCCGTGCAATTTCCATGGTAGTACGCGATAGAGCACTGAGAGGCTCGCCACATCCCGCCTGTTAGCGATAGGCTTGAGGGTGGAAAATAATTCTTAGATAGAGTGCTTGTAGAATCTGAAAGATATTGAAGGCAAAAGGGTCAGTAGGAAACATCGTATTGGGAGGGATTGTAAAGCGACACACATTCCTTAGAGCTAATCGGATGTTATCGAGAGCCATGATCGTCCACGTCCTGTGAGCACATAAAAGAAGACTATTCAAATGTGTGTTTCAGCGTATTACAAGTATTATAGCAACTATCGTAGAAGGCTAATGGGTGAGCTGATTTCTTCTTCTTCAGGAGATTGACGATCATGGCTCTCTACAACTTCCCTTGTATTTCCTTGTCTTTTAGTTATCTGTCCAAAACCTGTTCTGCCATCCATTTACATAAGCCCACTAGGTAGGTTATTCGCTGTTTCCCTCTATCCCTCAATATGTCCTTTGAGTGTCAAATTTTCCAAGCCCTCTATTCTCATTATGTTCCCTAGTAATTTAAGTTCTCTCTTTCTGTTGTGAAATATAAGTGTCCTTTTAGTATCTTTTTTCTCTAAAACTTCGTCGTTGCTCACATGTTCAGTCCAAGATATTCCGAGCATAATTGTCGATATGGCCCCTGCCGATCCATCCACATACCACCTAGCGCTGTACGACACACGAAGAGTTACACGAATGAATGATTTTTTTAAATCATTTCACTTTAAGCAAGGCGATAATGCCACTAAGACGCAAGGGTATACGGGATGACTTTAAGGGGAAGAAACTGGAAAACTAAAATCAAACAGGAAACAAGTTGGTTATAATTTCAGAGATTAAATTTTCTTCGGATATAACTTCTGCCATTAAATTTTCTTTAGGTGTAACTTCAGCGATTAAATTTTTTCTGTTTATAATTTCAGCCATTAAATTTTCTTTGGTTATAACTTCAGCCATTAAATTTTCTTTGGGTATAACTTCAGCCATTAAATTTCTGTTAAAAAAACTTCTAGTTCTGTTAAAAAAACAGGGAAGGGGTGTGAAACGGGTGATAGACAAACCTGTTTATTCCTACTTAATTTTTTAACATTTTTAAATTCAATTTTCTGATTATCAACTATAAAACATTTTGACTTTTCGATCGCAACCGAATGGTAAGGATAGATTTTCCTATCCCTTTATTAACTCGAGAAAGTTCGGTTCAGAAGTTACTTTGAATTTAATAGAAAACAAAAATTCTGTTTAGATTTTATTATCTTTGCAAGTGACTTGTTACCGTCACGTTTTGTTAAAGCTAATCCTTAAAACGCTTTAACGGTAAGTATATTCCCAGAATGCCGTGTTGGTTATAACTTCAGCGATTCAATTTTCTTTGTTTATAATTTCAGCCATTAAATTTTCTTTGTGTATAACTTCAGTCATTAAATTTTCTTTGTGTATAACTTCAGTCATTAAATTTTCTTTGGGTATTACTTCAGCCATTAAATTTTCTTTGGTTATAACTTCAGCCATTAAATTTTCTTTGGGTATAACTCCAGCCATTAAATCTATCCTGGCCTAGTGGTCAGAACGTTCATTTTCCTACCCTGAGACCCGGTCGATTTGTTAGGAAGGTGATTTCTTGATGCTATCGGCCTGGAGAGGCGACCCCAGCGTTTGGAAAGTGCCTGAAAACCATACCAAGTTTTGACTCTTATGAGTGAAATTGGGCAGACAGAATTATTTGGTGGCCATCTATGTGGGCTGTGCTAGCACAGTGTCACAAGTCGTCGTGATCGAGGGCTTCTTCAGACTGTTGATCACACCCAATAATGCGCTCTCTCCCAGAAACCCAAAACTTAGCTCCGCTCAGCGTAGTTGTAGCATAAACCACAGGGTCTTCGTAGCTCTGAATAATCTTTTTCTTATTTCTCCCAAACTTTGTTCCGCCATCCATTTACTCAAGTTCACTAAATAGGTTATACGTTGTTTTCCTCTGTCCCTCTTGTCGTCAATCTGTCCTGTGAGTCTCAGATATTCCAAGCCTTCTCACCTCATTATGTCTCCTAGAAATTTCAACTGTATCTTCCCGATGCTATGTATACGCTTCATTTTTGTTTCCATTTTCTCTCAAATTTCGTCATTGTTCACATGTTTAGTTCATGATATTCTCAGCATCATTCTGTAGAACCACATTTCTGTTGCTTCAAATCTATTCTTCATCTGTGAGGAGATTGTCCAGAATTCATTGCCATGTAGGAGGACTGATATCACGTAATAGTTTAGCATACTTTTCTTTGTTTCTAACGAAATTTTCCTGTTTCTTAATACTTTGCTTAGCTTTTGGAAATCATCGTATTTTATTCCAATGCGTTAAACATGTGCTAGATATTCAAATCTAAATATTAGTGTGTTCCAGAAGTAATTACTTAATTAAGCGCTGTGAATTTTAAGTCAACCGACCAAGGCAGAACACGGTTGAATTGCGCGTAACAGCATCTAGAAACATTTTATAATCTTTTTATGTGCTGTTTATAGTACATCTCAGTAAAATTATGAATTTTAAACAGAAACATGTAAGCCAATGCTTACTGTATGAATTCTGAGCGCGTTTTGCTGCTACAGAGGCCTTAAAAAATGATGCGATGTAAAATGACGCGGTGACGTGCGTGTCAGCTGTTGTTTACAAAGGCGGATTATGACATATCCATCCTATGAGTATCGCCCTGGGAGACGAACGTCTCAGAATGAAGAATGGTCGAAACAGACTTCTCGCCAAAGCATCAGGAATTTGGCACCCCCCCCAAAAATAACATCAAATTGCCCCCAAAATATTTGGGAAAATAGAAAAACAGTGAATTTAGGTTTCAATGATTAAAGGTCACTTCGATCGAATGTAGCATCTAGGTCTTGGCTGGGACCATTCTTTCTTTCTTCGAATCTCGTCGACTGGCGCTACAGAATCACAAACAAAGAACTCTACCAGGGAACAGAAACGATATCACTTGAGGACTTTCAACAACAGCAATAATTAAAATAGAAGACCCGTCAATACTAAAAAGCGCGATAACAGCTACCTGACCTGAGAAACCTATTTTCCTGAAAAATTATTTTAAGAGAAAGATTTTATAAATTGTATGTAATCATTTAAAATGACCATCGAAAATAGTATTTTCTAGAAGATAACGTTTTTAAGGTAAACTAACTTTGTGATTATAGCGCTCGATATCAAATTGTCATTAATAATAATAATAATATAATGATGATAATAACAGTAATAATGGTAATAATAATAATAATGATGACATCTTTAGCTCTAAGTTGAAATGATGATCCCTCTTCCTGTTGTGATCTCCTGATCCTGTTTTCCTCTCTACTGTTATCTCTTTTGTAAACTTATTCACCGTACTTTTGATGGTTCTTGAATGGACTTTGAAGATGGAAGCCAGAGTATAAATGTTGGGACCATTACTAAAGGCCTGAATGATCTTTTTCCTCTCACAATTGATCATTTGGGAAGACAGTAGGGCTGACACAAAACGATTTTAACCTGTTCTCTTTCTAACTGAATAAATCAAAGGGTTTTTCAGTGATTCTTAGGACAAATGGTGTCAATATAACTGTCTTATCTGAAAACCTGGAAAAAGAAACTCAACTAGTTTAGTGTTTTTTTCAGATATTAAACATTTTTGGGGATGGACAATTATTATTATTATTTTTTTAAGCTTATCACCCCAAGCAAGGCTGGGGGCCACTAGCACGAAAGGGGTTACAGCAGGTTTGGAGGAAGAGCAGATAGGAGTGGTAAAGGAGAGGATGTGGAGAAAGATAGTGGATCGATCAAGGCAAGGGGGTTACAGAAGATTTGGAGCGAGAGCAGATAGGAATGAAAGGTGAAAGGATGTGGAGAAGGGAAGTGGATAGATCAAGGCAACTGGAGATGTCGATTGATGTTACACTTAAATAGTTGGAGATTGTTACACCCGTTTATATATATATATATATATATATATATATATATATATATATATATATATATATATATATATCTTATCGGTAATTTATAATCTCTTAGTGTGTCTGCAATTATCCTCTTTCAACGAAAAGAAAGAAGATACCTATCCTTAGAATCAGAAAGATTTGAAATTCCTTGAACGCATAATGAGGAAATGAGGTTTAGAGTATTTGACGTCCGCAAGACATATTGGAGGAAAATGGACAGAGAAAAACATCGAGTGTCCTACCTAATGTAAATAGATGACAGAACTGGTATTAGTAATGATTAAAAGGGCACAAAATTTACTAACAGCAAGGGATGGGAAGTTTGGAGAAAGAATGGTTAGTCTTTTCTTCTTCGCTTTAATACCCTTGCCTAGGAATACTTGTAGTATTCGTTTTGTGTCTGCCATCAACAAAGTGTCATCTGTGTATCTTACGTTGTTAAGATTTGCCCACGAGGAAGAAAACCTAGTTGTTATCATAGGATTGCCCCGCAGTAAAGGGTAAATAAATCCGGCGAGAAGGCACATCTTTGTTATGCGGCTTTATAAGGTTATGTATTTGTTCAATTTATGTAGGTGACTTGCTCCAGTAAAATATCTAGTCACTCTGAATCGGAATATTACTTAAACAACAGAAAAAACGATGTCAAACTCTATGTCAGATTGTCATATTAATTACCATTTCAGATGTAAATCTTTAAATATACTTTTTACAATTACTATTATTGCAATTTCTCATTTCACCGTGTCGGTCTTTTCCTTTTCCAATTTGGTAAACTGCTCAAGCTGGCTAACATTGTCATAAAAGATATCCAATTAGGGTCGTAATTTCAAGGGAAATAACTCTTGCTTGCTTTTATGTGGTAAGATTTCAGCCATACGCGTATTTCTACTTGAAAACAAAGAGCTTTTATACAAGGTGAAGAAGCTATTGACAGTTTTCTTCGACTATAAGGACATTGAATTTTTTTTGTATTTGTAGATAAGAGTAATTGTCTGTTTGATTTATTGGCATTATCTTAAATTTATCTTTGTTGCATTTGTGGATGTGTTGTGACATCATTATAGAAGTAAACTCCTACACTTTTGCGAATCCACAACAAAAATCACAATAAAGAAAAACTTAAACTGCAACTCCAGAAATGTGATTTATGTATTCAAGTGCACAAAATGCAACAAATCCTATATATGTATCACCCAAACACTAAACAACAGAGTTTCCCTTCACAAAAGAAATATTAAATTACCAGACAACAGGAAACTTTTGTGTTACAACACACCCACAAATGCAACAAAGATAAATTTAAAATTATGCTAATATATCAAACAGACAATTACACTTACCTACAAATACAAGAAAAAAAACTTTATAAACAAAATGAAATAAGCGCTAAACAAATCATAACCCCCAACACATAAGCACACATCATACACAAATAGAGGCCAAACACACACACATACACACACACACACACACACACACACACACACACACACACACACACACACACACACACACACACACCATCCAAAATACATATGGCTACTGTATGATTTATAATAATGTAATATATGTATATATGTATGGTGAACATATATATACACACATACTGGCAAAAACAAAGATCATTTTATGACCCTTTAAACAAAAGAAGATTTTTCCACCAGTCCAAGAACAATTTGGATTACTAACAAACACAAAAGACAATGGTTAAACATAAGAAAACATAAAAAATCAATTGCTTCAAATAATACGTGGAAATAACCATTCTTCGCTTTAGAAAATAAAGTATAATATCAAAAATATTCACATTATAACCAAAAACGTTTGCGAAATATACTTTTCTCTCGTTGAAACAACTATAATCTCTTCCTTATATATATATATATATATATATATATATATATATATATATATATATATATATATATATATGGAGAGAAAGAGAGAGAGAGAGTGTGTGTGTGTGTGAGAGAGAGAGTGAGAGAGAGAGAGAGAGAGTGAGAGAGAGAATTAATACAAATATAAAATTCTGTCACTTAGTTAAGTGATTGGTGCTATCTCCAGCATCCCGACTCCAGAGTTTCGTAGGCCGGCCCACCAATAATCACCCGTACACTCGTCTGTTTATTTTCTAGTTTTTATATATGCACTTTTCATTGGTGCAAGGGTGATTTTTTCCCAATCATTGTCCGTTGGTGTGTGTAAGTGTGTGTGTGCGCGCGAGATGGTTATCCACAAATCCTTAGAAATACACACACACACACACACACACACACACACACACACACACACACACACACATAATGTATGTAAATGTATTTATTTTAGGATATTACATCGAAAAATCGGTACACAATTGCTGTCGTGTTTCGATACGTATACAATGCATCTCATCAGCCGATTGTAAATTACTGGCGAGTGAACGATTTATTTAGATTTAAAAGCAAAATACAACCACTTTTTACGAAAGAAAGGTGGGTATAAGGTTCGTGGGCTTTACTTAGATCAACCAATCGAATCTGACCTACGTTAAATTTAAACTAAGCGAAGAAGTAAAAATTGAGAAATTATTTTTCATAAATGTGTCATGACTCATAGATTGGCAGGCAATGGCAGCACACGTTAAACAGGAGCGGGTGTCAATGAATACAGATTTTACAAACTAGACAATGTCATTTCCAAAGATAAAATGAGGTGGAGTTGTAGTTTAACAAAATGGTAAACAAGTTATGCTCTTTGTGAGTTTCCAAGATAAAAATAAATTTTCCTAAAATTAAAGTTTCCTACATAATATTAAATGTTACGAACGTTAAAATTGTACCATATTCGTTCTCATCTTACCTGGATATATATATATATATATATATATATATATATATATATATATATATATATATATATATATATATATAGTTGCATGGATATGAGTTTGTGACCCTGGGTTTCACCCTGTTGCGATCATCAGATAAAATCAAAAGCGTGAAACCCAGGGTCATAAACTCATATGTATACGACTAAATACGTTAGGTGTATCACTGATATTTAGCACTTCCCAATAAGTACTGCACAGATAAAATAATATATATATATATATATATATATATATATATATATATATATATATATATATATATATATATATATATATATATATATATATATAAAGATCCACAGGCTTTACTAGCTCAAAGCCATTTTTAAACAATGATCTGAGAAAGCGGTTGTATACTGCAGACACTTTGGATATTTCTGAACTGGACAGGCGCCATTCAGGACATCCATAAGAATTCATTAATTCCATAAATATACATACATACATGTGTGTGCTAATTATATAATATGCATCCATTATTAATTGTTAATATATATACTAGTTTATATACGCGCGCGCACACATACACACACGCTTATATATATATATATATATATATATATATATATATATATATATATATATATATATATATATATATATATATATATATCCCCAAATATGAGTATCTATTAAAATAATTTTTAAACAATTAATATATATATATATATATATATATATATATATATATATATATATATATATATATATATATATATTACTTGTTTAAAAATTATTTTAATAGATACTCATATTTGGGGAGATACTCTGTTTTTATTATTAAAGTGTATATTTACTTATTTCAAGTTACCTGCCTGAATATTTGAGAAATCTTGTTAGAAGACAACCTGAGTCTCCTAGGGGAAACCGTCATGAGATCTGACGTTCTTTGACCTCTCGTCCAAGTCGCATATTTTTCAAAGAAGCTTTCTCGAATATTCAGGCCGGTAGACGAAAATAAATATACTATTCAAATATGAGTAACGATTTACTTTTAAAGTTTAAACAAATTAATAAAAAATATGTCGGAGTTAATCTATTTCCAAAATATCTTTGTCTGTCTGAATGTCTATCTGTCTGTCTGTCTGTTTGTCTGTCTGTTTGTCTCTCTCTCTCTCTCTCTCTCTCTCTCTCTCTCTCTCTCTCTATATATATATATATATATATATATATATTAATGTATACTATATCTATGAGTTAAAGTGTTCGGTATCAGGGTTAGAGCGAATTTAAAAATAAAGAAAACAGTCGCCGCTGGGTATTGACCTCAATGTCCACTTTAATATATATATATATATATATATATATATATATATATATATATATAGTCTGTTTCATGCTGAACGCAGTCGTCAAGCCTGACGATTGCGTTTATCATGAAACTGACTGTTACGTCTGTGTGTTGATTTCAACGTCCACTTTTATATTTACATAAGTTCTATCCCTGATATTGAGCACTTTAACCCTTACATATAGCGTACTTTAAAACTATATATATATATATATATATATATATATATATATATATATATATAATTATATTGTTTATATATATTTATGACGATATTGTTTAAAATGTGCTGTGTTTATAGTGGAAAAGTGCTCAATATCCGGCATAGAACGCTTTATCTTAAGTTCCTGCATTAAGTAAATCCGATAGGTTCGATAAAATGAAACTTCCCTTGATCTTGAAATAAACCTCCAATCAGTTGTTAACTGGGGCAACAAATCGCCTGTTATCGGTCCTGTCCTGGCATCTCGACTTCAGTCACTTTCCCACCGCCGTGGCGTGACTCTCCTGTGTCTTTTCTATAAATAGTTTCATGGCAATTGTTCTAATGAGCGCTTCTCTGTGGCCGAAAGGTTAAGGCACGTCACGCGAAATGACGGTTCCGTATAGGATACAGGTTCGATTCGTCGGAGAACGAAAATTTTCTATGATAAATTTTTCGGACATTCAGGCCGGTAAATGTTATTTAATACTGTTTATTATAAACAGAGCATTTACTTAAATACTTGTATCTATAAAAAGAACGTTAAACATATCAAAAATGTCTTTAATAAATTGTCGGACTATGTCCAATTCAAAAATATATGACGTCATTTGTTTACATTTGATACGCTAGAGCAGATATGAATAGAAGAGATCCATGGAAGATTTAAGTTTAAAGATAGTAAAATCGACCTTGCTAACCAGACGCTTCTCTATGGCCGAAAGGTTAAGGCACGTCACGCGAAATGACGTATCCGTATAGGAGACAGGTTCGATTCCTGTCGGAGAACGAAAATTTTCTATGAAAGTTTCTCGGACATTCAGGCCGGTAAATATTATTTAATACTGTTTATTATAAACAGAGTATTTGCTTAAATACTTGTATCTATAAAAAGAACGTTAAACATATCAAAAATGTCTTTAATAAATTGTCGGACTATGTCCAATTCAAATATATATATATATATATATATATATATATATATATATATATATATATATATGTATATATATATATATATATATATATATATATATATATATATATAATAAATTGTAAAGAAAATGATGCAGGCCGATAGACGCAAGTGTTTAAATTAAAAATAAAAAGGAGCGTCTATTTAAAATTCGCATATACACTATAATAACGTTTGAAATAATAAAAATAGCGGGCTGAAAATAAATCCTTTATATCTATCTATCTCTTTCTATATATATATATATATTTACATAATTCAATATCGTCCGGTTCTTTTGAACAGGAATAAAGGTTTATCCCTTGTTCCCTGGTTGTGACTGAGTTTTCGGTTCCTTCTAAAGACTGCTTCTATTCATAACGCTTGTTCTTTCCTACGCTAATATAAGTACACACAGTAACCATCTACATTGAGTGGATCTTGGGCTTTATATGTAATGGACATTAGTATCATATATATATATATATATATATATATATATATATATATATATATATATAATAAAGGCAAATGTCAGTGTGTCACTGTGTTACATTTTTTTCAATTAAAGGGACACAACATTCTAACTCATGTTACACAAATTTTGGATTCCCAAGTTTTCATTACTGCAATTTTTTTCGGCGATTTTTTACGTGATTTTTGCGACGAATATTTTGTACGATAGCAATTTTTATAACTGGTTCCAATTCTCTCCAATCATTCCTGTTTAACCGTGAAATGAATGTCGTCCTGAATGGTTTCTCTTTCAGTTCCTTCCATACGAACGCTGGTGTTCCTCAAGACTGTATCCTTGATCCTACATTGTTTCTGATCTTCATCAATGATCTTTTTGACGTAATCAGTTCTTAGATCGGTGTCTACGCAGACGACACTACCATTTACTCCTGTCTCAATAGTGAACCTGGCATTGCTGACAGAGTTAACCTGGCCGTTGGTCTTGAAAACGACCTCCAATCTGTGATTGACTGGGGCAGGAAATGCCTTGTGAATTTTAATGCATCCAAAACGAAACTGCTCTCATTTACTCACCATAGAGAAACGTCCCTGTCGCCTATCATCATGGTTGAGGCTCATCTCCACGAGAGGGCCACACTGCGCCTTCTTGATCTCACGTTTGCCAGTGATCCGAGGTGGAACATCAACATAGAATCAATTGCTGCAGCTACCGCAAGGAATGTTGGTTCTCTGTGTTGCGCCAGAATGTTTTTCTCGTCTGAGTCCATGTTTCACATCGACAAATCTACCATTCATCTTTGCATTGAATACTGTTGCCATATATGGCCTGGTGCTCCCGCTGTTCATCTCGAGGTTTTCGACAAAATCCAAAGCCGAAAATGCAATGTGATCGCTCCTGACTCGATTCCGGTCACTTTCTCACCGACGTAATGTGGCCTCCCACCCTCTTTTCTATAAATATTTTCATGGCATCTTCTTCGACGAGCTATTTTCACTGGTGCCTCGACTGCATAAATTTAAGCGTGATACTAGGTTGACACCTTTTAATTGTCGAAACTGTTAAATGTAACCACCTCTTCTACTCCAGCAGCTTTTTCTCTCGCACTTCCCGGCAGTGGAACTCTCTTCCTCTTACTTGCTGCCCTGTTAACTATAATCTTCAAAAATTTAAATCTAATGTCAATCGGCATCTTCTATTGTCTTGATCCCCGTTCTTCTTTTTGTCCTTTCCTCAACCCCCACCCTATACCCTGTCTTTTCTTTTACTTTCACTCCTTGTAACCCCTTGCGTAGTGGTGGCACTCTCGTCTTGTTTGGGGTTGTTATGGGAACTTACCCATAATAATAATGGACTATTCCGGACATCATAAATACTGCGCCTCAAGAGGGAGCAGAGTTCACAGTCAGAGTCAGACGATTACTGTAAGACATTGGAATAGTGAGACTTGTCGAGACAACATAGTTCACTCTAACCAAATCTGATAGTCATTACTAATACTTCTACTTCTTTGTACATATTTCTGTTTGTAATATATCTGTGTTATTCCATACCTGTGTTCTAGTTATTCTTCATCACCGTGGTACAAGGAACTTGGACCATAACAGGGGTGAATGGCTTACCCCCCCCCAAAAAAAAAACAAACTCGGAAATAATTTGGGGAATCATGAAAATCAATTGCGAAATACAGCGAAAGTCACCCATGAAATAAAAATAATTGTTTGTACGGAAAGTAAGGATCTACGTACATTAAACTGTCTTTAAATTAAGTGGCGACAGAAGAATTATCGCTGAACTTTTAAAAGGTAAGCTTAAATATTAATGCAATACTTAAAATCAGCGATCAATTTTGAACTCACAATTATTAATCTACCAAATTCACGAGCCAAAGCCTTAATCCACTTAGCAGAGTTTAGCTTAGCAGAACTTCCATGGTACTTTCCTCATCCAGCCGGAACCACAATCGAGGAGCAAAAAATTAAAATAGCCATCTTGCCCCGGGCAGCAGCTTTCATATTGTTTTAAATACAGGAGTGTTAGAGTTAATCCCTGGCGTTCCAACAGCGGAACAACGGTGAAGTTTAAACAGTTGACCTCCCTGACCCCGTTAAACCTCGGCTGCAAACACGACCCTGTGCCAGTTTCCCTTTGAATCGTCATGCGGATAAATACCTAATGCTACTACTGACACGATTTCATTTACTATAACTACTGCTACTAAGATGAAATTAACTACTACTTATATTGACTCAACTATGATTGCATTATTAATTCTAAAACTATACTCGATTTTTTGTCGCCTTATTACGATTATGACCATCCTGATGATGGTTATAACTCTAATTAAAAATGGTAATATCTTTCAAATGTCGAACTGAAGAAAGAAGGAAGCCAAGAAGTGAAACGCTTGAAAGGTTTTGGAAACAGAGATTGACGAAATATATAACTAGAGAGAAAAGAGGAGCGGGGACTTATTAGATAGATAGAGAGAAAAACAGAAAAAAATGAAAATGTGTGTGAGGGAGAGAGGAGCAAATGGAGAGAGAGACAATATGTATAGATTAATATTAAAACGATATTTGGGCAAAAGGTGACGTAGACACAGACAGAGAAGACGCACAAACGCACACACGGAGAGAGAGAGAGAGAGAGAGAGAGAGAGAGAGAGAGGGAAAGAGAAAGATAGAGAACATGTAATTATGAGAACCTACCAAAACGACCTCTCTCTCTCTGTAAGTGTGTGTGTGTTTATATGATTGTAGTTCATACGCCCACCATCACACAGATACATGCATAACACGCACACAGGCGCATATATATATATATATATATATATATATATATATATATATATATATATATATATATATATATATATAATACAAGTAAAAGGTTTGTCGGTTATCTGATTGATGTTACCTTCAGCATCTCGACTCCAGAGTTTCGTAGACGTACTCTCCGGGAATGACTCCGTCCAATCGTCAGGAGATATCAGCAACTGACTGCTTATACTTCTAGATTTTTCTTCTTTATATGTACTTTTCGTTGGTCCAATGTTTTTTTTATAGTGTATGTGTGTGGGCAGGTATGTGCGTACGCGTGTGTGCATTCGTACGCATGCGCCAATACGCCCGTCTGAGCGTATGTGTAAATGTGTAGGGTGCCGTGATCATTTGCCCTTTTCGTTGTTTATTTTCAGTTTTCACTCAATTTTTAAAATTTTTCTCCCTTTTCTCTTTTTCCTCTTTGTTTTCAGTTGTTGCCATTTTGACTCCCGGTTTTCTAAATAAAGAGAGAGAGAGAGAGAGAGAGAGAGAGAGAGAGAGAGAGAGAGAGAGAGAGAGAGAGAGAGAGAGAGAGAGAGAGAGAGAGAGATGGTATCACTATGCTAATTGATTACGATGTCTATACTCATGATTTATAAAAACGCTCTGTCACCAAATTTGATCACTCTTCCCGCTGAAATACAGCAAAGATTTACAATATATAATGGACATACGCACCCTCGAGGTGTCACCCATCACACACACACACACACATACACACACACACAACACACAACACACACACACACACATATATATATATATATATAGCAATTTTCTAAAGAAATATTGAATTTAAAAAAATTTATTAATCCGATAGATTTTATCATTTTAAACATCATTTTTAGTGGATATGCGTATTTGAGTAGACGCTCCGTTTATTTATTAAAGAGTATATTTATTTATTTTCGTCTACCAGCCGGAATATTCGAGAAATCTTATTAAAGAAAATATACGCTTTCTGACAGGATTCGACTCTGCGTCCACCTGGACAGAGAGAACTGTTTGTTAGATCCGACGTGCTGTAGACTACAAAGAACAGTTGAAAAGGGACTCTAAGGGAAATTCCTCTTGTCATAGAATCTCTAAATGTTCATATCCGCTCAGTTTCGTATCCAAAGGTAAACAAAGCAATTTTCTAAAGGATACGAACTTGCGTCCGCCTGGACAGAGAGAACTGTCGTTAGATCCGACGTGCTCTAGACCAACTGATATATATATATATATATATATATATATATATATATATATATATATATATATATATATATATATATATATATATATATATATATATATATATAGTTACTTCCAATAATTCGCTAAAAATCAGTATAGCATAATGATAAAAGGCCCCAAGCTTAATAAAAACAAAGTTTCATCATTAAAGGAAAGAACAAAGTATTTTTCAATATTTAAAAATTTTTTCCTTCTTTCTAACACGTTCTAAATTTGGGTAAAAAATCTCGTTTTTTTTGTTAACTTTGTAATAATTGTGGTAATAGCCATTTTAGTGTAGCAGTTTCAGAGGAAAACCCATTAATTTGGAAATTCTTGCAAAAATCAAATAATTGTCTGATTTTATTGAAACTTTCAGGAATTATTAAAAAATGAATGAATCTATTTTTGGAATTTTTATTTTTAGAAAATCTTAGTAAAAAATTTTTTTTACATCTGTTACCCTCCCACCATAAATTAATTTTATGAAATTTTCTATAATTTCGAACAGTACGCAAATTGTCTTATATTACTTATAAGCAGGACTTTTTGGAGAAAATAAATCATCAATTTTTTTTAACAACTACTGCCAACTTTTAAAAATCTGCTCCAAATCGTAAAATAAAAACTGCCATAAACTATCTAATTATCAAATTAGTTAGGCTTTTATTTGCTTTTATAAATAATACACATTAAGGACATTATTATCTGAAGAAAAATAATTTCGATGAATAAAGAGTTTTTACAAGACAAGTGAGATATTTTAATTATTAATATGATAATAATTTTATTACTTACCATCTCAGTTATTAAATTAAAAATGTAATAACTTAATGTAATATTAATAATTTATAAAAGTATTTATCATTATCTCAGCTATTAAATAATGAAAGAGATAGAGGTAAATCAATAATGTAAGAAATTTTTATAGTATTTTAAATTATTATAAGAAACAAAAAAAAACCGTTATTTCACTTTTAATGCACCGTACTAAACCTGTCAACACATTCAGCCATCAAATTATCGATGGAGAAGTGAAAATAACAAAACCCCGAGGTCAAGAAATGTTTGTCTAAAAGATTTTAGGCTATAAGTAAGTGATATTTGTTTCAGAACAGATTAATTTAACTTTAAATTTGCTAATTTTACGAAAGTAACATTTCAGAAATGTATATCTTATTTTAGCGTGATTTTCAAAACCGAAAAATAAGTTCGTTTACATTTCTCAAAAAAAAGTTAAAAATGGACGTTTCGATTGGCTTCTCGGAAGCATCGACTAAAAATAACACAAATTTCTATTTGAAATACCCCACAGTACTTTTTTTCTGGAATTAGAAAATCTAATCCTTTAGCTTTCAATTGAAGCGGTTGGAAAGCTTCGCAAAGGATTTTTCCTTTATGAAAAATACATTTAAACCTTAGGTATACACATTTTTGGAGGTAGCTATATATATATATATATATATATATATATATATATATATATATATATATATATATACGCACACACACACACACACATATATATGTATATATATATATATATATATATATATGCATACAAATACATGGTTTGCCACTTAGCTGAATGATGTTACCTTCAGCATCCCGAATCTAGAAATTCGTAGACGGAACTTCTAGCGATCATTCCATCCACTCGCCAGGTGATATTCAGGACTGAAGACATACGCTTTATCTCTGATATTGTGCAATTTTACCCATAAATATAGCATGCGTTAAAACTATTTTTTATCATATATATATATATATATATATATATATATATATATATATATATATATATATATATAAGTATACT
>OZ038482.1:91360058-91487558 GCA_964036315.1 Acanthosepion esculentum
ATAGACTGAGAACCCTACACGCTATATCTTATTCAATTGAACTACTAGTTTCCAAACAGTAAAAGGAGTTTGAACAAAACAGGGCAAATGGGAACTGCATTTATATCGCCTTCGATATCTGTGTCTGTTTAGAGAAAGTTGAATCCAATATATATATATATATATATATATATATATATATATATATATATATATATATATATATATATATATATATATAGAGAGAGAGAGAGAGAGAGAGAGAGAGAGAGAGAGAGAGTATTCAAACACACCCAGACACACACGTATATATATGTATTCAAACATATATTGTTAAATATAACAGACAAAGAATATATATATATATATATATATATATATATATATATATATATATATATATATATATATATATATATATATATATATATGTTTAATATATATTTATACGTTATTTTTGTAGATACAATTTATTTAAACACAAAATATATTAAATAACTGTCGGACTTAATCCATGTCATTATATAAATTATTAGGTATATATAAATATTTGCTATATTTTAGGGCATTGCAAACAATGAGAAGTGATTATGCAATTATCTGTATTAGCTTTAATTGTAAATTACTAATTAGTAAACTTTATGCTGATTAAATTTAAAATACAATATTGATGTTTATTTATGTCATATTCGTTCTAATAAAAAAAAACAGTTCACCTTTATATCGATCTCAACGTTTTCAGCGAAATAATGTGATCGAAACAAAACAAATGATGTTGCTGTACTAAGCCATTCTTGCAAGACGTCACTATTTTAGTTCAGATTTTGAAACGATACAAGACATAAAAACGGAATGATGGATACGAAATAATACATGAAATACTTCAGATAATACTAATTAAATGGAATTAAGTCAAAACTTGAAGTGTATAAAAAAAGATTAATGTTAATGACTTGATTTCATTTCATCGTATCTTTGGTTTTTGTCATTTCTTTCCTTTCCCTTAAACCAACCGCAGGGTTGAGACGCGAATAAACAAGAAAAGTAGGACGGAAACACTAGTTTGAAATAAATAATAACATTAACCCTTCATATATGAAATTCAGACAGTTTGGTGCCATAGTAACTGTGAGTTCAATCCCTGGGCCGAGCAGTATGTACTTGGCCTCAGTGGAAACAGAGCCAACATTAACTGAGCAGTAGTAAAAGGAACAAGACGTGATATACCAAGACATGGACAGCGGGATAAAAACAATCACGGACTGTGAGACGATAACGATCTAGCTCCGTAGATTAAACAAAGAAGTGAGAGGATGATAGATAGTATGTAAGAGAAAGAGAAAGAGAGAGAAACGTTAGAGTGAGAAGGTGACGAGAGAGCAAGCGAGAGAGTGACAAAATAGAGAGAAAGAATGATGGAAGTGGAATGACGAAAGATAGATAGATAGATAGATAGAGAGAGAGAGTGAGAGTGAGAGTGAGAGAAAGATAGATAGAGAGAGAGAGAGAGTGAGAGTGAGAGTGAGAGAAAGAAAGATAGATAGATAGATAGAGAGAGAGTGAGAGAAAGAAAGATAGATAGATAGAGAGAGAGAGAGAGAGAGAGAGAGTGAGTGAGAGTGAGAGAAAGAAAGATAGCTAGATAGATAGATAGAATTTGGCGATGCCGCCAAGAAAGGAACAAGACATGATATATCGAGACATGGACAGCGAGACGAAAACAATCTAGCTCCGTAGATTAAACAAAAGATTCTCTTTGGAATTTCCTTGATCGGCAGGCCACTGAAGAAGGCCGGAGACTACAACGTCGGAAACGTTATGATAATAACAACAAAATGAGGATATTAGTTCGGATGTAAATAATGGTAATAATAATCCCAAAATGTTTATAAGTTTGACAAACTCGTAACATTCCGTAACATTCGCCATCTTTTCATTTCGTGCAAGTTTGGGATTCGTCTTTCCGAGGAGATTTTGTCCCACAGTTCTTTTATTCCTATTTTCGTTTTTTTTTCTCCTGGGTACACAAAATCTCCATTTTGTATGCTGTACTTCTTCCTCGGCATAGATTTTGACCTTTTACCAATGTGTTTTTGCATATCCTCTTTCATTGTGGTGACCCTAAATTTGGGAAAATTCGCGTTGATTCGATCAGAACGTGACACCTCGAAATACTGTCATTGAAACAATAAACATGAAAACAATATTCCGAAGAATCCATAGAAGAATGTTAGTAATTTATCCCAGAATACATCTATCTATCTATCTATCTATCTATCTATCTATCTATCTATCTATCTATCTATGTTTACTTAAATATTTTTCTATCTATCTATCTATCTATCTATCTATCTATCTATCTATGTTTACTTAAATATTTTTTCTATCTATCTATCTATCTATCTATCTATCTATCTGTCTATCTATGTTTACTTAAATATTTTTCTATCTATCTATCTATCTATCTATCTCGGCTCATCTCCTCTCTCTATCTCGTTTCATCACGCTATCTATCTATGTTCATCTTTCTCTATCGATTCATCTTTCTCTCGGTTCATTTCTTTTTCACACACTCTCTCTCTGTTCATCTATCTATCTATCGATTTATCTCTCTCTCCTTCTATCTATGTCGAGTCATCTCTCCTTCTATCTCAGTTTATTCATCTCTTTCTCTCTCTATCTTTCTCTCATTTTTTAATCTCATTATTCGTATTTTTCACCTAATACAGGGCCCAAGATTCTATCATTACAGCTTTACTTTATGAGGTTGTTGAAAGTATATAACAGTGGCCCAGAGACTTTGGGAGTTTGGCCCACAAAGTAGCAATTTGGGGGAAGAAGCTGCCAGAATAGATTTTCCTTCTTAAGTTCATGTGAAATGAATGAGGATGATTCTACGCTATGTTAGTGGTATTGCAGATCTATCTATCTATCTATCTATCTATCTATCTATCTATCTATCTATCTATCTATCTATCTATCTATCTATCTGTGTTCTCTCTCTCTATCTATCATCTCTCTCTATATCTATCTATCTATCATCTCTCTCTCTCTACCTATCTATCTATCTATCTATCTATCTATCTATCTATCTATCTATCTATCTATCTATCTATCTATCTATCATCTCTATATCTCTCTCTCTCTCTCTAACTATCTATCTATCTATCTATCTATCTCTCTTTCTCTATCTATCTATCATCTCTCTCTATCTCTCTCTCTCTCTATCATCTCTTTCTATCTATCTATCTCTCTCTCTGTCTATCAACACTATTGTTGAGTCTTGACTCATTGTTGAATCTCGACTAATGCATGGAATAATAATGCAACACAAAATGTACTTAGAACAAGAATGTATTATAACAAGAAAGTGTACACGATATTTACATATAGTCTTTTGGATATTCTGGGAAGACCGTTCCTGGAGAATGTGTTGACTAAGTCGCAGTCGGGCAGAGTCTCTAGTTGGATCTCGTGATTACCCTCCGTCTTCCGGTACCAACCATATTTATATGGTCGTTAGTCACCTATGCAGATTAGGTGGATCCTACCACAACAACTATAAAATTAAATTATGTAAGTAAATGCTTTCATAGTAAAATTAGTACTCAGCAAGCTGACGTTGGTACATTTTCAGAATATATTTCGATGAGCAATAAATAGCGTGAGTGTAGCATATAAAATCGTTTCTATTAAAAAAATAAACTGTTTCGACGTGACATTTATCATTAAGTGAATCACTCTCTCTTTTCCCCTCTCGGTTGGGACGCTTATATATTTTCCGGTAATCCGCTTGTCCTACGTGTGCACATCCTAAGCGCAGCTGTACATGTCCGGGGGCCAGTCACCGATATTTTGTGAGGTGCGAAACTGCACCTGCTGTCTATGAGTCACTTTCCAGGTCAACCCTCTGCTTCACTTAGCTACTCTGATGCTCTGATATGACACCGAGTTACAAGTTTAATTCCAGATCAACTACTCTTAAAACAAATATTGCTTATTGACATTAAAGTCAATTCAGATCACAGATTTATTTCTAGGCGTGAATGACGTAGGAAGCCTAAAAAGTTGTGTTAAAGACAACAAAGATGAGGACACTTGATTAGGGGTTTATTGTATAATAGCATACTTCCCGGTGGAGTAATGGCTAGTGGCTCGGATTGAGAAATCGCAGAGCCGAGTTCGAATTCCAGTTAAATCCATTACATTCAATTACGTGCTAATACCCTTGGGAAAAGTATGAATCCTCTTCTTCTCCCCCACAAGCTCTGGGTAAATAGCAGGACAGACCGGGTTCTATAGCCTTGGATGGCAACTGGTCTACAGCAGAAAGAATTGGCAACCTGCTGCTGGAAAAATCTGCCTCGTCAGTCATGTATAGAAAGGTACATGATCACCTAAGCGTGTATCATGCGGGGCGTTTAAAAGAAAGAATCTCAGAAATAGGGGACCTCATCTTAGAATTTTTGCAGGAAGCCGATGGACCAATCGGTCGAGCCGTTGTAGGAAAAATTGAGGAATTTAGCTCTCTAAAGAAAAATGCTTTAATAATGACAGCCTCACATCTCAGACACCCAGACAGAAAAAATGGTCGCTGGTCGACCGGTTGGAACATTTGAATAACGTCAGCAAATATATGGAAAGTGGTCGTCCAAAATTTTATAATACATAAATCATCTGGTCTTAGGAATTAAGATATAATCAATGTATTAAGAGGTCGAAATGATGGAACACCGTGACGGTTTGCAGTCCTGGCCAATAGGAATGTATTTTTTCCGCTCCCAGAGCCAACATCTACTCGCAGATCGGGGAGCGAAAAATCAGAGAATACTGGATTCTATTAGGTCATCCCATAAGTTCTGTCCGAATTTTAACTTTTTGTTAAAATGAACGAAATTTAAAGAGTATTTTATAATGTCTAATGGAGCTGAACATTATTTTTATGTTTAGATGCATTTAAACTGATCAAATTTGATTTCAGAGAACAATAAGATAAAATTTTGTTTGATTAAAACCCTGCTAATATGGAAGTACACAAGAATCATTTGAGGCACATAATACTTTATGAGTTCAAGAAAGGAAACTCAGCAGCCGAAGCGGCTAGAAACATTGACTTAGTTTATGGAGAGGAATGTGTGAATGAAAGAACTTACAGAAGATGGTTTGCAAAATTCAGAGGTGGAGATTTCACCCTTGAAGATGAAGATCGAACCGGACGTCCAGTTGAGTTTGATGAAAAGCTTCTTGAAACAGCCCTTGAAGAAAATCCTGCTTTATCAGTTGAGGAATTGGCAGTGGTTCTCAGTTCAAACCATACAACAGTTCATCGTCATCTTCAACAACTTGTAAAAGTTCCTAAACTTGGAAAATGGGTGCCTCATGAATTGTCTGAAAACAACCTCAAATCCCGAGTTGACATCTGCTCTTCTCTCCATTCTCGCCAACTTGTTTCACCTTTTTTGGATAGACTTGTGACTGGTGACGAAAAATGGATCTTTTATCGAAATGTTAAGCGTCGTAGACAGTGGCTTCGTAAAGAGGAAGGACCCCAGCCACAGCCGAGAAGGGAACTTTATGGGCAAAAGGTTCTTCTTTCAATCTGGTGGAATTACCAAGGAATAATAAACTTTGAATTCTTACCACCTAATGCAACAATTAATGCTCAAATATACTATCAGCAATTAGAGCGTTTGAACCAAGCTTTGAGGAAAAAAAGACCTGCTCAAGTGAATTGAAAACGGGTGATGATTCGTCAGGACAATGCGCGACCACACACAGCAAGAATTACGTCACAAAAGATCGAAGAACTTGGTTGGAAGAAAATTCCTCATCCACCTTATTCTCCCGACCTTGCTTCTTCAGACTACCATTTGTTTCGTAGCTTACAGAATCATTTGGAAGAAACAGCTTTTGTAACACAGGAAGAGGTTAAAACTGACATTTGTGAGTTCTTCGAATCAAAGCCAAAAGAATTTTACAGTAATGGAATTAGTAAGCTTGTTAATAGATGGAAGGAAGTCATAGATAATCAGGGAAAATACATTGTTGATTGAATCTGTAATTAAATGTAACATTTGGTCACTTGTTTTCTTTATTCAAAATTCGGACAGAACGTATGGGGTGACCTGATATTAGTCAGGATGGCAAGCCAACAAAGAGCTTGATATGCCATCCTGTTATTCACTAGGCATGATCGGAAGCAAATTTTAAATAGTACTCACTCTTCAGTGTTGTCAGTGCATTAATAAATGACATTCTGTTAATATTCTGTTAATACTGTCTTTCTGCCTTGTCCTTGTCCTCAATGTTTCGCCAACAGTCACAACTATCTACTATAATTACAAATAAATACATAAAATAAAATCAAAATAAAACTATCTACTATAATTAAAAATAAATAAATAAAATAAAATAAAAATAAAATAAAATAAATACATGAATAAAAAATGTAACTAGCTCCTTATCATGAATGTTGGTGACACGCCTTCTAACGACTTCAATAGTTGAAGGTTCAAGGGCGATAACTCAACTAAAAGTTTGTTATAGAGAGAATAAAATTACGGAAGCTGGGAAAACAAACAAACAAACTGTATAATAGAAACATTTATCTTCGCGATTAAGATAGAAAGTTGTAGGCCGATGAACCGAGCATTTGAAACGTTGTGAGAAAAGAACAAGTAAGAGGAAACTAACACTTACCACGTGAGTGAAATTGGGTAGATGGAATACTTGGGGCTGTGCCAGCATGAAGTTACAAGTCATCGTGGCCGTGGGTTTGAGCGTGCTGGTGTTGTTCAGATTGTTGGTCATTTTAGATAACACGCCCTTTCCCAGAAACTGCGTAGGTCTGCTCAGCATAGTTGCAGTATAAACCACAGGTTGGCTCTGTAAGTGTTGAACAAACTCAAATGTGCCTGAGTGAGAGTCTGCGATAGGGATTGGCTAGCCACCCCCTAGTAGACGAGTATCCTCGAATACGAGTTGGTAGCTATTATATATATATATATATGAAACGTATATATATATATATATATATATATATATATATATATATATATATATATATATATGAAACGTATATATATATATATATATATATATATATATATATATATATATATATATATATATATACACGTTTCATTGAATATGACAAACAAGGTGCTTTGATTCAGCTTTTTATACAATTTCTCATGTGATCTTATAATTTTTTTTCTTTGCGGTAGATAAATTATATAAAAAAAACAACACACAATAATATCTACTATGAACATGGACACAGTATCTTGACTGTGTTTTGAAAATGAAAACATTATATAAATTCATATATACAACAATCTATTTCTTGTTAACAGTTAATATATTTCAACTTTGAAAATGGCTAAATGTATAACCGAAAGCGCTCGGAAAAAAATACCAATTGGACAGTTTTTATATAATTTATCTGCCAAAAAGAAAAAAAAAAATTAAGATCACATGAGAAATTGTATAAAAATCTAAATCAAAGCTTGTCTCTCATATTCAATGAAACGTGCATGACAGAAGGATTGCTGCCTAAATTCACAAATATATATATATATATATATATATATATATATATATATATATATATATATATATATATATATATATATATATATGTGTGTGTGTGTGTGTGTGTGTTTAAAAGTATACATTAAGTAACACTACACAAATCACGATGCCTAAAGTTTTATTTTAGTTTTAATTACAAGCTAATAGATTAAACTTAATATTTCTATTGAGCAAAATACTTTGCTGTATTTAAAAACTAATTTAAATTGACTGGAAGGAATTTTTTTCGTTTGCTAAAATAGTTGATTAGCGTCCTTTTTTAGTCGTCTTTCATCGCAATGTAATTCTGTTTAATAAAAATCCCCCAAGAATAAAATATACTTTTCAGAAACTAATCTGATTTGAAACAAATATTATTTACTTTAAGTTTAGAATATCATAGAAAAGCATTTTTTAAAATTTAAACTGTTGACATTATTTACACTATCCTCATCTTTGTTGCCATATTCACGATGTTTCGGGCGTTGTACGCCCCGGCCTTCTTCAGGTGATTGGATTTTCGAACTGAACCCTTTATTTCATCCACCGAAGTACATTGTTTTCGTTCCACGCCTGTCCCGGATGCCTCAGTTATCGCCCTTTAACTCAACTCTCCAAGATTTTGTTCGCCACTGCAGTAGTTTACAACACTTTTGGTGATTCACTGGATCCAACCACTGATGTTTTCCACTGGACCATGTATCCTTGACGACATCAGTTTATGAATTTTTTACGACTTATAAACTTAATGTCTCAGTAAATTTTTTTACCAGATTTCATATTGCAGTTTGTGTAGGTATTAGTGCTTTTTTCGAGCATTCCGTATTACTGGTTCCCCTATAATCATTTCTATGCTTGGTCTTCTCAGGATAATTTTGTGGTTTAGCATATGTGCTGATTTCGTATTTTCCAGTGATGTTCTCTGTCTATTATTTCAACCTCACCCCCCACAGGGGGCGGTGATCTCCCTTTTCACTCCATATGTCGTTAGCTACGCCTGATTCTTCTATTTCCCCACGTGTTACCGCTTTATGATGTTCTTGCAGTCTTACCTTAAGGGGGCGGCCTGTTTCTTCTTTATATTTCTTACCACAGCTGCACGGGATGGTGAACATACAGTCCTTAGTCATGTTCTCTACGGGGAAAGTCTTATTCAGTCTGCGAAGTATGAACCACATTTGAAGGTCATCTCGATGTTATATGGACCACAGATCTTTTCTATTTTTTCCGATAATCCCTTCATATAGGGTAGGCAGACTGAAGCTGTTTTCTGAGTGCTGTTATCCTCTTTTACGCTTCTATCCTAGTTTGTCGGAGATGGTGTCATGTACCCGGGGTAGTTGTTACATTGTAGGGTACTGCCTATACTGACCATCTAGTGTTCATAGGTTTTTGGGTCACAACTTACGACTTTTGCTCCATGTTGTAAGCAACGGACAATCCCTTTCTTTTCACTGTATGGGTGGTGGGAGTTGAAGTTGAGGTATTGTCCAGTGAATATTGGCTTGCAGTATACGGATGTCTTGAACCCCTGTTCTGTTCGAGATATTAGTACATCTTGGAATGCGAGTTTTTTTGTTGTTTTCTCTCTCCATTGCGAACTGTATGGATGATTGAGTTCCCATGGTCCAGTAATAGCTGGACCTCTTCCTGGTGTAGCCAAAGTATGAAGGTGTCATCTACGTATCTCAGTCATAGGGTTGGCTTTAGTGATGTGAATTCTAATACAAACGTTGTGAATATGGCAACACAGATGAGGACAATAGTCCGAACAATGTAAATAGTGTAAATAATTACAATACCTCATCTCATAAATATAGACAGAAGCTGTTGACATGTTTGAAAGCTTGATGTTTATCAAATGTTGTTCTATGGAGGCCTTAGTCGTAAAATAATTGAATATAACGGGAGTGACTTTTATATTTAATTTTCTCAGTAACGTTAACAATTTAAGAAAATATTCTCAGTAATGTTATGTTTTATTCAATTTTAGATACTTTATAGCTTTAAATTTACTATACTTATCGCTCATGTTTTCTGATAATGTCGTGTATGATCAACCGTATCTACAAAAATCGGCACGTCTACACATATACAAAAATAAATGCTATTAAAAATATTGGTGTTCGATGATTTGTACTAAGCTTTTCCAATTATGATTAGTAAATATAATTTTTACTTAATAATAATATCATCTTAAAGGCTGAAATTAATAAAGAATTTTAAAAGATTTAAAACTTAATAAATTATTCTTATTAAAATAAAAAAATGAAAACAATCTTGAAAAAAATAATTATTCATCTAAAAATATATATTTTTTTATTAAAACAGTAGTGTCCTTAATATATGTTATTTATAAAAGCAATTAAAAGTTTTCTAATTAAATAATGCTTACAGCACTTGGATTTCCCCCCAGGTACTAACCAGGGCCGACGTTGCTTAACTTCTGTCATCTTATGAGAATGTGTGTTTCAATGTGATTTGGCCGTAAACCATAAATATTTATACTTATAATCATATATATGGACATGCACACACAGAAACACTCCTAGAGAGCGGAGTTCCAATTCCAGTTGGGTTCATTAAATTCACTTACACGCAAATAACCTTGGGAGAGATATGAATCCACATATTCTCCTCCGAACAGCTCGGGGATAAGTAGTAAAGCTTACATCACTAAGCTATTAATATCTTCCTCCAGTAAAAAGATTCTTACAATCTAAAAATATTTTTTGGCTTTAAATAACCTGCAAATGGTTGATAAGCCGTAGAAAAACGTATCAATCAATAATTAGCACACTCCCCTAGCACACACACACATATGTAGAATTTATGCTTCTCGATATATGTATTTTTAAACTTAAGAATAAATATAAATATAAGGACTTATATATATATATATATATATATATATATATATATATATATATATATATATATATATATATATATATATATTTGTGACTTTAGGCAGCAATCCTTCTGTCATGCACGTTTCACTGAATATGACAGACAAGCTTTGATTTAGATTTTTATACAATTTCTCATGTGATCTTATAATTTTTTTTCTATTTGGTAGATAGATTATATAAAAACTGTCCAATTGTTATTTTTTCCGAGCGCTTTCGGTTATACATTTACCCATTTTCAAAGTTGAAATATATTAACTGTTAACAAGAAATAGATTGTTGTATATATGAATTTATATAATGTTTTCATTTTCAAAACACGGTCAAGATACTGTGTCCATGTTCATAGTAGATATTATTGTGTGTTGGTTTTTTTATATAATTTATCTACCGAAAAGAAAAAAAATTATAAGATCACATGAGAAATTGTATAAAAAGCTGAATCAAAGCACCTTGTTTGTCATATTCAATGTATGTATGTATCTTTTTTAAGCGTTTCACCCCAAGCAAGGTGGGAAGCCACTAGCACGCAAGAGGTTACAAGGGGTTACAGAGAGTTGGAGCGAGGGCAAATAGGAGTGATAGATGAAGGATGAAGAGAAGGATACGGGATAGATCAATGCATCTGGAGACGTCGATTGACATTACATTTGAATAGTTGGAGGTTATAGCTATCAGGGAAAGAGGAAAAGGGGAGAGAGTTCCACAGGCGAGAAGTGTGAGACATGAAGCTATTGGCGTAGAAGAGACGGCTATATATAACAGTTTTGACAGTGAGAGGGTGAGAGCGAGATGCCAGCCTAATAGAACGCTTAAATTCATGAAGTCTGGGAACCAGCGAAAGCAGCTCCTCGGAGCAGTTACCATGAAAGTATGTGTAAAAAAAGATAGAGGGAGGCGACGAGAAAGAGGACTGCAGACGAGATGCCAGATCAGGGCCAATTACATTGCATATCCGTCTCTGAATTTTTTCAAGAACCTCATATATATATATATATATATATATATATATATATATATATATATATATATATATATACGCGCACACATACATATTTGTATGTGGAAAATGTGAGAAAACTTGGAGGCACGGTGGAGTAATTGATAGCCGAGTTTGGATTTCCAGTCTGATCCATTACATTCACTTACGTACTAATAGACTTGGGAAAGGTATGAATCCCCTAGCTATGGGTAAATAATAGGTCAGACTGGGTTCTAGACTTGAGTGGCAACTCGTCTAGGAAAAGGAAAACTCTGTAAATATAAGTAACTACACTCATTTCGGAAAACCTTCGGTTTCTTGATTTGCAAATGATCAAATCAATATCGAAGGAAAAAAAGGTATATAAAAAAGAAAGAGCCAAGAACGTGAACGCCTGTTGAAAACAATCGTTCAGCATGCAGGTCCAAAGCCCAAAGAAAAAAAAACCCGATACTAGTACACAACTAACTAAAAAACAGTGCTCAATACAAAAGTAGAGCAGACTTAGTTAAACCTAGACAGCCAGACACACCTACCTGAGCCAGCTTTCCCTGACGATCCGCTTAAGTGAAACCTTGCTAGGTTTGTCTGGCTCTCTAGGTTTAACTATATATATATATATATATATATATATATATATATATATATATATATATATATATATATATATATATATATATCATACAATGGGAATTATGATACCATTATGCAAATGATCATTTTAGTCGCCTCTCACGCGACCTGAGTATGTTCGAATGATTTTGCGTGAGAGGCGACTAACATGTTGAAATGAAACTAAAAATGTATACATTTCTGTCTGGGGATCTGAACATCCTTTTTAACATAATTTCAATGAAAATATAAATTAAATAGCATATATATCTTTTATTTTTATTTTTATATTTTATATTTTTTCTCCTCGGTAATTCTACAATTTAAAACTTAATAGAGATTTGATTTAGATTTCTAAATAGGTAATTTTTTACTTTTAATTTTAATTTCAAATTTTATAAATCTTTTAATATTTATGATAACCTTGCTTAGTTGTCAAATTTTTCGAATTACCCTATACTTGTATTTTGATTGGTCATTCTAGCTTGTATAACAGCGTTTACTCCTAGCTAAGGATCGTTAATTAATTTGAAACATTTAAAACCATTTATTCTATATTCTACATCATCACTTGATAAGACACCAGAGGTGTTGAAACAAAATGGCTATTTTTGTAGTGATTTTATAACATATTTATGTTGTAATATTCAAATAAATGATTATATATATATATATATATATATATATATATATATATATATATATATATATATATATATATATAAATATATATATGAAAAATTTCTCAGAGTTAACCTGTAGGAAAAGACAATATTGATAAATGTAAAAGACAAGAGGAAAACTGTAATATTAGCCGACGCGTTTCGTCCAATGTGGACTTTTTCAAGGCAAAAACAAAATGAGTTTATTAAAACAAAGTAACTAATAATAACGAACCAAAATGTCCTTAGCAACTGGGAGAATCTAGAAAACGCTATTATATTCTTATTGTCAACTGAAAATTATAAGTACTGTCATGTGTGGAAATATTGTTTTTATTTTTGTGTTGAGGGATTCAACCATTTTCTTTTGATTTCTTGATTTGCTTGAAAGATTAGTAATTTCTGTTGAAAATCTGAAATAGGGAAAGAGCCAAATATTAATTTACGCCCAGGCCTTTTACCTATTTCACCTTTCTTGACAGAATTACTACTCTCCCAAGCATATATATATATATAGAGATATATATATATATATATAGATATAGATAGATAGATAAGGCTGAATTACATAAAATATATATGTATATAATCACACACGTCTGATTTCATTTCGTGTATTTTTAGTTAATCACTACATATGCAGAAGTGCCATTTTTCTTCCAATACATTTGTAAGAAACAAATAATACAGAAACGAAAACGGATTAAAAAATACACTTATCTTCATCTGGACTAACATATACATTCATTTTCTACATATCAGCATATAAAGTGTGTACGTATGTGCACACGTGTGTTTTCTTATGTACGTGCATATGAGCTCAAATTTAATGCGTCTCTTAGAACTATGGATAAAAACGTATGAAAGACCCTTTCAAGTTAAATGCATAAGGTTGGGAACAACATGACTGAATGAATCTAAATCGGTCAGACGAAACAGGGTGGGCGTCGAAATTAAGGAGATAAAGTAACGTTATACAGAAACTGATAGAAAATCCAGTAAGACTAGATTACTACTCGCCACCATTTACTTCTGATAAAAAGTCGAATTTGACTACTACTACTACTACTACTACTACTACTACTACTAATGCTAATGCGTCGTTCAGGATTAAAAGCTAAAACTTGTTCTTTACTTACTTCACACGACCAAGGCTTACTAATAAGAAATTATCATGTAAATATACTGAAAAGATTGTGTTGACCCCAAGTGCAGATTCTGTTATGAATATCTAGAACAATTGGGCATCTTGCATCAGTTTGCACTGTATTAGCATCCGCCGAATATAAAACTCGTTATGACAGGGTGTCTCAATATTTTCACTGCAAATCCTGCAACTTTTATGTGGACAAAACTACAAAAAATTGGAACAAACACCACCCAAACCCGGTTACAGCTATAGGACGTGTAAGCATTGGATGGGACATTGCAATACACACAGGCAGAACAAAGCTAAAATGCGGAAAGGGAATGTCAAAGTGTCATTTCTAACCTTAGGTCTTTAACCGAATCAGACTGTTTTTTATGATGGACATAAAACGCCAAGGAAATTTGTACACAGGCCTCATATTTGGTGTGCTCCTCTTTATCTCAATAATAATAATAATAATAATAATAATAATAATAATAATAATGCACTCGAAAATTCGTATCTTTTACGGAAAGGAAACTGCAAGAAACTGGTATGAACACCACCCAAATCTGGTTACAGAGATAGGAACTGTAAACATTTTATGGGACTTTACAATACACATAGGCAGAACATTCAAAGCTAATTGTCTAAACATCGTGATCAAAGACGACAATAACAGAACGTGCTTTCTTATTGAAAATGACAGTTCATGCAGACTGTAATGTATTGATTTTCTAAGCGTTTTAAGAGGTGGCACAAGGCCGAAAGTATGGGGCACCCATTGAGGATCGAACTCACTATTCAGTCATAATTGTTTACCGAGACAAGCTTGCTAACCATTACACTAGCCGAGACGCCCAATGCAGACTGTAATGTATCTTTGAAGTTCTTCAAAAAATACTCACTAAATACACGATTTTGAAATTGAAATCTCAAAAATGAGGCACATGAGGACATCTATAATTCCAGTTGTAGTTGGAGCCCTCGGTTTGTTTGGAAATGGTTTCGATAGACTCATTGAAGGGATCCCTAGTAGCCAAATCATTAAAGAAAAAACAAAACAATGTACTTACAAGTACAGCTCACACATTACGAAGGTCTTTATCTATGTAAAATGAGCGAGATTTTAGGTTGTCTATTTTGTTTGTTTTTTTACAACATGCTCAGTGGATTAAATAAATGTGCAAAAGTAACATTCCAGAAAAGGGGAATTACAGAACACACTCGATAGAACTATATTTTATCACAAAGTTTAGGGAACTGGAACAAGAAGAAACCTACAATTACCTCGGAGTCTGCGAAGGAGAGAGAATACAGAATACCCAAATGAAGGAGAACGTAAGAAAAGAACACTACATGCGTGTGCGTCTGGTGTTAAATACCGAGTTGAATTCATAAAACAGAATATCAACCATAAACACTTTGGCTGTCCCTGTGGGGCAATATAGTTGCAATATCCTTTATTGGGTCATCGCTGACATTAAGTGAATGGATGTAAAAACGAGAAAGCTTCTCACTTGCCACCGTATGTATCATCCCAAGGTTGATGTTGATCGTCTGTTTGTGCCTAGATCAGAAGGAGGCAGACGATTACTTCAACTAGAACTTTCTTACAAAATCGGTCTTCAAAGATACCCGGAAACTACAGAATCCTGAATGATGATCTGTGTCAAAGAACCTGAAAGAAATAAGAAACATTCAGCAATAAAGGAAGCCATCAAATCAAAAGGGGATTTCAAATGGGTGAAGAAGTGCAAATAAACCATATTACACCTACTGCAGCGGCAAATAACCTAGAAAAGAAATCACAAGGAAATACAATGTACCAAATGCAAAAACGATGGCAAGATAAACTTCTTCATGGTCAATATTCTGTCTGTACCAAGCAAACTGATGTAGACAAAACACGTCGCCATCATTGGTTACGTAGTGCAGGGTTAAAAGTTAAAGCCGAAGGTTTATTCTCGCTGCACAGAATCAATACTTGCTAACTAGAAAATATCAAGCACCCATACTGAATAATTGTGTCGACCCCAAATGCAGATTCTGTGATAAATATCCAGAAACAATTGGCCATCTTGTATCAGGTTGCATTGTGTTAGAACCCACTGTATATAAACATCACCCAAACCCGGTTACAAAGATAGGGCCTAAAACAATTTTATGGGGATTTACAATATATACAGGCAGAACAATCAGATCTAATCGCCTAGACATCGTGATCCTAAGACGACGAATGCAAGATGTATTTTCTTATTGACATGGCAGTTCGTGCAGATTGTAATATACTGTACTGGAAAGTATGTAACATTTATAGGAAGGAAATTGCAAGAAACTGGTACAAACATCACCCAAATCCAGTTACAAATATCGGAACTGTAAAAAGTTTATGGGACTTTACAATACCCACAGGCAGAACAATCAAAGCTAATCACCTAAACATCGTGATCAAAGACGTCAAAAACAGAACGTGCTTTCTTATTGAAAATGGCAGTTCATGCAGACTGTAATGTATCTTTGAATTTCTTCAAAATACTATCCAAATACAAGGATCTTGGCATTGAAATCTCAAAAATGAGGTACATGAGGACATCAATAATTCCAGTTGTAGTTGAAGTCCTCTGATTGGAAAAGATGCCGATAGACTCAATGAAGAGATTCTTGGTAGCCCATGCCTTAAAGAAATACTAAAAACCATACTCTCATGTACAGCTCACACATGACGAAGAGCTTTAGCTATATAAAATGTGTGTGATCTTCGGTTATTTGTTTGTTTTTTTTTGGTTTTTATTTTACAAAAATGATCAATGGAAAATGTCATGAAGCATTCTCGGACTTTAGGTCTCTGATTGGGACCCGGAAGGAAATGTATATACAACAGAAATCAAATGAAGGAATAATAATAATAATAATAATAATAATAATAATAATAATAATAATAATAATAATAATAATAATAAAATCATGTGAAATATATGAATTTGAAATGCAAGTAAAGCTAAACATAGTACAAAATACAAAAAAGTTATGCCGAAAAAATATAGCAAAATTGGAAATGCATAATATGAAAGAAGAAGATGTAGAAACTCAAATGAATGAGATACGAAATAATGGTCTCTCAGAGAATGAAACTGAAGAATCGAGCTGCGACATACAGAATTTCACTGATTCACATTCTGTCACTGATAATGATGAATCAAAAGAACTTAGAACAGAATTCCTTGAAAGCAAAAGAATTGAAATCACTGAAGAGGAAAAACACATCATTCAAATAATCAGAAAAGTCACTCGGACATAAATTTCAGGAAAAAGACGAGCTTCCAAAAATCCAAATGACTAAACCCAATAAACTGTGCAAATGCCTAACGCTGTATTGCAAACATTGTTAACGGACAGACCATAGGAAAACTTCACAGAAGTAAATAATGCCATATATGCAACAAATTTAGCAGCTGATGGAAAACCTAATGTAAAGACAAAGAAAAGATCAAACAACAGACAAAAAGAGCCTGCCTGGAAGGGAAAATTAATGCTAGAAATTGAGGAAATCAGATGCGAATTATCGATATCAGATGGGATTTCAAGAAATTCTAATGTTTCTACACGAAAAAGCAGGGACATCACGCGTAAAAATACAATTAAAGTATTGAATGAAATTCCACTAATTAAGAAAATACTTAAACAGAAACTACGATTAAAGGCACAGAGAAAAAAGATCATATGAAATGCGTTGTATGTTCGATCGACAAAATAAGATATTTTAAACAGACTTCAAGAAGTTTTACAGGTAAATTGAAAAAACAGTTACAGAAGTAAAAAAAGCCGTCATCTCGTGAGGAAGTGAAAACGTTTTGAGAAAATACTTGGAGCAACCCAAAGGAATATATTCCAAATTCAGGGTGGATCATTAGAGAACAAGAACAAGATAAAACCTGTCCAAGAATGGAAAAATATAATCAAGAATAATGTAAGGAAAACTCTGAAAGATCCCGAAAATGGAAATCCAAAGGAAATAACAAGGTTTTAAAAAATTTTTTTTTTAAAGCTTATCACCCCAAGCAAGGCTGGAAGCCACAATCACGCAAGGGGTTACAGAAGGTTTGGAGGAAGAGCAGATAGGAGTGGTAAAGGAGAGGATGTGGAGAAAGATAGTGGATCGATCAAGGCAAGGGGATTACAGAAGATTTGGAGCGAGAGCAGATAGGAATGAAAGGTGAAAGGATGTGGAGAAGGGAAGTGGATAGATCAAGGCAACTGGAGATGTCGATTGACGTTACACTTAAATAGTTGGAGATTGTATTTGTCAGGGAAACAGGAATAAGGAAGGGAGTTCCACAGGCGAGATGTGCGAGACATGAAGCTATTGGAGTACCCAACTTTGATGAACTGGTATGAATATCATCCAGAATTTATAGGTGAAATGGCAGTTATCATCCTCTCAGATTTTTTCTATCAATACACATCGAACAATAAAAACAAATCGTCCAGATATTATTACCCAAGACAGAAAAGAAAATGTTTGCACAGTAATTGATATGGGTGCACCAAGTGACAAAAACATCTTTGCGAAGGTTTTTGAAAAACGTAGCAAATACAAAGACCTGGAGATGGAAATAGAAAAAAAATGTAGCACTTAAAAACTAAAACTGTTCCTATTGGGATTGAAGTTGTGGGTCTGATAAAGAAAGGAACTCAAGAACAAATCAACAAATTCCCTGGTGCAAATCTAAAAAATTGTTATGACAAACACAGCCCATATTCTGCGAAAAAGCATTGTCCATTGAAGTTTTTAATTTAGTGGAAAACATTCTACGCTTGCTCTTGGTCATTAGTTATAAAACAAATGTAGGTCAAAAATAATTATTTTAAATAATAATAATAATAATAATAATAATAATAATAAAAATAGTAATAATAATAACAGTAATAATAGTAATAGTAATAGTAATAATAGTAATAATAGTAATAATAATAATAATAATAATAATAATAATAGTAATAATAAAAATAATAATAAGATATGACAGTCCCTGCAGACTGCAATGTATCTTTGAAGATATTCGAAAAACTGTCAAAATACAAGGACCATGAAATAGAAATCTCAAAAATGTGGCACATGGGAACATCAACAATTCCTGTTGTAGTTGGATCCCTTGGACTGGTTGGAAAAGATTCCAGTAGGCTGATTGAAGGGATCCCTGGAAGTCCATGCCTCAAAGAGATACAAAAAATTGTTCTGACAAGTACAGCCCACACTTTACGAAGGGCTTTATCTATGTAATTATTTTTTTATTTTTTTTGCAGTGGAAAGTGTCATGATGCCATTTCTAACCTTAGGTCCCTGGGCGGGACCCGGAAAGAAATGTGCAAACGCCAGATATCAAAGGAAATAAAAATAATAATAATAATAATAATAATAATAGTAATAATAATAATAATAATAGTAATAATAGTAATAATAATAATAATAATAATAATAATAATAATATAACGGAGTCAGACTCTTTAGATTTATATATATATATATTTATATATATAACTATTCTAAATAACTTAAGGATGTGTGTTTGCTTGTTTGTTTTGGTCATATCAACACATTATGGGTCATTTAGTGCCGAAATTTAATTTTCTTGATAGCATTAGTAATTTCTTTTACAAAAATGTATTTCTGGTAAACTTTTTTTTTTTACAAAAATGTATTGCTGGAAATATTTCTTTTTTTTCAAAAATATATTGCTGTTTTTTTTATGTATTACTGGTAAATGTTTTTCTTTATATTTTACAAAATTGTATTGCTGGTAAGTTTTTACTATGAAAATGTATTGCTGGTAATTTTTACTATAAAAATATATTTTTATACTTTCATAGTGTTTTGACCCCAGTTTGGGGGTTCACCATTTGCCCATATCTGGGACCCTAACGGTGGTCCAACGCTCCTCAAAACCCCTCGATAAGAGGCCTTGCTGCTGGATATGTGATCCCTCGGACAACGGCTCGAAATTCGAATTCCAGTCTGATTCGTTATATTCACTTACGCGCGAATAAGCTTGGGAAAGCTATGAATCTATCTTTCTTTCACAGCTGTGGGTTAAATAACAGGACAGAGTGGTTTCTGTCGACTTGGTTGGCAACCAGTCGACTGCAAAAAGAAACGTAGCGCTGGAAAATCTTCTGCCTCGTCAGTCATGAATCGAAAGAGACGTGATTGTCCAAGTGTGTAAAACGTATGCCACTTAACTAACTGAAAAGGAATTGACGTTTAGTCAAGACAACCTGAGTAAAGTAGAATAAAAATGGAACCCTATTCAAAGAAGGATTTGTTAAGTGTTTGCTGCAACTTCATTACTGGACTCCACTTATTTTGATTCCAGCAATCATTTGTCAGCAAATAAATGTTTGTTTTTATCACCACTTCTGTTATTCGCCATGTACCCGTGTACGCGCGCACCTGGATGATTATGATTCTCCACAACTACATATACTTTGTAAATCTAGTTACGGCCATATCACGTTGAAACACCGGTTCCCATACGATCACGTCGAACCAATTCAGTACCTAGATGTGTGACTGCTATAAGTTTGGATCTGCGGGTGGCTTAATGGATAATAGCTCGGAATTTGTTAATCGGAGAAACGGGTTTGCTTTCCCGCTGGGTTGGTTATATCCACAAATACCCTAAGGAAAAGTATGAATATACCCATTTTCCCATCAGCTTTGGGTTAATTAGTAAGACTTGTATCATTAATAATTATTATCTAAAAAAACATACGATTTAAAAATATTTTCTGGTTTTAAATAACCTGCAATGGGTTGACAAGACGTAAGAAATGAATGAATCAGTCTTTGTAACTCTAAACCATATTTCTCACCTTATTATCTCTCCCCAGTCACTGTTCTTACATCCATTTATATAACCGCGTTACGTACATCACTCGCTGTTTCTCTCTGCCTCTCTTGCTGTCAATATCTCCTGTGAGTGCTAAATTTGCCGGGTACTCTTTCTTTATTATGTGTCTTAGAAATTTCAGCTGCCCTTTTTATTCTGATTCTAGTTGTCCAGATGAGATGCACTTTTTAAAAAAAAATCCTCGTTGCTTATATGCCTGTAGTATTCTTAGCATTCGTCTGTAGAAGCACACTTCTGTTGCTTCAAGTTTTTTCTATATCTCTGAGGACACTTCCCGCCATTCAACGCAATATAAAAGAATTGATATCACAAAGCATTCTAGTGTTATTTTTTGTTTCTAAGGACAATTTCCAGTTTCTTAATACTTTGTTTAACGGTTGGAAGGCAGCTTTCTTTGTGCCAGTATGTCTTCGGATTTCGGTGTCATGTTTTCTGTCGTTTGTTATAGCACTTCCAAATCGTTGAGTTCCTCTACTTGCTTGTTTTTGGCGTTTCCAATTGGTAACCAGCTTCTTGCTTTCACTATATCATATTAATATCTCCAAATCCTATTTTTGATCATTGTGTGTCCCAGAAATTGCAGCTGACGCTCTCTGATTTTAACTTCCAGTTCCCGTGTAGTTTCTATTTTCTTGAAAAGGTGCATGTTGATCACATGTGCTGTACATGTTCTCCTCATTCATCGATAGTATAACGTCTCAAGTATCAAGGATAGAATAACGCCTCAAGTATCCTCTTCATTTGTGAGAAATTGGTCCTCGTTTCTAACAATATCCACCTGCTTTTTACTATTGTTTAGTTTCTGGAAGGCATCTTTCATATTCAGTAATTTTCCCGCCGCCTTAACGTAGCTTCCCTGAGTTTTTCTATAAATATTTTCATGGCAATCGTTCTAAAGAGTTTTCCTTTTTGACGCCATGACCTCATGAATTTAAGCGTAGTACTTGGTTGGCAGATAGGTCTCATTGTTTTACTGTTGAAATAGTAATGTAATCGTCAGTTCTATTGGAATAGTTTTTTGGGGGGCACTTCTCGCTTATAGAAGTCTCTGCCGGTTTCTTGCTTTCCTGTAAACTACGACCTTCAAGATTTTAAATACAACATCAGTTGTAATCTTCTGCATTTCTGAAACCTGTTCTTTTATTGTCCTTTCTCCTGATTAAAGTTTTTGTTTTTAATTTTACTCCTTGCGTCTTAGTGACATTAACGCCTTTCTTGGAATTGAATGATTAAAAAAATCTAACGCGCCTTAGTATTTTGATGATGCATTTTCCGTCATCTGTTAAAACACTTTTCAGATATTCAAATTTCCGCATTTGCTTGATGTTGACATCAGCAATTCGTAGATCCTATCTTGGGCTGTTCCTCTTCCTGAGAAATAAACAATCTTTTTTTTTTTTACAATTCATGGTTTGTCCTTTCTTTTCCCTTTTCTTTACGACCTCGTCTCGAAGTTCCTGGACTTTACTTTCTGTGTCTGCATATCGTATACTGGTAAGATTGTATTCGCTAATAATAAATTCTCTTTATTTTTGTTTCTCTAGGTCCAGACAATCGATTGCAAACGGTGCTGTTCTATTATGATTATTCACAGCTTCTTACAGTAATGTTCATATCTAAAAAGAATGGCGACTTCCCAAGGAAAATAACTTAAAAACTTTACAATATCTTGTTTCTATTTTGAGTTTATACGTTTCTTATGACTCATGGAAATATTTATATATACCGGGTGTAACAGCAAAATTGTCCAAATCATGTAAATGCAAAATGGTTCAATTGTTAGATTAAGCTCTGAATTGTTGTATCTTAGAAGTGATTAAAGATATCTTACTGGAATTCTCCGGTGTTTTTATAACACTATTGGACTCTACTTTGAGCAATAAGAATGTATAATTACTCTCCAAACTTAACATGTATAATTACTCTCCACTTAAGAATCGTGATTAAATCGATCATAAACGAAAATTACATGTTCATCATTAATTAACCAGAGCTATGGATCGGAAGCTCATGAATGATTGATATAAAGTTCAAATATATATATATATATATATATATATATATATATATATATATATATATATATATATATATATATATATATATATATTATTCCAGGATAAGCTTATTCAAGATGATATTCGCCTTCTAACCATCTTTCTGTCCAGGAGTAACACGGTGCCTCACAGGTTTCACCTACGATTTCATTTTAAAGTCTTTTTTCACTGCTCTTTGGACTGTCGTAGCTGAAACTCCTGTCTCACGTGCCAAACGTCTTATGGATTGATTTGGATCTTTTCTAATTGATCTCTTTAGTTGAAATGATGATCCATCTTCCTGCTGTGATCTCCTGATCCAGTTTTCCTCACTACTGTTCGATCTTTTTTAAACTTATTCTTCCGTTCTCTTGATGATTCTTGAATGAACTTTGAAGATGGACGCCGGAGTATGAATGTTGGTACCATTACTGAAGGCCTGAATGATCTTTTTCCTCTCACTATTGGTCAGTTGGGAAGACAGTCGGTCTGACACAAAACAATATTAACCTTCTCTATTTTTAGCTGAATATCTCAAAGTGTTTTTCAATGATTTTTACTATAAATGCTGTCAAGATGGCTAAACGTCTTGTCTGAAAATGTAGAAAAAAAGAAATTCATTTATTTTATTTTTTTTGGTGGGATGGACATTTACACAATTTGGACAATTTTGCTGATACAACCGGTTTATATGAAATTAAGATATAAATATCAATAACTGTACAATTATATATATTTTTTTACAATATGATGAACATACCTTGAATTTCGCACAATCGAAAATCTTATTGAAAATGTTTGTAATAAAACAGATAATATAAGAAGCAATGTCATATTTATCATCTAAATATATCCTTAAAATTTACCTACATCTATTAGTTAATACCAAGTTTATTGTAAAAGTATTGACATGTATAATAAAATCTGACATACATATATATGCAGTGAGTTCAACAGACAATTTCAAGTCATCTACGTTCGACAGACTGTCGCTATATATAATGTCACGCACAGTCAGACTGTTTCGCAGCTCTTCAGTGTGGGTAGACGTTTGGTTGCCTCTAGCTAGAATCGAAACCCGACTGAATTGGCGTCAGTCGGAGATTCTACCTCTAAGCCGTCGGCTTAGTGGTGTAGAGTATGGATAAAGGTGAATTTTAGCGTATTTATTTTTAGATAAACATACAGTGACCGACAGGACTCAATTCGCTTTCGCCGAAGTGTCTCGCTATATCAGCCGTGATAGTCACTGTTTACAACACACACTTCCTTCCCCAGAGAGCCCAACCGAAATTAATTTTTCAGGAGCCTATATATATATATATATATATATATATATATATATATATATATATATATATATATATATATATATACGCGCACGCACGAACGCACGCGCACACACACACACACAAACACACACATACACATACAAATATATATATATTAAGCTCTACTTCTGTATCAAGCATTGTTTTTTAAAAATAAAAACAAATACTAAAGAACTTTGGATCATTAATCTGTTGTTTCCTATTACATCAACACACACACACACACACAATATATATATATATATATATATATATATATATATATATATATATATATATATATATATATAGCAAAATGAGAAGCCACGTATACTTTCTTAATATGTATATAATATAGAAAAACAACTGAAAAGTTGCAAATTAAAAAAAAATTTAATGTTTTTTGTGAAAGTATTTATTTATATATTTTTATATATACATATTTGATATTTCAGATCGACCCCGATCTTTCATCAGAAATAACTGTTTTGAGAAGTTTGTTTACGCTACTTGTAAACAAACTTCTGAAAACAGTTATTTCTGATGAAAGAACAGGGTCGATCTGAAATATCAAATATATATATATAAAAATATAAATAAATACTTTCACAATACATTCAATTATTTTTAATTTGCAACTTTTTAGTTGTTTTATATATATATATATATATATATATATATATATATATATATATATATATATATATATCTTGAAAGGCAACATACGATTTTATACTATTGTTGTGTGAAGTGTAGAATTTAAATGTTTTTACGTTAAAACATAGAAAATGACAATAAAAAATGATGCATATTCGTTATTTGATGCTATTTTATTTCCAGAAAGGAAAACAAAAACAAAAAAACAAACATGCAAGCACATACATTTTTATTATGCCTAAATCTTTTGATTTGGGCATAGTAAAAATATATTTGTTATTAATGGGGGTGACTCCATAGCTGATGGTATTATCCATAAGTTGTTTGCTAGGTTCAGAAGTGGAGATTCTCATATGGAAGACTGATAACTGCATTCATTATTGATGGTGGCCAAATCGAGACACCGATGAAAAATATTATATACGTAACAGGTCGAACGACACGGGACATCGCTGAGATACTCCACATATCTCACATGAGTGTTGTACGCCCTTTGAAAACATTTGTATACGTGAGACACTACGATGTTTAAGTGGCTCGAGATTTGACTGAAAATAATTAATTTCCATCTGCGATTGAACCAGGAAATGAAAATCATCCTGGAATTGGTCAATCTTCCACCACATCTAAAGCAACTGATCGTCTGACACTCCTATTAACAGTTCTTTATAACGATGCATCAACGTGAAAAAATATCAATAACTTCAGCATGTGCAGCGACTGAAATTCCAGTCATAGCTCGATTATATGTGACATTGGGAATCAGAGTTGTTAATGCTTTCCTACCAAAACTGGTAAGAGAACAAAAAAAGAAACATGAATTTCAACCGATGGTAGTACTGACTTCTCTGTCAATGAATGTCGAATGTTTCCTTATATGGAAACGGCTATTATTACTATTACCATTAACATTAATACCAAATCCAAGAATACCAAATCCGTTTTCCTGTAAGACATCGCTAAGGAATAAGATGAGCAGTGGCATATTAATGTCATTTTTCAGAAAAAAGTTCTTGTGATATGATAACATAATTACATAAATCAACAGAAACTGTTTGAGAAAGTTTAGATCCTCGAACCTGAGGTTTATTATCTTTGTACTTTATCCAGTCATTTCCCACCGCCAAGCAAGGCGAGGATGCCCCTAATACGCAAGGGATTACAGAGAGAGAAAAGACTGAGTATGGGGAGGATTGAGGTAAGTACAAACGATGGATGAGATTCAAGAAGATTGACGTTGCATCTATTTTTTTGAAGATTGTATTTATGAGGGAAGCAAGTAAGCGGAAGGGAGTTCCGCAGGTGGGGAGTGCAAGAAAGGAAACTGCTGGAGTAATAGTGCTGTTGGGATCTAGATGCCAGTCTAGTAGCACCAGAGGAAAAGGCTAATCAGAGCTGTTACCGTGAAAATATTTTATAGAAACGACAGGGGGGAAGCCTCGCCACGCCGGTGATAAAGTGACTGAAGTTGAGATGCCAAGTCAGGATCGATAAAATTAGAGACCCATGTTTGGATTTTGTCAAAAACCTCGGGATGAATAGCAGGAGCCCCTGACCATATATGGCAGCAGCATTCAATGCACGGACGAATGGTAGATTTGCAAATGTGCAAGATGGACTCTGACGAGGAAATAAATTCTGGCACGTCACAGTGACCCAAATTTCATTACCGTAGATGCAGCTATTGATTCGATGTAGTCGCTCCACTTCAAGTCAGTTGAAAAGGTGGGGCCAAGTAGACGCAGTGTATTGCTCTCCTGGTATCTAGCGTCAGCCATGCTGATGGAAGACTGAAAAGTTATTCTATGGTAGTCAAATGAGAGTAGTCTTGTTTTGGAGGTTTTAAAATTTACAAGTCATTTCCTGCCCCAGTTAACCACTGATTGGAAGTCCTTTTCAAGAGCAGTGGCCAGGTTTACTTTGTCGACACTGACGGATTTTCCATTGAGACAAGAGTAAATGGCAGTGTCATCTGCACAGATACATAATTGGAAACTGATGACATCAGGAGGATCATTGGAGAAGATCAGAAACAGCTTAGGACCCAGGATAGAGCCTTGAGAACACCCACGTCCGTGTGAAAGGATCTGGAAGCGAGTCCGTTCAAAACGATATTCATTTCACAATTTGATAGGAACAATTGGATTAAATCAAACACTCGTCCTGTAATACGGTCGTTCTTGAACTTACTTAGAAGACCAGCATGCCAAACCCTGTCAAACCCCTTCGAGATATCTAGAGCCACATTTCGAGCTTCACCATTATTATCAAGAGCTTGTTGGTTCATTAATGAAACCATAGAAATCAACATTGCAAGGACCAAATTCAAAGAACATCAGGTAATCTCTCTATTGCATTGTAACAACTTCATATGTAAATTTTGTTCGCCACTTGATAACATGACATAGAGTAAACACCATCGATAATGTAATCTGCGATATGTGTTTAACATTCTTGGTTAAGCAATGGCACAACTTGAAATTCACTGCATCTCCCATAATTCCATTCTTGAAAGAAGAAGTCGAATCTGGTGAAAGCTCGTAGAAAATTTCATCCTCACTCGTAACTAAATAAATTAAACGTCGAGTTGATTGAATTATATTTAAATACTATTTTGGCAAATGATTAAAGACTTTAACAGCTTCACTAAGTTTTATTTCGGCAGCACTCCAAATACCACCGTGTATAGATCACTTATAACAAATTTATTATAGCAGAGAAGGAAACTGATCACAGAATTAACTGTGCTGGGGGTAGGTTTGTTCCGTTTGTATGCTTTCCAGCCATTTTTGATCTTCAAAAATGTAAATGCAATGTCAATCGTTATCTATTGTCTTCGTGATTATTCTTCTGTTGTTCTCGCTCCTTTATAATGTTTTCTATTTTCTAATTCTTTCACACCCAGTAACCCCTTGTGTCTTAGTGGCTTTACTGCTTTACTTGAGGTAAATTCGATTAAAAAAAACACTATTGCCCTCATCTTGTTATTATAACAGTGTTTCAACTTTTGTGTTATCCAGTCTTTATCAGGTGTTTGTTGAACCAGATAACCTTCAGGGAATTTTGAACTGAACCCTTTATTTAATCTATGGAAGTAAATTGTTCTCATTCCACTGACAATGTCTAGGGTACTAAAAAGAGATAAATGACGTATTCCTAGAGATGATCAGCAGAATAAGAACAACTGAACAACATAGATTAAATAAAGGGTTTTGTTTGAAATTCCCTTTTTTGTTTTCATTGCTCAGGTAGATATCATATGTTCATATTTTGTAAGGTTAGTTTGTGTGTGTGTGTGTGTGTGTGTGTGTGTGTGTGTGTGTGTGTGAATTCTAATGGGCACTGATTTGTATTTTATTGATTGAGTCATTTTCTTATTAGCTTATTTAAGCCAGAAAACATTTTTAGATTGTAAAATTTTTTTTTGAGATAATAATAGTTTAATGATACGAATCTTACTAATTAACCCATAGCTGGGGAGGGAAGTGGTGAATTCATGCCTTTCCCAAGAGTATTCGCACATATTTCAATCGACATCTACTGTCTTGATGGCTATTCTTCTATTGTTCTCGCTCCTTTTCTGTTTTCTAATTCTTTCACAGCCAAAACCCCTTGTGGCTTAGTGGCTTTAATCCCTTTCTTGGGGTTAAAATTGTAGCCTGAAAACTCGAGTAATGTTTTTAAACAGGCCCATCAGATCGAGATGGCGCCAAACCGAGTTAGAAATATCTAAACTGTCAGCTGTAGACAATCGCTTCAAGTGAATGAAGCCTGTAGGTCTTACCAGGGAGCATCTTTCTTCAAGCCTTGTGCACAAAGAATTTTAACAAATAACAGAAACCATATCACTTGAGGACTTTCAACAACAGAACAACTAAATTGGATACCACATGTAACTCGAAGAGAATATAATGACATAATCAAAATGTTGATATTCCGCACTACTTTAAACAAAAGGTTAGGAAGGAAACCGTCATTGATACTACAAAGATCATTAACATTTAGTAGACCTACTTTTTAATCATTTTTATTTTCCTGAGAAACGCTGATATGAGGTGGAACAAATACATATAGCTTCATCTATCGCAAGGAAAGTTGGTTCCCTGTGCCTTGCCAGAAAGTTTTTCTCGTTTGAATCCATCCTTCAAATCAATAAATCAACTATCCGTCCTTGTAAGGAATATTGCTGTCATATATGGTTTGGTGCCCCCGCTGTAAGTCTCGAGGTCCTCGACAAAGTCAATAGACGGATATGCAATGTGATAGGTCCTGATCTGGCATCTATTCTACTGTCGCTTTCTCACAGACGTGCGTGGCTTCCCTCTGTCTCTTCTATAAATATTTTCACGGCAACTGTTCCGACGAGTTGCTTTCGCTGGTTCCCAGACTGCATGGATTTAAGCTAGCTACTAGGTTGGCATCTCGGTCCCACCCTTTCACTGTCGAATCGGTTAAATGTAACCGTCTCAAACAGCTTCTTTTCTCTTCCCATCTGTAGAACTCCCTTCCTCTTACTTGCTTCCCTGATAACTATAATCTTCAAATATTCAAGTGTAATGTCAATCGACATCTTTTGATACCTTGATCTTGTTCCCCGTCCTTCCCTTTATCCTTTCCCCAAACACGCCTCTTTACTCTTGTTCTCTACCCTAGTGGCACTCCCGCCTTGTTTGGGGGTGAAATGCTTAAAAAGAATTATTAGGAATGTTTTATATGGTCCGGTGCTCCTGATAGCTAGAGCTCCTTGATAAAATCAAAAGAAGAATCAGCAATATTATTGGTCCCGATCTGGCGTCTCTGTTTCATTTTTTTCACCGCCATGAGGTTGCTTCCGTTTATCTTTTCTATAAATACTTTCATGATAATTGTTCGGATGAGATCTTCGCTATGGCGACTAGAGTCTTCCAGTTGAAGTGCAGTACTCAACTGGCGACGAGATGTCACCAATTGACAGTTGAACTGGCCAGATGTAACTGTAAATTCTATGCTAATATTTTTTCTCGTATTTCTCGCTTGTGGAAATCCTTTACGAGTCTATGTTTTCCAGCCAACTTTTATCTGCAAAAAAAATAAATGCAATGTCAATCGCTGTCTGCTGTTCTCCTGATTACACTTCTTATGTTATCAGTCCTTTGCGGACTTTTTGTTTCTAATTCTTGCACACCCAGCAACCCATTGCACCTCGATGGCTTTACTGCCTTGCTTGAGGTGAACTCGATTAAAAAAAATAAAGAAATGGCGCTTATTGCCATTATCCTTACTATTAAATCTATTTAATTGCATCCTAGCATCTGTTTTCTCTGCGTTACTACAGTTGACCAGAGATTCGTTAGGAGTAGTTATTCCATGTCAATTCTGTTCTGTCAATAAACGGTGAATAATCTTATCTTCGAACGATTTTTGGATAGTTGCACGGTCCGCCATATGTCGAACAATTAAGGGATTCTTGGAGCTCAAGATACTGTTCACTGGTTTGATTGGTGAAAGCCGATATAGCGCTGTGGATGCCAGCTATGCAACACACTGTGTGAATGCTTAATAACCCTCCCCCTGTTTAACCCATCCACGACTTTTCATTGATCTCATTAAAACATGCCCCAATATCAATCGCTTCTCTTTAATGTGCGGTAGCTTTCTGCTTGAAACTTTGACTAAGTCAAGGATGCTGTTTTCTGGAAGCCTGCCCATGCTTTGAAGGTACAAGCTTTCATTCTCGGCATTTTTTACGGGACCAGAAGCGGCAATAGTTAGCGCATGTGCTTAATAGTTAGCAAGTGGAGAGACCAATTGTCGAGTCTCTCAGTACAGATAAAATCTTTTGCAGGTGGATATGCGGCTAGTGTAATGAGCAGAAGGTCGGAAGAAAAAATCGGAGAGCCGAGTTCCAATTCCAGTCGGGTTCGTTACATTAACTTACGCGTAAATACTCTCGTGAAAAGGTACGGATCTATCTGCTCCACACAGATGTGGGTTAAACAGTATGTATTATATCGGGAAAAATCTTTATTCAAGAAAATCTTAATGTATTCGAAATACATATGTTTCAACTTTAAATAATCAACAATGGGTTGATAAACCGTAATAAAAGTACAAATATAGTATAGGTATTGAAGTTCGGATGACCTACTTGAAACAGGAAGGCATGTTTTTATGGTTGATTTTGGTTTGTTTTTTTGTTTTACGGTATATGAACCTCAATGGGTCATTTAATGCCGACAACTTTTTTTCCTGATAATATTTTTTTTTTGTCAAAAATCTATTTCTGGTAATATTTTTTTCGTCAAAAATATATAGTTGGTAATATTTTTCTCCTTTTTTTTTCTTCAAAAATTTATTTCTGGTAATAATTGTTTTTACAAAGTATTTCTGGTATTAAAACCTATTTTACACTTTCATAATGCTTTTTATGTCAGTTTCGGGGTTAACTATTTGCCCATAGTTGGGACCCTAACAGATGCTACCGCCCCGGGTCAGGGTGGACCTGGGAACATCAGCAATTAAGAGGTGGTTCCACGCTCCTCAAAGCCTCCTGATCAGAGGCCTTGCTGTTGGATGTAGTTTATCGTCTTACCCTGGACGCGGATGTAGTTTATCGTCTTACCCTGGACGCGGATGTAGTTTATCGTCATACCCAGGTCGAGTTTTTATGGTTGAGGCAACTTTCTGTAAATGTTTTCTGGCGAGAAATTATTTGCTTGAACAAAATTTGATGAGGAGATGCCTCAGTGAGAAAGTGCTATCTTGCAGCTGTTGCATCGGCCTTGACATTCAGCTTTTGGCAGCTTTTGTTGCGCATGTTGTATATTGTCACCATAGCCTCATGCAATCCGAAACCCTCGATAATTACTCCTATTTCATTGATGAAAGACATCAACAATTTGAAGGCGACAACAATGTTAACGTCTTTTGTCTTTAAAAGCTCAAAAGCTTTTATGATTGGTCGAACGTAAAAAGGTTTCCGTATTCAGTGTGATTCAAATAATTTAATTAATACGAAATGCGAGAATCAGAACAAAGTGTTACCGCAGCGTAACGTCCCAGTGAGCAACTAACTCGTTTGAATGTCGTACTGGAGAAGAAAAGAGTATTTTTATGTCTACAAATGGGACGCAGCAAACACCGATCGCTGAAACAGGTATGGGAAGTTCTTCCTTATATCAGACTTATACTCCCGTGATCTGTGATCAACGGTTCTATAGGTTAAGCTAGCGAGGGTATTCCTGCAGAATTCATCAAATCAAAACTCGGTATCGTTCTTTTATTATGGAATACGCAGTTCAGATGAAACTTGGCATAAAAAGTTATTAAAATACTTTCACTACTGAATAATTATTCTATGAATTTATTTGAATAAATGATTTTCTCAAATATGTCAGCATCTGCCTCAGCCTACTATTTTCAGTCTATTCAGCAGAAAGATGAATTTTATTATGCATTTTAAAAGAGTAAAATATGTGAGTAATTGTTGTCGACTTCACTATGTGCTCCTTTACCCTACCCTGCAGTGGTTAGGTACTGTGTAGCGGATGGACTGTCAGTCATCAGATAAAAAGCGACAGTGTGCCGAGCATGCGCGTTAATTCTCAACACTAACCGGAAGAAACAGTTTCTATTTTAAGTTTGGTTTTTAAATAATACTTGAAGCCCTTGAGCTTAGCAAAATACAGAGACGTGTCCAAAATAAACACAGACTTACCGAATTTGGAAACCAAGGAGACTCAACATACTAAGGGTTGGGGGAAGATTGTTTATTTAATTAACGCATTGATTAATACAGGGTGCGGCAGAAATACATACAGGCTAAACGTTTTGGGCCAACCCGCATTTCTTTAAAAAACATTAAAATGAGATATTTCTGTAAATTCTAAAATAAAAGATAGAATTTCAGTATTTGCTTTTATTCTAACAAACAAAAAAGAAAAGAAAAAAGCACTTAACTATTATACAACACCATCATATTTTGTTTTTTGTCAATAAAACCACCACCTGTTTTCATTACTGCTTTACAAATTTTTGCCATTCTTCCCAACAGTTTTTGAGAAAACAAAAGTAGATGACAGACATTGCTAAACATTCTTCAAGTACTGAAAAGGCTCACTCTTACTCTTTGGGCATTCTCTTCGAAGTCTTCTGTCCAATTCATCGCATACTAATTCAGTGAGAGAGATTCAGAGACGTGTTGGGATGGTTAAATATGCCTTCCAAAAGCTAAGCAGAGTAGTAAGAAATAGAAAAACTTTACTAGAAACAAGGAAAAGCGTACTAAACTGTTACGCGATATTTCTCCTCCTGTATGTCGGTTAGTGCTTGACAATCTCCTTAAAGACGAAGCGGAGACTTGAAGCAACAGAAATGTGGTTCTACAGAAGGATGCTGAGGATACCATGGAGCGAACTTGTGAATAATGACGAAGGACTACAGAAAATAGGAACGAAATTGAAAATTATATTTAACATCATGAAGAGACAGTTGATGTTTCTAGGACACATAATGAGGAAAGAGGGCTTGGAAAATTTGATACCCACAAGACAGACTGGCAAGAGGGACACAGGAAAACAGCGAATAATCTACCTAACGAGCTTGCGTAAATAGGGGCAGAACAGCGTTTAGGAGAAATAACAGAAAGACAAAATTTATTAAGAACTACAAGGGACAGGAAGTTGTGGAGAGCCATGATCGCCTACGCCCTGAGGCGACACGGAACATAAAGAAGGTGATCTCGGATCAATCTGTTCTCTTGAAAGAAAGTAAATGATGCGGCTGATATCACCTATATATTAATTATCGATTCAAGCACTATGTACTGAAATGAGCTACGGTTTCCACGGATTTTAACTGGTATTCGACATTATTTTGTGATTTTAAGGGAAAACCAGATTGTCATTCGATTTACCCTTAAGCCTGCAGTATTAAAGGGAATAATTTCTTCTCCATTACTGGAATCCATTTGTGATTATTGACAAATGCGGCTTAGATAATGAACGTTGTTAAACAAACCACTAAATATTAAATTGGTTTTAAGTATCCAGCCAACAAGGGTTGATATCCGTATTGTTGTGCCAGTGGAGAGTTTAATAGAGGTCCATAGGCAACAAGAAATGTGTTATGTGTATTCTGTAGGACACATTATCCTGGTTAGTAATATCTATTTGTCTCACACATCTTGACTCTACCCCTCTCTCTCTTTCCCTAGTGATTCTCTTTCCTCTCCTCTTTCACTGTTTCTTTTCTCTCTCATTGTCCACCCTCCCATCTATATTGCACGCCACTTTCTCTCTCTCCGCTCATTGATTTGTTCTTTCGTCCGCTCACTCTTAGCAATCACTCACTCACTCACTCACTCACTTCTCTTGCTCTTTTTCTTGCTCTCTATTTCTCATTAGTTTCTCTTATTCTCTCACGTCACACCCATACACACATGCGCGCGCACACACACGCATATACAGATATTCTTTTTCTTAACAATTTCTCTCGTTGCCTTTTTATTCTCTTTCTCGTCGCCCATTCACTCTTTATCTTTCGTCTCTTGCTCTCTTTCGCTCACCGCTTTCTCGCTCTCTCTTTCTCAATACTTCCTCTCTCTTATTTTCTCACGTCACACACACGCGTACACACTTTCTCTCGCTGTCTTGACAATTTCTCTCTCCGTACTTTTACTCCCTCTCGACGCTCACTCACTGTCTTTCTTTCGTCTCTTTTTTTCGCTCATTACATTTCTCTCTCTTATTATCTGACGTCACACACACAACACACACACACGCACACACACGCACACACACACACACACACACACACACACACACACTCTCTCTCTCACTATCTATATCATCAATCTCCCTCGTCGCTCTTTCACTCTCTCTCTGGTAAGCCATTCTCATCACTCATTTTTTTTCACATTGCTTGCCTTGGCTCTCCTAACTTTCTGACTCTTTCTTGTTTACTCCCTTTTATCATCCTCTTTCCCATCTCCATCACTTTCCAACTTTCTCATCACTCTCCCTCTCTCTCTTTCACACACTCTCTCTCTCTCTCCTCATTTTCTTTCCCTTCTGACTGAATGCAATCGAAGACTAAACGAGTAATGCCTTTAAAAGTTGCTTTTATCAATTTCACCAAATTCTAATTTACGCAATAGAATATTTTTGAATTGTTTAGATGGAAGTTATTTGCAGGAAAAATACATGTATCGTACTTGGTGACATTTATGACTCAAGGGCATGTGACCCTGTCATTTCAAAAGAGAATATAGTCAGATGGCATATCGAATCTTTTTGGAATTTCATCCAAGTTCTCTAATTGGTTCAGTAAAAAAAAAAAAAACGTGCATTTATTATAATTTTATGAAATATTATTTGCTAGGGTATGTGTGAAATGTGAGTTTTATATGACATTAAATGTAGCAGTATTGTTTGTCGTTAAATGTACAAGGTTTATTAATAAGTTCCTAACATAAGTAGGTGTCAGCTGAATCTTGATGGTAAATTTTCATTATATAATGTTCGATCTATGCGTTCCTTAGAACTTCTACCTTGTGGAACAGACTCCCGCGAGAATGCTTCCCGTTCACTACAATCTTAAACACTTCAAGTCTAGTGTCGAATATTATCTTTTCATAATTTTTTTAAGCATTCTACCCCAAACAAAGCGGGCGTACCACTAGTACGCAAGGGACTACAGAGAGTGCAAGTAAGGGAAAAGACTGGGTATAGGAGGGGGTTGAGGAAAGGATAAGAAGAAGAACGGGGATCAAGGCATCAGAAGATGCCGATTGACATTACATTTACATTTCTGAAGATTATAGTTATTAGGGAAGCAAGTAAGAGTAAGGGAGTTCCACTAGTGCTAGAGGAGAAGCTGTTGGTGTAGAGAGCGGTTACATTTAGCTGTTTCGACAGTAAATGGGTGGGGCCGAAAAGCCAACCTAGTAGCACGTTTAAATTCATGCATTAGGGCACCAGTAAAAATAGGTCGTCAGATCAGTTACTATATTTATAGAAATGAGAGACGGAAGCCACATTACGTCGGTGAGAAAATGACTGGAGTCGAGATCCCAAGTCAGAACCGATCACATCGCATATCCGTTTTTGGAAACTCGAGATGAAATGGGGGCACCAGACCATATATGCCAACATTATTCCATGTATGGACGAATGGTAGATTTGTAGATGTGAAGCATGGATTCAGACAAGAAGAAACCTTCTGGCGTGATGAAGCTATTGATTCATTGCAGTAGATGAAGCTATTGATTCAATGTAGTTGTTCCGCCTCAGGTCAGTGGAAAACGTGAGGCGCTCTCGTGGAGCTGAGCATCAGCCATATTGATAGGAGACAAGGAAGTTTCTCTGTGGTGAGTAAATGACAGCTGTTTCGTTTTGGGTGCATTAAAATTCACATACCATTTTCTGCAATATCCTCAGGATCTGTGCGTTTAACCTCCGTTCATCTATGTTCATACAATCTCATTCCCGTACGATCACCGAAGTTAAGCAACATAGAGCCCGGTTAATACCTAGATGGGTGATCACTTGAGAATACCAGATGCTGTAAGCTGGGATGTGCCGGCGGTGAAATGAGAAAGGCTCGTAATTGGAAATCGGTGAATCGAGTTCCAATTCCAGTCAGGTTCGTTATATCCATTTATGGTCAAATAACCTTGAGAAAGGTATGAAGCTACCTATTCTCCTAGCTATGGGATAATTTGCATTACTTATATTAGTAAATCATAATTATCCCTCAAAAATACTTATAATGTAAAAATATTTTCTGGCTTGAAATAACAAGCAAGTGGTTGATAAGCCGTAAAAAATATATCATTCAATCAATCAATCAATCAAAAAAAAAAGCAAAACGACATCGACTCACTTGACAAGGAGACATATTATTTCTCTATATTTCTGAGATTATTTAATGTATTTACAATGTTCAGACTGTTAGAGGAAAACAATAGTAACAACATTATTATATGAATTCTGGTAAAAAAGGTTACTGAGACATTCGCTTTGTAAGTCCCAAAAATGCATACACTGATATCCTGTGGATAAAAGCGTTGGTAATCCAAATAGTTGTGAGTTCAATACCTGGCTACAGCAGAGGTGAACAACAATTTGGAAATTTGAGTTAAAGGGAGATAGCTGATACTGAGAAATCCGGAAGCATGGCACGTGGAACTAGAGCAATCCCTGGTGGATGAAATAAAGGGTTCGGTTTGAAATTTCAATCACCTGAAAAATGCCGGAGCGTACAACGCTGAATACAATAACAATGATGAGGACAACAGTGCGAACATGGCAAATAGAGACATATATTGAAAATAATATTGTTGTGTAAAATAAAAGATTTTCATGGTTAGACTGTACATTTATTGTTGTACCTACGAACGAAGGTATGTCAGAGAGTAAAGGCAGTTTTGAAATAACCCAATGAAAACAATGTGTATGGAGCATGCACAACGGAATTAACGGTAGCTTGTGGGTAGAATGCTTTAAAGCGGACAGAACAAGTGTAACGGACGAAAGCCGATCTGGTCGACCACCAATATCGCGCACGGCAGAATACATCCGGCGAGTAGATGCCTTAATTAGGGAAGACTGACGAATCCCGTTAGCGCACTCGCAGCATCAGCTAAGGATTTGCAGGATGACTTCGGATGCCGTAATGTTTATATTCTTTGGATTCTAAAACAAGCATACGATGCAGTTGTGACTTCGTGAGCAACGGAAAAGCATCTTTACGTTAGGGATAAAGGAGCAGGTTCGGCGATACCAATGCCGTGCAGAGGGGGGGGGATCCATCTCGAAAAGTGGCATAGACATTTGTTCCACAATGGAAATAAAAGTGCATTCTATGGAAATTGCTTTTACTTTTTGATTTACCCACGTATTTACACAGGTTTCTTAATGTTTTGAACTCAAATACCAGTAACTCAACTTTCCAATCTTTGTTACCGATTAGCAGTGAGGTATGAAGAATTGGATTATGAGACCATCATCTCTATAGAGGCCTGTATCATTTTTATGGATTATTTTACTTAGTGTAGCAAATGTATACCTATGAGCTGAGAGGTTTCTGCACAATCAAAGCTTCCCATTGTAATGTCAAAGTTTCTTTCTTTTTTTATCCACGCGTCTTCGTTGTCGAATACCCACAATGCTTCACTGACCTTGATATATAAATAGTCGAGCAAAAATACAATACATATTGCCTGAGGAGTGCGTTGAGCATAGAACCGTCACCTCGAGCAATGTGGCATGAAGAACTGTTTTTTTTTTGTTTTTTTACTCACGCGGTTCTTCAATTGCTTTCACACTTACATTGTAAGTAAAATTCAGTCCTTGTTGTAGTAACGCCTAGGAACAAACGTAGTATTCAGATAACTTGAATCGGTTGAAACATGTACTTGAGGGTGTTGCCTGTCATCCGTCATCGATCAATACATATCAACATATATACGCGACAAGAGAAGGGCACCTCGAGGCGGTGTAATGGTTAGCAAGCTAGTCCTGCTAGAACAATTACGACTGAGTAGTGAGTTCGATCCTCACTGTGTGCGCCACATCTAAGCTACGCTTGGAAAATCAATATATGCGCAAAAGGAAATCTGCTGTCCGATCCAGGTCTTTTTTGTCATTGAAGTTTGCTCGTCTAAAAAACTAAAGTTTTGTCTAGTTTCTACCCATTGACCTGCCGGGGCAGGTTAGATCTGCCGGGAGATAAACTGGTGTTAGCATACCTCTTCGGAGCACGCGTCAAGGTAATTAAGCACACGCACGCACACACACACTGATATGTAAATGTCAAAGAACGGAAAGAATATAAATACAAACGTTCATAACATGAATTTAAAAAAGGGGCTCAATACAAGAAGTAGAGCAATAAATATATATTATAAACTGTTGCATTAGAACATGCAAGTTACCTCGACAAAAATGCATGTCTGTTTCGACGTCCAAAGACGTCTCGTCAGGCGTTTAACAGTAACCGCTTAACGAGACGTCTTTGGACGTCGAAACAAATACACACACACAGACACACACACCTATATATATATATATATATATATATATATATATATATATATATATATATATATATATGTAGAGAGAGAGAGAGAGAGAGAGAGAGAGAGAGAGAGAGAGAGAGAGTGAGTGTGTACCATAATGGTGGCATGCATTTTAAATGCAATTATCTTGGTTTATATAAAATGTCATAGAGTACCAAATATATACACAGGTGTGGAACTAAAATAAAGCACCTGTAGAGAAATTGCAACAATCCCAGTTGATATGCTAAGCTGCATTGTATTTGAAAAAAGAGAGTGAGGTCGTGCATGTTCTTTTCGTGGTGGTGACCGTCACAGGGATGTAATATTCAAATCGTGGATAATATGTTGAAGTCTTGTATACAGTTATGGTACACTGTCATTTTTATAATCCAAGATATTTGCATTTAAAATGACTCCCATCATTATGAGACTCCCTGTATATTTGGTCCTTTATGTTCTGTTCGTATATATATATATATATATATATATATATATATATATATATATATATATATATATATTATATATATATATATATATATAATACGTATGGATATATTAGGCCAAAATATATACAAATTTCTCATTTCTGATTTCTCAGTTTGCATTGTTTTTGTTCCTTATTTGCTTTTCTTATTTAACGACTCCATTATATATATGTGTATATATAAATAAGACTGTGTATATATTATACGAAAACGATTTTGACATTTGCCCCGAGAAATGCAGAAATACAATATCTATCTATCTATCTATCTATCTATCTATCTATCTATCTATCTATCTATCTATCTATCTATCTATCTATCTATTGTAACCTAGAGAAGGTTACTGAATAGAATAATCACACGAAGGTTGGTAATGAATGATAATACTTAGGACAAGAACAATACATATAAGATTCGCAAGCGGCGCGAAGATGAAGTAGTCAACTGCTAGAAGGGTGTCAACTGAATTCCACAATGAATCACCAACTACAGGATATCTACCAAGCGTCCCACGCGGCTAGATGTGGCACAAGGCCGAATTTAATGGGAGTATCCGAGCCTATCCGACAGACCAACAACCAGTATTTACTACTGTATTTATGTGAATGTGGACATACCCATTATCGTCCGTAGGTATGCTACAACACTATCTATCTATCTATCTATCTATCTATCTATCTATCTACAGTGGGCCAAGATAATTTTTTAGCCACCCTTGATTACAGCAAATTTGGCTTGTGTAATAATGCCTCTTCTTTTTTCAGACTATACCGTGTTAGTATCAAGCTACACTCATCTATGAACGATAACTGATTATATTTTGCAATGGAAGTTCGCAGAAGTAAGGAAATTGATAAATTTCAACGAGGACGAATAATAGGATGGCATCACTGTGGCAAGACAAATAGAGAAATTGCTAGATTTTTCCAGGTTAGTCATCAAACAGTTAATGATAATATTAAGCAATTAAACGAAGACGGCCATTGTCGTGTGGAACGACGTTCAGTAAAACCAAGCAACGTGCCTGAGCGAACGAATGAAGAGGGAAGTCATTAGAGCGTCAAAAATTGTCGCCATATCCGGTGAGAAAGACTCTGAAAGAGCCAGGAAATCAAAGAAGAGTTGCAAGAAAGAAGCCCTTGATTTCAAAGGTTATCAGGAAAATGTGTATGGACTGAGCGAAAGAATTCGAGAGTAAAGTTTATTAATTTTGGTGGTCTGTAATTTGATCAGATGAAAGTAAATTCTGCCAATATTCGAATTCGAAACAGGTTTATGTTTGGAGAAATCAGAATGAGACTTGGAACACTGAATGTCAACAGGCGACCGTCAAATATGGCGGGATTGAAACAATGGTGTGGGGCGCGGTCTGAGCTAATTCTTGTTGAGCGGTTGAATGGTCCAAAATACTATCAAATATTAGAGAAAGGACTACTCCAATTATTTGAAACCAATCAAATTGACAGAATCTCTACCTTTTTTAAGAAGATGGAGTTGTCATATCATACGAGCAAAGTATCAAAGGCCTGGAAGGAATCGCAAGGAATCAGGTTACAGCCATGGGTAGCCAAAAATCATGACATGAATCCAATAGAGCGTCTTGACAGAAAACTTCGATAGCGTGGAACAACAATTACGTCAGTGGCAACCCTTAAAGAAACATTGCTAAAGGAGTGGCAAAATATGGATCAGACGATTGTTGATGACTTGATAAAATCCATGAAAACCGAATACAAGTACTGAAACAAGGAAATGGAGGATCTTCTCCATACTAGTTCCAAATAATGTTTATTCATTTTGCGTTGGGATTCCGTAATTAAATTTTGAAGTTGGATGTAGTTTATTTCTGGTTAAAAACTTTTCTTAGGCCACTCTATCTATCTATCTATCTATCTATCTATCTATCTATCTATCTATCTATCACATACATACGTATAAACCCTAATTTACTCTTTTAAGTTTGCTAAAGCAGACATGAACTCATCAAAAAATGTAATGATTTTTTATTAACTCAGCCACTCGGTTTGTTTGCAAATATTTTTTATCCTCATCAGAAGTGTGCGTGGAATAAATTAATGTCAATCTTATGTCCACATATGCCTATTAATAAAATGTTTGTGCCGCAGGCGAAATCACGATCGCGCGCGGACTGACAAAAATTGAAAAAAATCTTTTAAAGACGAGTGATTACACATTCGAGCTTCAACCGATTTTTCAATTCATCAATTTTAAATTTAAATTTCATTAATGTAGACGTTATCAGTTTTAATATCTATCTATCTATCTATCTATCTATCTATCTATCTATCTATCTATCTATCTATCTATCTTAATCTGTTCAAATCTATCTATCTATCTATCTATACGGGCGATGTTTAACTTTTAAATCAGATCTATGTCTAACTTTTTCATTCGACTGTAAGCAAAACTTCTGTCTAGCTTTTTGATTCTCGTATAAATCAGACCTACATCTACCTTTTTGACTTTTGTGTAGGCCCGACCAATGTTTGTCATATTACTCTCATGTAAACCAAAACTTTGTCTAAGGTTTTGACTTTAACTTAAGCCGGGTCCAGGTTTAACTTATAATTCTAGTACCAACTCAACCTATGTCGACCTTTTTGATCCCCTGTAAATAGGACGTACGCGGACTCTTCTATTAAATCACTGAGAGCTTTTGGCAGATAAGACATGTTCGAAATTAAATAGTCAAACAAGTGTTGATAGCTCGTTAAATTAATCTATCTATCTATCTATCTATCTATCTATCTAAAAATCAAATTACGTTCCCATCTATCTATCTATCTATCTATCTATCTATCTATCTGTCTATCTATCTATCTATCTATCTATCTATCTATCTATCTAGTTGAAAATGAATGAAACGCAAGTTGGGAAGCTTGTACCAAACTTCTGAAATTCAGAGACATTAACAGCTCAGAAATCTTACTACTGAGCATCGGAGATCAGTGTTTATAGGAAGTTATGTACATCTATCTCAATCACCAAAGATTCCGTATTTTATTCTTTCTTTACAAATATATATATATATATATATATATGTATGATATAACGATATATACGTCTATAATCAAAAATAGTATTGGGGGTAAATATCTTAAGAGTGGCTTAATCGCAAGCTCATCTACAGTCAATTTGCACCCTCTGCTCTTAAAACATTTCACGATTGCTGGCAGATTTTATAATATCACAGTGTGGAATACCTACTTAGAAAAATGATGGAAAGTAAAAGTAAATATCTATCTATCTATCTATCTATCTATCTATCTATCTAGTTGAAAATGAATGAAACGCAAGTTGGGAAGCTTGTACCAAACTTCTGAAATTCAGAGACATTAACAGCTCAGAAATCTTACTACTGAGCATCGGAGATCAGTGTTTATAGGAAGTTATGTACATCTATCTCAATCACCAAAGATTCCGTATGTTATTCTTTCTTTACATATATATATATATATATATATATATATATATATATATATATATATATATATATATATATATATATATATGATATAACGATATATACTTCTATAATCAAAAATAGTATTGGGGGTAAATATCTTAAGAGTGGCTTAATCGCAAGCTCATCTACAGTCAATTTGCACCCTCTGCTCTTAAAACATTTCACCATTGCTGGCAGATTTTATAATATCACAGTGTGGAATACCTACTTAGAAAAATGATGGAAAGTAAAAAAAAAAGACTCTAAATGAATTCGGCTAAATAAAATAAAAAATCCCAGCACCCCTCTGTTGTGCGCATGCGTAGTCATACCAAAATGAAAAAAATTTAGTCCGATGAAGTCCTGATAGACGAAACGCGTCAAAAGTAATTTTTTTTCACTTTGTCATTAAAATTTGCCATGTATATATATATATATATATATATATATATATATATATATATATATATATATATATATATATATATATTGTTTTAACATATGCTATACTTATGGGTTAACGTTTTCAATATCAGGAATAGAGCGTATGTAAATATAAAAGTAGACATTGAAGTCAACACCCACCGGCGACAGTCTGTTCATTTAAATGTAATCGCCAGACCATCTACTTCGTTTTTCGGCACGACTATTTATATATACAGGTCAGTGATGCATTGTGGGTATTATTATAACGGCTATTTTGGTGGACGGCAACTGTTATGTTTCGAATTATTCTAGGCGTTATTGAGTGGGAATAATGCAATTTTTTTGGTTATTTATAGTGTTTTTGTTAACTTATTTATTTATTTATTATTTATCATTTTATTATTGATTATTTTATTATTGTCATTATTAGGTTTTACTTGTGTTTATGTGTGCGTTCGTGGTTTGTTAATTGACATAATTTATTTATTTCTTTAATTTGGATTAATTTACTTTACTTTTTCTGTTTGTTTATTTTAATTTTTCATTCTTGTTTTTTTAGTTATAAATTTTTAAGTAACGTCGCGAAAATTGTTTCCGTGTCTGCATTTTGAGATGAATTTTTATCGCTTATTTTGTATTGGTGGTCTGGGAAGGTAAATTTTAGCTGTTTTCTCGTTCAGACAAAGTTTACAGTTTTTGGAGTTATTTTAGTAGGTTGATGCTGTTCTTATTTTTCTTGATATTTTTAGTGTGATTTCTTTTTAATCTCCCAGATATGGTTAGAAAGCATTGTTCTCTTCGCGTATTTACTATTTGTAAAAGATGTCTGAGTTTCCAGAGTCCTTCATTTTATATTGATTCAACTGAAACAGAGTGGAAACAAAGATTTTACAACTACAAATTAATATTAAGTAACGATAACTGCAAAAAGAATATAGCTATCTCTAAATATTACTGGCTAATAAAATATTGTGGACCCAGCTCAGATATTACATGGCAAATACTGCCAAGAAGTAAATTGACTGATGTTAGGATCGATTACATTGCAGATCCTTCTTTGGATTTTTCAACATTCTCGAGATGAATAGCAGGAGTAACAGACCAAATATGGCAGCAGTATTCAATGTACGGGCGAATGGTAGATTTGTAAATGTGCAACATGGACATTTTATGAATAGATTTGTATAGATACACTTTTATATGTGTGTGAATTTGCGTTTTCATATGTATGTAGTCGTGTACATATTAATGTGCAGATATAAACTGTAATAAAATATTTGTGTGTACTTATGTATATCTATGTAAGTGCGGATATATATACTTATATGCTTGTATATGTGAAATACATTTGTGTGTAAATGTGTATTATATTTGAAATATATATATATATTATATATATATATATATATATATATTTAAATTATATTATATGTTTGCGTCTTTATATATATATATATATATATATAAATTATATTTATATGTTTGCGTGTATATATATATATATATATATATATATATATATATATATGTACTAGCATTATACCTCGTCTTTGATCGGATGTTTCATTACTGGGAATTTTTGCCGTTCATTTGTAGCAGTTTAAAGTCAGCCCACCCGAAAATCAATATTAATAACAACAATTGGGTGCAACTGAGGCACATCCCCAAATGTGGGGGGGGGGGCAATTTGAATTCGGGGTGGCCCTGAAAAGGGCAGTTTTTGCGTTCTCAATCTTGCATGGAAGGAATCTCTTCTATGGACTGTTACGGCGGAAGGAGAGAATTGGGTGTGGTGGTTGGGGGAATGTTTCTTCAGTGTGTAAAGGCATTTTCTATTGTTATTCAATGTACTGGAAATGATGCAGTTTCAAGAGAGAGGCGATGCGGTTGAAGGTGGCCTTTGGAAGGAGAGGTAGAAACATTGATTAGACTAGGGAAGATTGTCGAGGTTGTAATGCAAGGCCTGGTTTAACCAACGACCACTGCTGATCGTTGGTATTCCACGCTGAGCATTCCTGCGTGTGCTTTGGCGTTCAGTCTATTTTGACGGGTAGCAGACGACTCTGCTGACCGCGCGGTAGAAATAGCATTCGATTGCAAACGATTTACGCGCTGCTACTAGGTTTCAGTAGCACGTGCAGCAGCAGTTGAAGAGGCGTTTCTCCTCAGCCGTTGAGTCCTATGACTAGAATTCTCAGCATCACGCATAGCAGCATTTGAGGAGGCCATTCTCCTCAGCCATTGTGCCCTTTGGTCAGAATCCTCAGCACCACGCTTAGCAGCATTTGAGAAGACCTTTCTCTTCAGGCGTTGAGTCCTTTGATCGGCAGTTTCAGTAGGTTGCCATTTCTTTCTTGCCATTCAAAGCTCTAGAGGATTCATACCTTTCCCAAGGGTATTACCCTGTAAGTGACCGTAATGGATTCGACTGGGATTCGATTCCTCAATCCGAGCCGCTACCCATTACTCCACCGAACGTATGTATCTTAATTATATGCAAAATGTTAAGTCGAACCCTATGACGAAAATAACTCTGTTCATTAGCGATAGACATTGGTTATTTCTTTTTATAAACCAGCACCAATTCCAGATTTGTATTAATGCGAATCCCTTTAAAAAAAACTTTTATTCGAATTTATATATAATTACATTAACAGTCGCGCTTTGAGCACACACACACAGACACTCACACACACATGCAGACACACACATCTATCTATCTATCTATCTATCTATCTATCTATCTATCTATCTATATATATATATAGACAATATTAGTGGTAAATATACACATACATATGCAATTATATATACACATACATATATGTATAAAAATAATTCCAAGAGGATATAATCCAGGTAGAACTCGATGTCCAGGACAGAGTAATGATATAATAAAAAGACTTAAACACTAATATTCCATGGTCATAATTTATTCCATTGGAATCGTAAGAACGAGGTCTGATGAATTGGATCGTTCTTACGATTCCAATGGAATAAATTATGACCATGGAATATTAGTGTTTAAGTCTTTTTATTGTATATATATATATATATATATATATATATATATATATATATATATATATTAGGTCATCCCATAAGTTCTTTTTGTTAAAATGAACGAAATTTAAAGAGTATTTTATAATGTCTAGCACTGACTGTTGACCTGAGATGGAACAAATACTTCGTCCACTGCCAGGAAAGTTGGTTCCCTGTGCCGCGCTAGGAAATTTTTCTTTCGGGAGTCGATCCTTCAAATCTACAAATAAACCATTCGCCCTTGCATGGAATATTGCTGCCATATATGGTTCGGTGCCCCTTCTGTTTGTCTAAAGGTTCTTGATAAGATCCAGAAACGGATATGCAATGTAATTGGCCCTAATCTGGCATCTCGTCTGCAGTCGCTCTCTCAGAGACGTGCCGTCGCATTCCTCTGTCTTTTTTTTTACAAATACGTTCATGGTAACTGCACCGATGAGCTGCTTTCGCTGCTTTCTCAGACTTCATGAATTTAAGCGTTCTACTAGGCTGGCATCTCGCTCACATTCTTTCACTGTCGAAACTGTTAAATGTAGCCGTCTCTTCTACTCCAATAGCTTCATGTTCTGCACTTCTCGCCTGTGGAACTCCCTGATCTTTTCCTGTTTTCCTGATAGCTATAATCTTCAACTATTCAAATGTAATGTCAATCGACGTCTCCAGATGCCTTAATCTATCCCCTATCCTTCTCTTCATCCTTTCCTCTATCACTCTTATTTGCTCTCGCTCCAACTCTCTGTAAACCCCTTGTGTGCTAGTGGCTTCCCGCCTTGCTTGGGGTGAAAAAAAAAGGAAAGAAAACAAAGATACCAACTGAATGACGGTCTGGCAAAATGCCACCTCACATGAAAGTGCGTACAATGAAAAAGTATGCAAACGAATTTCCTATAATTCATCGCCTTTTGCTGAGCGTTTACGGAGAGCAAATAGTGAACGTGAACACAGTTCAGCGATCGGTAATGCCTGCAAGGAATGCGTGTGTGCACCCGTAGACGTGTGACAAACAACAGCTGAGCAGCAGAGAGTCAAGCACTCGTCCTGCAGCCAATGTATAGTGGGTTTGATTCTCAAATAATCTTTTAAGCATACACATTTGTATCACCGTTAGAATTCCCCCGCCAAAGGAATAGAGTATTTACACTATTAATATCGTTCGCACTCTTTGTTCCCATCTTTATTGCCATATACACAACGTTTCGGCCGTTGTCCGCTCCGACTTTCTAGGGTGATATCTGTTGGATATTAATAATTAAGACGAAGACAACAGTCCAAATGATGTAAACAGTATAAATAGTTACGGTATCTGATCTCAGAAATACATACACAGATGTTACAGGAAGTAGAGGTTTTCACATTTTTTCTCAGGAAGCGTTGTTCTCGTCGGACATTCCAGCGCATTGTACAAGATTTGACCAGGTGGTCCAGCAACTTTTTTTCCTTTCATCCACTGTGTACGTTGCCACTGCTCTGCAAAATTTAAGGTGCACTCCAAATCTATTCCTAACTACCACGTATGATTAGTAATTAGAATTATCAATTCGTCAGTACAGTTGCTTGCCAAAACATTGCTTATGACTTAACCTAATATCAATAAAGATTTCGCAGCATGCTAATTGTTATTAAAACCTACTGTCTTGTGTCAAATTTGTTCTCGCTCACCGGAATATTTGTTGATTAAAAAACTCATTTTTATAGTAAAGTTCACCCAATAAAAATATGATTAAGAGTCACTGAAGATTGGGCGTTACTGTTAAGATGTATTATATAGGAAAAAGTGTTGAATTTGAACATAGATCGCCAGTGAGCAAACACAGGCGATCCCATTATTGAATTAAGTAGACCACGTGGCCACAGACGAAACACATAAATAGGAAGTAGCGTGGTGTCTAATTGATCGCCATTTCTATTCTATCCTCTATTACTATTCGGATCGCCATTTCTATTCTATCCTCTATTACTATTCGGATCGCCATTTCTATTCTATCCTCTATTACTATTCGGATCACCATTTCTATTCTATCCTCTATTACTATTCGGATCGCTATTTCTATTCTATCCTCTATTACTATTCGGATCGCCATTTCTATTCTATCCTCTATTACTATTCGGATCGCTATTTCTATTCTATCCTCTATTACTATTCGGATCGCCATTTCTATTCTATCCTCTATTACTATTCGGATCGCTATTTCTATTCTATCCTCTATTACTATTCGGATCGCTATTTCTATTCTATCCTCTATTACTATTCGGATCGCCATTTCTATTCTATCCTCTATTACTATTCGGATCGCCATTTCTATTCTATCCTCTATTACTATTCGGATCGCCATTTCTATTCTATCCTCTATTACTATTCGGATCGCTATTTCTATTCTATCCTCTATTACTATTCGGATCGCCATTTCTATTCTATCCTCTATTACTATTCGGATCGCCATTTCTATTCTATCCTCTATTACTATTCGGATCGCTATTTCTATTCTATCCTCTATTACTATTCGGATCGCCATTTCTATTCTTCATATATTACTATTCGGATCACTATTTCTATTCTATCCTCTATTACTATTCGGATCACCATTTCTATTCTATCCTCTATTACTATTCGGATCGCCATTTCTATTCTATCCTCTATTACTATTCGGATCGCTATTTCTATTCTATCCTCTATTACTATTCGGATCGCTATTTCTATTCTATCCTCTATTACTATTCGGATCGCTATTTCTATTCTATCCTCTATTACTATTCGGATCGCTATTTCTATTCTATCCTCTATTACTATTCGGATCGCTATTTCTATTCTATCCTCTATTACTATTCGGATCGCTATTTCTATTCTATCCTCTATTACTATTCGGATCGCTATTTCTATTCTATCCTCTATTACTATTCGGATCGCTATTTCTATTCTATCCTCTATTACTATTCGGATCGCCATTTCTATTCTATCCTCTATTACTATTCGGATCGCTATTTCTATTCTATCATCTATTACTATTCGGATCGCTATTTCTATTCTATCCTCTATTACTATTCGGATCGCTATTTCTATTCTATCCTCTATTACTATTCGGATCGCTATTTCTATTCTATCCTCTATTACTATACGGATCGCTATTTCTATTCTATCCTCTATTACTATTCGGATCGCTATTTCTATTCTATCCTCTATTACTATTCGGATCGCTATTTCTATTCTATCCTCTATTACTATTCGGATCGCTATTTCTATTCTATCCTCTATTACTATTCGGATCGCCATTTCTATTCTATCCTCTATTACTATTTGGATCGCTATTTCTATTCTATCATCTATTACTATTCGGATCGCTATTTCTATTCTATCCTCTATTACTATTCGGATCGCTATTTCTATTCTATCCTCTATTACTATTCGGATCGCTATTTCTATTCTATCCTCTATTACTATTCGGATCGCTATTTCTATTCTATCCTCTATTACTATTCGGATCGCTATTTCTATTCTATCCTCTATTACTATTCGGGTCGCTATTTCTATTCTATCCTCTATTACTATTCGGATCGCTATTTCTATTCTATCCTCTATTACTATTTGGATCGCTATTTCTATTCTATCATCTATTACTATTCGGATCGCTATTTCTATTCTATCCTCTATTACTATACGGATCGCTATTTCTATTCTATCCTCTATTACTATTCGGATCGCCATTTCTATTCTATCCTCTATTACTATTCGGATCGCTATTTCTATTCTATCCTCTATTACTATTCGGATCGCCATTACTATTCTATCCTCTATTACTATTTGTATCGCTATTTCTATTCTATCCTCTATTACTATTCGGATCGCTATTTCTATTCTATCCTCTATTACTGTACTGACCGCCATTCTCTATGCCTCTATTCGGTTCACTATATGGATTACTATTCGGGCGAGCATTATCGAGCAAGTACTATTAGTGCAAGTAATATTCGAAAGCGTTTAACACCAGTATTGTTCAACGGCATACTATAGTTGTATCTGCGATTGCAAAGTCTCTACTACAACGAGCATTACGAAAGTGACAACGCGTATTCGTTGGCATCACAAAAGTGTCAACAAGTGTTCGTTGACATCACAAAAATGGTTGTGATGAATGAACAGGAAGTGAAAATTATGAGAATAAGGAAAATAGATTACGATTGACCTTTGACTTGAAGAAGTTAAGATTTTAGTGTTCAGGGAAGCATTCTCGCGGGAGTCAGTTATACACAGTAACCGTTCTTTGGGGAAAAAGCAGACTGCAAGTTTCTATTTACACTTGGAATACGAAGGAAATGAAGGGTGATTGGACTCTATGGAAGCTGCATGAGCTGGTAGAATTAAAAACAAATAGACCTCATCTGAACGTTTGCCATGGAAATATCGATAGAGCACGTCTGTGGGATAGAGGCTGCAGGATGGAGAATAGATTTTTCTCCACACGTCAGTGTGAACGATTTTGAACTCTATCATATCTGCAGAGTGACGATTTAACGGATATAGTTTCTGTAAGTGATTGATTCAGATGTCTCCAATTCGTGGCTTGGATGCTGGACTGTCCATCTAACAAGCATACCTTCTGTCTTCTCACCTACGCACATTATGTTAAGGTTTTGTCTATCAATAATAAATCTTGGTTGGACTTCTAGCTCTCTTATGATTGCCTATTTGTATTTAACGTATTCCAAAACAGACTAGAGAAATTGTCTTTTGACTATTATATCTCAGTTCAACTGTAAGCCTAAGCCTCTCTTTCGTTGAGCCAGGAAAGGATAAACTTATAACAGACAAAGAGTGTTGGATTTCATATTCTTTTGATTGAAATAAGAAGAAAAACCCTGACAATCAGTAATTAACAATAAAAATGGAAACGCCATTTGCAAAATGTTGAAAAGGACTTAATTAGAAAAAAAGAGTTCAAATTGATTAATATGTAAAAAAATATTTTCTTTTTTGCATCTGATCTCTTGTTTGGTCTTGATCTAACAGCTCAATGGAGAAAAACTAACTGTAATGTCTATGTATCCGACGTGAGGCGTTCCGGGTATTCGTTTATAACAGACAAATCTAGAGTGAATAAAATATCTAGTAATTAAGATTCAAGTCTCGTCTTATTTCTTAACAAGCACTCGCAATGCATTATACTTATATCTGCAGGCAGTTCAATAACTATTTTGTCTATTCTGTAGTGTATTCAAAATATGCTTTTCTTTTCTTCTTTATCAAAATTTTTCGTAATAAACCATTTGACTCTATGTACGTCTTCATTGTCATTAAAGGTTTGTTCTGATTTTCACAGGATTATCACCTACAGATTTCCAATGGCTTTGTTCAATAAAATATTTAATAAGGGGCAGATAATTGGGAATCAAAAAAGTTGAAAGTAGATAAATGTTGGTTGTTAATTTATACTTTAGATAAATTATTTAGATAAATTATACTTTAGGCAAATGTTTGCTGTTTATGTACACTGTACGTTTTATGTGTGGAGTACAGCGTTTTTGGCGTCTAAATAAAAACAAACGGAAAAAGGTGCTCGTGTTTATGTGTATACAGATATATATTTACTTATACATATATATATATATATATATATATATATATATATATATATATATATATATATATATATATGTATGTATGTATGTAAATAAAGAATTCATGGATTTATTTTATACGACATAATTCAGTTGTTATTAGTGGGTACTCGTATTTGAAATAGACGTTCTATTTTTATTATTATTTTAAACACTGTGTATTACGTCTATCTATAGGCCTGCGCATTCGAGAAATATTTATAAAGAGAAATGTGTTCTTCGGCAGAGATCGAACCTGCATTTCCTTTTGTAGGAGAAATCATCGTGTAATCCGGCGTGCTTTACCGCTCGGCTACAGAAAGCATCAGAGTTCATCAAGATATGGTCACCTATGCTTAAAGATAGGCGCCAAGAGTGGGATTAGCATATCAAATGCAAATACCAGTCACCCTCAGTAAAGCATGCATCGCTTTTCTCCACATATATACAACTAGCGGAGGTTAAAAGCAGAACAGGTTGAGCAATTTAGTTATGGCTGTCAGTTTAGTGGAAGGACATCTTTGAATTCCAAACGAGATGGGCGTGTAGCCTACGACTCTGCTATTTAAAACAACTACTTGCTACAGAAATTATAGCAGAAACATCTAGCTCAGTGAGTTTTATAATCCTCAGGTTAGTCTGCCGGTTTAAAATAGAAAGACAGTTATACTTGAGTTTATAGGTAAATATTGGTTCCTTATTCATGCTTACTTTGTACCTGAGTCTATATTTAAATACTGGCGCTTATACATATTTCTATAGTTTATACTAGAGGCTTACTTTGTAGGCGGTCATTTTTGTGGGAAGGAATTTGAATTCGGCCTATTCGAGTCCTGACCTACTTACCATGGTCTAACGTCACATGAAGCAGATACGATCAAAAATAGAGAGAGAGAGAGAGAGAGGGAAAGAGAGAGAGAGAGAGAGAGAGGGGAAAGAGAGAGAGAGAGAGAGAGAGAGAGAGAGAGAGAGAGAGAGAGAGAGAGAGAGCATATGGACATATGGAGACAACTATTTTCCCAGTGTCTTTAGAGATGGATTTTATATATTGACAATCATGAAGACATTTGTTTAAAATTAAGTTTCTTTTTTCTTTTAGGGTATTATATATAGAAACTAATTTCTGATGGAATATAGTCTTTACCCTCTTTTTCTCCTAGAACTATATCTATAAATACAATGTTAAATTGCAAGTATATTTTGACGCAAATTAATGGACAGAAAAGTGAAATGAGTTTATTTGTTACCGGGTCACGTATTTAATGGTGCCTGATTCATTACTATAAATATCTACGGACTTCCGTTTTTATTTAAGTACAGTCTGTATGATTCGTCTTTATTTTCTATTTTCTTTTATTTATAGGTGCAATTTTAAAAATTGTTTATTGCCCCTTCTTTATGTCTAACACTGGAAATTGCTACAAAACGAAAACATTAACATGAAAACACAAGTCATATTATTAAATATCCACGTCAGATCGAGACTTTCATATGGAGGCCATGAATGGCGCCGTTCAGAAATATCAAAACTGTCATCTATATACAATTGTATTCTAAGATCAATAGTTAAAAATGACTTTGAATGAGTATAGTCTATGGATCTTGGCAAATACCACACTTCTTTGAACTTCGTGGGCTGGCGCTACAGAATCACAGATAACTGTATCAAATAAACAGAAACTACATAACTTGATTGATTGATTAATTTTCTACGGCGTCGCAGGTTAATTGAACTCAGAAAATATTTTTAGATTCTAACAATTTTTTTTAGATACTAACTGTTTAGTGATACAAGTCTTACTAATTAACCATTAGCTCGAGGATAAGATTTGGTTTTGGTTTGTTTAACGGTATATCAACACCTTATGGGTCATTGTCGAAATTTAATTTTCTTGCAAGCTTTGATTTGTCACGTACTGTGGCCGTTAATAATTAAGTATACCTCAAGACTTCAATGTTAAGATAAAACAGTTTTTAATTACAACCGCAAATAAATACTTAACAAGAACAAAGAAGTAAAGTCAACCAAAGATAATTAACCATTTCAGTGAATACCTTGTTAGTAGCGCGGCTCGGTTTAACGTCCGGTAAATCCTAAATCAAAACCCAAATCATCGACGAACATTAATTCACACTAATTCGACTGGATAGTTCCACACAACAGTTTCTCAATAATCACTCCAGTCAGTCGTTTGACACCGCTATTTATACATCTGGCAGAAAACATATATTCATAAGTCTAGAGGGTCACGTTCGAACCTCGGTGTCGGTAGTTACTCATTTTCTTCCTATATGATACTATGGCAATCTTTCTGTTCCATTTCCAATAATGTATTGCTGGTAAATTTTTTGTTTTACTCTGAAAACATATTGTTGATATTCTTACTCCAAAAACTTATTTTTTATAATTTCATGTTTTGACCCCAGTTTGGCGGGTCACTATTTGCCCATAGCTGGGATCCTCACGGGTGTTACCAACCAGGATCAGGGTAGACCTGGGAACAACGGCAAATAAGAGGTGGTTTCAAGCTCCTCAAAACCTCCCAATAATATGACTTGCTTCCGGATGTACTTTATTATCATGACGTCTAGGGGGTAAAACGTGGATTCATGCCTTTCCCAAAGCTATTGGCGCGTAAGTGAATATAACGAACTCAACGGGAATTGGAATTCGACACTTCGATTAACATTTCCGAGACAATATACATTACACAACTTGCACATCTAAGCTTACAGCAGGTGGTATTCCCAAATGGTTACTAGTGCCCAGGCTCGACGTTGCTTAACTTCGGTGGTTGTATGGGAACGATGTTTCAACGTGATGCGGCCGTAAGGACTTTTAACAGCAGTGACGACTATAATGGACAGCATGTATAACTCGAAGAGAAAATAATGTCATAAAGAAGATAGTAGCATTCCACACTACTCCAAACAAAAGGTTAGGAAGGTAACCCCCATCAATACCTGAAAGAGCAATAACAGCTGCTGGATTGAAAAACCCATTTTCCAGAAAAATTGTTTTATTTTAAAGATTTTATAGATTTCACCCGACATTAGCGCTGGCTGCTCGGTCAATGAATACTGAATGATTCCATATAAGGAAATGGTTAATATTACTATAACTTTTTATTTCCCACTCTCTCTTCGCAATAATCTGTTGGTTACTTATAGTTTTTTTTGTGTAGTACAAAACCAACATTCTAACATTGGTCCTCGAGCAAAATCTTCATAATTTAATATCAGTAATTTTTTTACTTTATCTTATTAACCAATCGTTTCTTTTTTTTAAATTCCTATCAAAAGTGCGATTAATAGAATTCTAATTACGCCTCTCTTCTCCCTTCAAGCTATGGAATAAATATCAGGAAAGACTGAAAGAAGAAAATTCTGATTTTCAAACCCCGAAGAAGGCACCGTGAAACAACTTCACTATAATTCGCAAGAATGTATGGCAATTCCAAGATAATAAGGAGTCAGAACCCGTCCTATTCTCTTAGGGCATTCGATAAAATATTGGATGGGAGTGTAGTATATGTGTGATCTGTGAAAGATGTCATACACAGTGTTTTTTTATAGATACAGATTGCGTGTTATATACGTGGTTAAAAAAATGTTAACCAAGAAAAATTCGGCGACGAGTAATGGCTGACGAGCGACTTTGGTAGACGAGTCGGACTTCGACCCTCACTCGGTGGTCCCTACTTGTTGTGGACTTGTGCCAAAATTAAACTTATTAGTGAGTGCAGGACATCTTCTTTAAAGATGAAGAAGAGACTTTAAGCAACAGAAATGTGGTTCTACAGAAAGATGATGAGCATAACATGTAGACAATGACGACAGCTTAGAGAAAATGGAAACAAAATGGAAACTTATACTTAACATCAGAAAGAGACAGTTGAAACTTCTAGGGCACATTATGAGGAAAGAGGTCTTGGGAAATCTGAAATAGAACAGATCGGTGGCAAAAGGGACAGAGGAAAACAACGCATACCATACTTAGTGAGCTTGACTAAATCGATGGTCGAACAGGGTTTAGGATAAATAACAGAATCCTTATTGAACTACAAAGGATAGGAAATTGTAGAGAGTCATGATCGCCTATGTCTTGAGGCGACACGGCAAAAAAAAAGAAGAAATAATAGTAGTATTTTAACAAAAGAAAATGTTACTTTGAGACGTTATCCACTTAGTTGTTTTGTGCTATCATAGAAGCGAATCCTATATTTTAGTAGCATTTGGTGATACTGAACAGTATCGGGTCTTCTGAAGTCAACTTCTAGGATTTCAGGGGCAGTGAAAAAATGGACCATGGACAAAAAGTATCGTTTTATTACGGATGAGTACATATTTTAAGTCGCCATCTTTTAATGGTTATGAATAGAGACATTAGGCCTTAAGGACATTTATAGTTAGAATCAGAAAGAAATTCCCAGGACATATACTGCGGAAAGAAGGATTAGAGAATTCGACACTCACAAGAGAATATTTTAGGCAAGAGAGACAGATAGAAATATTGAGTAGCCGACTTAACAAGTTGTGCAGATGGATGGCAGAACAGGGAATGAGGAGGATAGTAAAATGATAAGAATTACAAAGTATAGTAAATTGTGAAGAGCTATGATCGCCCACCTCCTGAAGACGGTGCTTAGAAGAAGTATTTAATACTATTTTTTATGCTTAAATATTCCGAGACCCACCAGTCCAAGCGGGCACAGAATCAACACACATTTGTGCCAAATATAGGTGTTATCTGGATTAATCCTGCTGACGGGAATTTTTGAATTTATAAAAAAGAGGAGAATAATTTGATTCCTTTTTTATTTTCAATTATTTCATCCCAAGCAAGTCAGTCAAATCGGTACCTCCACTATTTCGGTATACTTAAGGTTTAAAATGAATTTTTAAAAATGAAAAATATTTCTTGAAGTTTTCATTTTAGCTTTCATTGAAAGCAAAAGGATTTAAAAAAATACCATTTCCAGTCAGCGAAATACTTTGTGGTGTATTTTAGTAAAAATTGATAAAAGCGGTCATTTTGATACATTTGTAAACAAAAGTTAATTCTTGGTTTTAAAACATCTTGCAAAAATAAAATACATATTGCTAAAATAAAATACATATTGCAAAAATAAAATACATATTTTCAAATATTATTTGAGAAAAATTAACAGATTTAAAGTTAAATTAATCTGATTGAAGACAAATTTTTAACTTTAAATTTTTTTTTAACTGTAGCATAAAATGTTGTATACAAGCATTTCTTAACCACGGGGTCTTGATTTTTCTGACGTGTTAATCGATTTATTAACAACCGAATGAGCGTCGAACGTGTTCATAGTTAAGTATGGTGGAGCAGACGATAAAGTTTATGTTTTTACCCGTAAGACGTGATCTTTTAATGATAGCTTTATCGATTTGAACCACCATAATTAGAAATTTTGCATATATATCAAGGATACAAAAACAAATTGAAATTCTTAAAAAATATTATCAGATTGTAATAACCTTTACAGTATATGATTAGTTAATACACTTTTACATAATAACAATATTTCCTAAGGATTATCACATTGAAACTGACTTTTAAAGGATTTGAAACCTTTACAAATTATTATTTATAATTGTAAAAAAATGAAAACAAATCTTGTAAAAATTGAATTTTTTCTTCAGACTATATTGTCTTTAATATATATTATCGATAAAACAATTAAAAGCTTCTCTAGTTAAATAATGACTTACTTTCACAGCGTTTTTTTTTTTCGATTCAGAAAAGATTTTCAGTAAGAAAATTCTTTGATTTACATTCCTCAAAACAATACAGCTTTGAACTAATATAGTTACTCAAAATTATCGCACGTTTTCATAAAATTAAGTAAGGGGGAGGAACACATGTAAAAAACATTATTACCAAAAGTTAAAAAAAAAATAATTTAATTCATTTGTGAATAAGTTCTAAGAATTTCATTAAAAACCAACAATTATTTGACTTTTACAAGAATTTCCAAATTAATGTGTCAGTCACTGCTAAAAAGGTTATAATTTGCTATGCTGAAAGTTAGTACAACCGCTGACGCAAGAAAAAACAACTTTTTTAATTAAAATTTCCCAATGTTCTAAAAAGCAGTAAAAATATAATTAGATAATTAAAAAAACACTTTGATCCTTCCTCTTAATAAATAACATACAGATTTTGACGATAAACCTTTGTTTTCATTATTTTTTAAGCATATTTTCATCACAGTGTGCTCATTTTTAGCGATTTCATGGAGGTACCTACAATAAAGTCACTAGAACGCAAGGTGTTATTGATTGTTAGAGAATTTGAGAATAATAAAAACGCTATTAAGGAGAGAGAACAATAAAAGAACAACAAAAAGAAGACGGTAGATAACGCTCGATTTTGATTTAAATTTCTGAAAATCAAAATTGACTGGGAAGCAAGAAGCCGGAAGAGAGTTCTACAAGCGAGAAGTGCGAGAGAAGAAACTTGTTATCATAGAATTTACAGTTGCATGTAACCATTTCAACTGTAAAATGATGAGACCTTGCCGCCAAGCTAGTACTGCGCTTAAATTCATAAAGTCTAGGTACCACAGACGAAAGTTCATCAGAATAATTAACATGAAGGTATTTATAGAAAAGGCACAAGAAAGCTACATTACGGCAGTGGAAAACTGCCTGAAACCGAGATGCCAGATCGGGACAAATAACGTTGCAGATTATTTTGATTTTATCGAGAATCTATATATATATAGTAGGAGCACAATATCATATATGGTTGCAGTATGCAAAAAAAAAGGAAGAACGATAAACTTATAAATATATAAGTTAGATTCTGGCTAGAAAAATATCTCGCTCGACACAACGAACCAAAATTACCTAGTAGCGGAATCTAACAATTGATTCAGTGTGATCATTCCATTTCATGTCAGTTGAAAACGTTAGTCGCGGAAGGCGCATTGAATGATTCTCCTGGAGGTTAGCATCAGCCATAGAAGATGAAAAGGGTTCTCTCAGACGATTAAAATTGAGCAGTTTCGTTTTGGAGGTGTTAAAATTAACAAGTCATTCTTTGCCTCAGTTAACAACAGAAAGTAGGGCATTTTTTGAATCACCTGCCAATTTGACCTAATCGAACCGCGTAGACTTACTATCAAGACTGGAATAAATGTATTGTTAGTATAGATATAGAGTTGAGAAATGATGTCATCAGGATGGTCGTTGATAAAAAAAAATTAGGCCTTGGCGGACGCCTGCATTAATGTAGAAAGATCTTGAACAAAATAATCGTGCCGTGGATAGAATTATTTGAAAAATTATAAGCGTGCCGTAGCAAATAAACACAGTTCCTGGGGATGGGTCAATTGAAGGAAACAATTTAATCATGCCGGCACTCGTGTTTGGTACATAAAATTACGTTGAGACTTCGTAACAATTACCGAATGTTTGAGAATGTATTCTTTTGAGAGCCAGCATAACATATTCACTCACGTAACAGATGACGATTCGTAGCGACACAAGACTGATGCTTCGGGCAGAAGAGATTCTGTAAAGGTATTTGCCAAACTCGCATTAAAAGTTCATAAACTTTAAACCAAACATTTACATTATTAAACAACGCACTTATCTTGCTCAGTACTTTCGTTAACCTGATCGATCGACGCACTTATGGCTTACGGCTTTTTGAAACAATGATCTTGGCCAAAATAGCACGTTTACACACTTCAATAGAAACATGAAATGAGAGCTCATTTGGCCAGCGACCAAGTTTTTCAAGCCAACCACCGATTTATGTGGCCTTTCACAGGTACTGACCGGTTGTTGAAATCAGTTTAACGAGAGTGAAGGACAGTCTTTCGTTATGTAGATTTTCGATTCTACGCCGATGGCTGTGTTGATAGGTAAAAGTTAACGAATTTAACTACTGTGCCAAGAGGTAGTGTTCAAATCATAGCAAAATGAGGACATCGAACTCTATTTTACGATGCGAATATTTTCTTTATACTGGGAATATTATGGTTAAAGAAAATTTATCCTTGTTAACAGACATCACTTAGATTTTTTTTTACCATTGCAGTCCTTTTATTGCATATCTTAATATGTGTCTATCTATCTATCTATCTATCTATCTATCTATCTATCTATCTATCTTAGTCCATCAATTGTAAGCTTTCTTTCTTTCTTTCTTAGTCTTTTTATTGCATATCTCAATCCGTTTCTATGTATGTATGTATGTTAAAGTGCCTGAAAACGATACCACGGGTTCACCCAACCCTTGTGAGTGAAATTATGGTAGACGGAACACTTGGGGGGCCGTCGATAGCTGTGCTAACACGAATTCACAATCATTGTGACCGAGAATTTGAGTGTGCTGGCCTTGTGTGAATTATTGATCACTCCCAGAAACTTTAACTAAGGTCTGCTCAGCATAGATGCAGGTAGGCTCTGTGGGTGTTGAACAATCAAAATTGTGCCTGAGCGAGTGCCTGCAATAGGGATTGGTTATCCTCGAAGAAGAGTGGCCAGCTCTTCTTTATTTATTGTTTATCTTATGTATGTATGTATCTACCTATCTCACTCCATTTATAGCAAGCTTCATTTCTTTCTTTCTTTCTTTCTTTCTTTCTTTCTGTCTTTCTGTCTTTCTTTCTTCCTTTCTTAGTCTTTTAATTGCAATTTTCAATATGTATGTATGTATCCAGCTTTCTTTCTTTTTTCTTTCTTTCTTTCTTTCTTTCTTTCTTTCAAAGTTAAATAAATACTTGTGTAGTAACGAATAAATGATGCAATATATGTTAACTTCTTGTAAATATGCATTCATTTTTCTCGACTAATATAATAAATGCCTAGTGTAACTTCTTGTAATAAAAAAGAGGTTAGATTTCCAGGATATATAAAACTTAAAATAAAGTTATATATAAATATAAATATTAAATGCTTTTTTGTAGACTTTAATAAAACTTTTATTGATTTTTAAAATGTTAATTTATTTCAAGGTTGTAATCAGAACGTCTATTAACAACTTGTATAACCATATTAATAAACTTTCACATCATTTCTCTTTTTAGCCCCCCTCTCTATACTATTAAATAGACATGAAGAGAGAGGCGTAGTTAGATAGGTATACAGCGATATACATATATATATATAAATATATATATATATATAAATAGAGAGAAAAAGATTTATTGCAATTTTGTTGTTATTTGGTTGCTCACTTTTTATACTTAATGTCTAGAGCAATTCCAGTTGCGTTTTGCAGTTTATGTGGTATAGCACCTTTGTGTTGTTGTTAAGGATTTGCTTGATTTCGTGTTGTGGTAGTGAAATCAATGTATGTGTATTAATTTTTATCAGAGAACCATTCGCTTATCACACACACGCACACCCAAATATATATATATAATATATATATAATTAAGTAATTCATTGAGTCTGAAAGAAACCTCAACAGAATGCAGAATGCACTGGACGGCCGTTTCGTCCTATATTTGGGACTCATCAGCAGTGCGCATCCACCACCGATAATTGAAACCTTGACAGTTAGGTTGTCAAGCAAACATCATACGAACTGTTCCACCGGGCCTCGGTGACGAAGAGATAGCAAATCAGACTCAATATCGCTCACATATTCCGTGGTGGAACTCAACTGAGTTTCCTTTTATACCCATAAGACTGTGCCCCCGGAGACACGACTACTATCACCAAGCCGCGCCAACTGGAGCATTAGAAGCCGGTTCAAGCAATGATATACAAATGATAGAAATTATTAGGAGGGTTTGATAATTATAATCTGTTGAGGTTTCTTTCAGACTCAATGAATTACTTAATTATAATTATCAAATCCTCCTAATAATTTCTATCATTTGATACATCATATATATATATATATATATATATATATATATATATATATATATATATATATATATATATATATGAGTTGTTATAAAAGTGATATGTTAAATGGTGTGACAATGTTGTTGTGAAACCAATATATGTATTTGAATTGTTATTAGAGAATTATTAATCGAAAATTATATGGAGTGGCAACTTGAAATTTAACATCTGTAGATTTTATAAAAAGTAGGCGAACAGTACCAGCCGTATGAACTTTCATTGAAAAAAGGTTAAACAGAGATGTGTGAATGTAAAGGTTTGGTCCTGTATATTTGGAAGGGTGAGTGAATCTTATCTAGAAATATTGGCTAATGTTATGCTGATATCCGCCCCACATCTCTTGGGTCATTCTAAGATTGTTCAGCATGATATTAACCAGAAACACATGGTAAAAGTTTACATTGTAGATGATAACATTCATATATTTCTGGTTTCAGATCAAACTCTTATCGAGCAGTTATATACAACTCAAATTTCATGCACTAAACCCGGAAACACAAGTGATTTCGACAATAATTTGGAATAATGTTTTATATTCTTTCTGGTAAAACGGAGTTACATTCTTAAAAACCTAATATATATATATATATATATATATATATATATATATATATATATATATATATATATATATATATATGGTCATGTGTGATGTCATGAGCTGCGGTGCGATTTTCGCTTCCAGCGTCTCGCACGAGTTTATCGTTGCTTGGAAATCTTCTATGCAAACAAAAACAGATTATCATTATATATATATATATATATATATATATATATATATATATATATGTATATATATGGAGAGAGAGAGAGAGAGAGAGAGAGAGAGAGAGAGAGAGAGAGAGAGAGAGAGCCAAGTTCGAATTCGAATTCCAGTCGAATCCATTACATTCACTACTTACGTGCTAATACCCTTGGGAAAGGTATTAATCCTCTTCTTCTCCCTACAGCTATAGGCAAATAGCAGGAGAAACTGGGTTCTATAGCCTTGGATGGCAACTGGTTTAGGAGAAGGGCAACTCTGAATTCAAAACCTACAGTGGGTCGTTTGGGGACATTATGGCATGTAGGTCTCTGTGTTCGGCCCTTGAAATAGTGTGATTGGATCTGCACAAAGCCTTCATCACTATAATCAAATCATATGTGCTGGTGTCTGGACTGTCGGCTAATAGGAACTGAGCTGCTTGCCCCTCATACGTTGAATACAACGGGAGAGTCCACCATATATATATATATATATATATATATATATATATATATATATATATATATATATATATATATATATCTTTTTTCCAGGTTGTCAGATAAGACGTTTGGCCCTCATAGCGCCACTTGTAAGAATCACGGAAAAACACTTTGAGCTATTCAGCTAGAAAGAGAATAGGTTTAAATCAAATTGTGTCAGCCCCACTCTCTTTCCAACTGAGCAATGGTGAGACGAAAAAGATCATTCAGGCTTTCAGTAATGGTACTAACATTCATACTCTGGCTTCCATCTTCAAAATCTATTCTAGACCGATAAAGAGAACTATGAATAAATTTAGAAATGAGAGAACAGTAGAGACGAAAACTGGATCAGAACGTCACAACAGCAAGTAGGATCATCATTTCAGATAAAGCCATCAATTAGAAAAAATCCAACTCAATCCATGTTTGGCAAGTGAGAGAGAGTTTCAGCTATGACAGTCTAAAGAGCAGTGAAGAAACACCTGAAAATGAAATCGTATGTGAAATCTGGGAGGTGCATTGTTACTCCAGGACAGAAGGTTAAAAGGTTAGAGAGAGCGAAGATCATTTTGAGTTATTTGGAAAATTTTCATGGAATAATATATATTTTAATTTTATTTCAATACATCATGAGCTTCCGATCCTTACCTATGATTAATTAATGATGAACATGTCATTCTCATTTATGATCGATTTCATCACGATTTTTCAGTTAAGCTTGGAGAGTAATTATACATTCTTATTGCTCAAAGTAGAGTCCAATAGCGTAAAAAAAACCTCAAACATAAAGAAAGCCTACTCCACACATACACAAACACACACACATACATGTATACATTATGATCCGAATCCTGAATAGACATACGAGAATTATAATACACTAACAAACACAAATTATGCACACGAACGTTGCTTGACAAGTCAAATGAACGTGAAGTCTACTTAACAAATGCAAATTTAAACACAAAAATAATGTAATGTCAATTTTCCTATTGAATCTTTAATAAAATCTGAACATATATATTTATAAACGTATATATATATATATATATATATATATATATATGCAAATTTCTTTGCAAACGAACAACAAGGTGCCATGATTTTGTGTACATGTGGATGTTGCTATTATATTTGTATCATCAACCCATTAGTCCATATACAATTTTTTAGATAAGAGATTTAAAAAAATTTTAAATCCTCTAACCCAGAAGCTACTTTTACAACCATTCAAATCAACATTTACATTATTGTATAGATTAAAATACATATCTATATTTCTCAGATGAGGTATTGTAATTATTTACAATATTTACATTGTTCGGACTGTTGTCCTCATCTTCACTGTCATATTCACAACGTTTCAGCAGTTGTATGCTCCGGCCTTCTTCGGGATCTGTTTTTATTTCTAAGATAAGGTATTGTAATTATTTACAATATTTACATTGTTCGGACTGTTGTCCTCATCTTTATTGCCATATTCACAACGATTCAGTAGTTGTATGCTCCGGCCTTCTTCAGGATCTGTTTATATTTCTGAGGTGAGGTATTGTACTTATTTACAATATCTACATTGTTTGGACTGTTTTCCTCATCTTTATTGCCATATTTACATTGTTTCAGCCGTTGTATGCTCCGACTTTCTGCAGGATCTGTCTATATTTCTGAGATGAAGCATTATAATTATTTACACTATTTACATTATTCGGACGGTTTCCCTTATCTTTATTGCCATATTCACGACGTTTAAAATACGTATGAACGTAAGTATTTGCAATTACGTTTTTTGCTGGGTTCAAATAATGTTCTTAATAAAGTTGTATTCTTCGATGTGTGTCGTATCCTTTCAGGAAATGAGCGATTATGGTTTTAACACTTCCTCTCTTTTGTAACACTAAGCAAGTCTTTTTTTCGCTATACCCCCATGCCTGTTCTGCCATCCATAAAAAACAGCCTTGTTAGGTAGATTACTCGCTGTTTCCCTGCGTCTCTTTTGCCTTCAATATATCCTGTGAGTGTCAGATTCTCCAAGACAACTTTCCTTATTATTTGTTGTAGGAATTTCAACTTCTGTTTTTGTTTTTGTTAGTGTATTTTTGTTTCCATTTCCCTGAAACCTCCTCGTTAGTCACATGTTCACTTAATGGTATTCTCACAATCCTTCTGTAGAACTACATTTCTGTTGCCTCAAGTCTTCTCTTTATCTCTGAGGAGACTGTCCAGCATTCACTGTCATATAGGAAAATTGACATTACATAGAAGTTCAGCACACTTTTTCTTTGATTCTAACGAAAATTTCCTGTTTCTTAATACTCTGCTTAGCTTTTGGAAGGCCACTTTCGCTATTCCAATGCACTTTCGGATTTCGGTGTCACATTTTCCCCCATCTGTTAAAACACTTCCTAGATATTTAGATTTTTGTATTTGCTTGATTTTGACTTGTTAAAAAAAATGTAAGAATGGACCAATCTTAGGCTTTCATTTCAAGGGAAGACTTCTTTCAAAATTTAAGGGTAAGTAAGATGAAAAAAAAATAATCTTCAAAATATCTCCCCCGATTCTCTGTTGGGTGTAATTTACAAGCCCCTCGAGAAATTCAGCCAAGTGGATTACTCAACGAAGCTATGTTGAAACGTCATCTGAGAAAGCTGGCAAGTAATATAATTTTAAAAGAAGTTGAAAAAAAAAGACGTTGATTCCATTAGATAAAATTTCAGTTGTCATTTGCTGAGAATGTTAATCTCGACAGTAAAGGCACTTAATAAAATTATCTATCTATCTATCTATCTATCTATCTATCTATCTATCTATCTATCTATCTATCTATCTATGTAATGTCTGTTTGGTGGATTCGTTAGAAAGTTCGCATTCCGACAATGAGATCTGGGTTTGAATCTCAACACGGTGACTTAAAGGTGTTATCAGTCTCGAGAAGCGATCCCAGAATTATTGAAAACTATACCAAGGGTTTCCGTTAGCCTTGTGAGTTGATAGAAGAAACTGTTTGAAAGCTATCGATGATTGTGCTAGTACAAAGGGAAAAATCAATCTCCCCATCTATTTGTTCATCTATCTACTGTTCTCCAAATGTAAAAAAGTACTTTGCTAAGCTTAATTAATTAAGATCTTTTATCATAATAAAATATGAATCCTTTCTACCAATCAGAATTTAAGATGTTAATATATGTATATTATAATATTTGGTCTTAAGTATGAAGGTGATTAACAAGTTTTCGAATAATATCACTTTGGAGGACAACTATATATTAATACGAGGTCTGATCAAACAGTATCGGGACTGATGCTATAGAATGTAGTAGTCTCCTTCTGAAGTCACAGACTTTATCCAGCGCCTGGAACCCCCTTTTGGGGGATAGCGAGCAGCTCCCTGGTCGCATTCTCTTTGATTTCCTCATCGTCTTGAAATATTATTCCTTTCAAGTGGGATTTGATTTTTGACGGGAAGAAAATCGCATTTGTTGGGATCTGAGAAATATGGCGTTTGTCTGATCTAGGGAAATGTTGTGCTCGCTCAAAAACAGCCTCACAATCCATGGTCAATGATGGAAGCTATGTGGTGTGGTGAGACCCTGCTGCTTCAAGCCTCCAAACCTCAAAATTCCCAAGATTATTGTTAGCACAATTACTCTAGATTGGCTATCCGCTTACAACGAATACTCAGGCTCAACGAGTCATCCGTGCTCTCCACCAACAAGGACTACAAACATAATCAGCATAATTCATACTTATGCCCGGAACTAACTGAGGGAGATGTAAAGAGTTTATCCAATGCAATCCATATATCCTTATTAGTAACAAAAGTGCTGTCCAAAAGCTATGATAATCAACGGAAATAATCTTCTTCTTCTTCTTCTTCTTCTTCTTCTTCTTCTTCTTCTTCTTCTTCTTCTTCTTCTTCTTCCTCTTCTTCTTCTTCTTCTTCTTCTTCTTCCTCTTCTTCTTCTTCTTCCTCTTCTTCTTCTTCGTCGTCTTCTTCTTCTTCTTCTTCTTCTTCTTCCTCTTCTTCTTCTTCTTCTTCTTCTTCTTCTTCTTCTTCGTCTTCTTCTTCTTCCTCTTCCTCTTCTTCTTCTTCTTCTTCTTCTTCTTCTTTTTCTTCTTCCTCTTCTTCTTCTTCTTCTTCTTCTTCTTCTTCTTCTTCTTCTTCTTCTTCTTCTTCTATTTTCCCTGTTCCTTCTGAACATTGGTGATTACGGCTCTCCACAATTTTCTGACCCTTGTAACTTTTAGTAATCTTTTTCTTTCCGTTACCTCTCTTAATCCCTGTTCTGTCAACCATTTACACCTTTTCGTTTCCGTTTTCACTAAAACTTCCACATTGCACACATGTATAGTCCATAGTATTCTCAGCCTCCCTCTGTAGAACTACATCTCTATTGCCGCAAGTCTCTTCTTCATCAGTGAGGAGATTGTCCCGAATTCACTGTCATAAAAGTGGACCATAGTTAAGTACTCCTTTCTTTGTTCCTAGCGATATTTTCCTGATTCTTAATACTTTGGAAACGGAATCTGATAACATAATTTAAGACAAATTAAGGCGTTTTGTCAAGTTTTAAAATGTTACAAAAGAGTCCCCGATATAAAAATGGGCAGTGTGTCTGTAGTGAACTCTTCTGGAGATGTGCCATATTCATTCAGGGTCTTGGTGATTATAGCTCTCCACAATTTCCTCACCTTCGTAACCCTTAATATTTTTTCTTTTTTTAAATCTCTCCTGAACCCTGTTATTCGTTTACTCGTGCTCGTTAGGTAGGTTAAACATTGTTTGATCGTGTCCCTATTACTTGCAGTCTGTCCTATGAGTGTCAAATTTTCTAAGCCCCCTTTCCTCATTATATACCCTAGAAATCTACTGTTAAGTATAAATGCCCTTTTTGTTTCAGTTTTATCAAAAACTTCGTCGTTGTTCAGATGTTCGGTCGAGGTTTTTCTCAGCATCCTTCTGTAGAACCACATTTTTGTCTATTCTTCATCTGTGAGGAGATTATCAACCATTCACTGCCATATAAGAAGAATCATATTCCGTAAAATTTCAGTACTTTATTTTTTCTAATAAAATTTTCCCGTTTCTTAATACTTTGCTTTTCTTTTGAAAGGAATCTTTCGCCATTCCAATTTCAATGCTGCATTTTTCGTCTTCTGTAAACACATTTCTCAGAGATATTTAAATTGTATTCTGCATTCTTGCATTTTGATGTTTAGTCCTTTTTTCTCGCTTTCTTTTATTACATCCTTTAAGAGTTCTTGTAGTTTCCTTTCTGTGTATGCAACCGATACTGCTATAAAAAAATAAGAAAAACACATTATAATAGATATCTGCCGTCATTTGCAAACCCCACTTGAGAAATTCGGCTAAGTGGGATACTCAACGTTTTCATGTTAAGACATCCCCTGAGATAACTGACAATGGCATGAAATTGTGTAAGTTGCCATTTGCCATTTGTTGAGGCTGTTAATCTCAACAGTAAAAACACTTAACTCGATGTGGAAATCTAAAACAGATAGGGAAAATATATAAACCGAGAAAATACTTGAGTAAAATACATTTAAACATATATAATGTATTTTGAGGACTCCCCGAATGTATATTGATTTATGGCATTTTGTCAAGTATTGTCAGGAAAATATGCAGAAGAGAAAAACAAGAAAGGGGGAAATAACAGAATTGCATACATGCATAATGACTGCCTTCTATTGTCAGAAGGACAATGTCTCTTTATTGATCATCGCACGACAATGTGCACTTCTACAACTCTTCAGCCCAGCCTCAGTTCTGCACGGTCGTTAGCAGATGCGATCCTTGAACTGTCCATTTTTCGAGGTCACCAGCTGAGATAATTCTTTGTTTATTTTAAAATGTCTGATCAGATCACTAGCTGATGTACTAAGCAACACGCAGAACAGATCTTCTGCTATAGATGTGATAGCAAAATCTTTTTGTAAGCTGCTTGATTCCTTCTTGGCCCATGCAACTTTAGGTGGTTGACCAAACCTGCTCTTACACACCTTACTTTTTGAATATACTTACATAAATACATAATGGCTGGCATACCATTCTGCTAGGTTAGGCAGTGTCACATTGGTTTTTGATCTCACACCCACAGAGCCCACTGTGGTTTATAAAACTGCAACTATGCTGAGCGGACCTTAGTTACAGTTTCTGGGAGAGATAGCGAATAAGCTGTCATGATCAACACTTTGAACAAGGCCAGCACGCTCAAACGCTCGGTCACGATGACTCGTGACTTCGTGCTAGCACAACCATTGGTGTTAGTAGTTATTTTTTTTCAGGAACTTTCCAAAGGTGGGAAACGCTTGAATCAAAGAGATGGATAGTATCAAGAAGCCACCTTCCTGAGAAATTGACCCTCGTGCGATTCGAGTTTAGGGTCTCACGATTGGAAAAGAAACGTTCTAACCCCTCGGCCACACGTTCTTACACATGCAAAAACACACACACACACAAACACACCCGAAAATGCACACACATGCACACGTGTACACACATACACACTTGTGTGTGTGTGTGTATGTGTGTGATTTATATATTTATGTATATATATCAATCAATAGTGTGTTACTGTTTGTTTCCAAAGACACCCGTCTACCAAGGCGGCTAGCAAATCCCCATTACATTGATTCGTATTTTTTACGGCTTATCAATCCTTTGCGGGTTATTTAAACCCAGAAAATGTTTCTAGATTGTAAGAATGTTTTTTGAATAAATAATAATGATTTCGTGATACAAGCTTTACTAATTAACTCATAGCTGGGGGGAGAAGAGGTGGATTCATACCTTTATTTGCTCGCAAGTGAATATAACGAACCCCACGGGAATCGGAACACTACGATTAACAATTCCGAGTCATTATTCGCTACACTACCCCCACATCGAAACTTACAGGACCTGCTATCCCCAAGCGGTCACCGAACTAGTTATTAACCAGGTTCGAGGTTGAACGGTGAACATACGGGAAATGGCGTTTCAACGTGAAATGTCCGTAAGCCTCCCTATTACAGACGCCTGATCAGCGCACGGAAGCCACCTGTGGTTTATACTGCAACTATGTTACAGTTTCTAGTGGGCAGCGGATAATCCAACGTTATTACTGTATACACTTTTGACTCCCTCGGCAACGTTTATTTACAAGAATATAAAAACATGTGAACCAAATACAATGCTATATTTACTATTTACCTTTTATAAAGATTTATTATTTAACATGCTATAAAGAAATAAGTCTGACAATAAATATTTTTATTAAAAATATTATAAAAATTACAAAATTATAAAATTATTTGAACCAACCACAATACAATATTTATTATTGGGTTGGGGCATAATTATCAGGCGTTTTAAACAATAATGAAAAAAGAAACATAATAATTCAACAATAACATTTTAAATGATTATTCCGTAGCGTATGATTATCGACACGCATTTTTATATCCTGAAAATAAAATAATATTTTTATTAAAAAAAGTAAACAAAACAGCAATTTTTATTAACAAATAACTCGCCTGATATTTATGCACCAACCCAGTAGTAAAACAAATATTAGTAAAAAAAGAGAAGGAAATATCAGCAATGAGAAAACAGAAAGGAAGAAGGAAAGGAAAATCAGTGACCAGAAGAAAGAAAGAAAGAAAGAAAGAAAGAAAGAAAGAATGAAAGAAAACGCATGAAAGAAAGAAAGAAAGAAGTATCACTGAAGAAAAGAAAGAACGTTGAGAAAGAACGAAAAGCAGAACAGGATAAAAAGAAAGCATAAAAGAAATGCAGAACACGGTAAAATTAAAGAAACAATGTAAAGAAAGAAAGAAAGAATAGAAAGAAAGAAAAAAAAGAAAAGGCCAGTGAATGAAAGGAAACTATATTTAAGACGACAAAAAGAAACATGTTTTAAATTATTATTGTGTTGGTGCATAATTATCATGCGTTTTTTAAACAATATTTATTATGAAAAAACAAACAAACATAATTCAACAATGGCATTTTTAAGTTATTATTCCGGAGCGTATGATCATCGACAGGCATTTTTCAACCGGAAAATAAAATAATATTTTCATTAAAAAAAGTAAACAAAACAGCAATTTTTATTAACAAATCACGGTAACTGCTCTGACGAGCTATTTTCGCTAGTTTCCAAACTGCATGAATTTAAACGTGCCACGAGGTCGGCATCTAAGTCCGACCCTTTCACTTTTGAAACGGTTAAATGAAGATGTCTCTCCTACTCAAATAGCTTCATGTCTCGCACTTCCCGTCTGTGGAACTCCCTTCCTCTTACTTCCCTGATAGCTATAATCTCCAACTATTCAAATACAATGTCAGTCGACATCTCCACACGCCTTGATGTATTCCCCGTACTTCTATTCACCCTTTCCTCTTTCACGCGTCTTTCCTCAAGTTCACACTCTTTTTAACCGCTTGTGTGATGGTGGCTCTCCCGCCTCGCTTGGGGCGAAAAGCTTAAAAAAAACCAACAAAAAACGCTTGATAATTATGCACCAACCCAATATTTACCATTTTATAAATAAATATGAAAACAAGTCTTTTGTTCATAATTTTATAAAAATATCACTGAATTATAAAAGAAGAAAATTAAGAATGAACATATATTATCTATTTCTATTTTTAAAACAAGTGAACCAAAAATATATACAATTATAGCGGCGTGAAGAGAATAAAGGTCCTTTTGACGCAACCTCTTTTGCAGCACGGAGTTTAAACATTGCCCAGAACGATATACGAACTATACAGCTGGCAAAAAAACAAAACAAATCGAGGTATCACAGAAGCAACAGGTTCAGATGCACGTTTACTAAGATAATTTGAGAAATTTATCTTTCTGATTTTTGTTTGTATCAAAATAGAAATTAGGGAAAAAATCTTTGTTAATCTATAAACTTGTGACAGCGCGCTTGTATCGAAAGGTCCAGAATTTCTAAATCAAGAGCCCCATTCAAATCTCACCCTTAATGGATTCAGCAAGAGAATTCATAAACAAACGTGTTTGTAAATGTTCTTTCCGCCAATGACTCCCGTGATGCCCTTGATGATCCAGACGGTTGAAGCAAACGCTAGGCAGTAGCTGAGAGAAAATGTCATTAAAGGTTGTCGCTATTGGATTGGGATTATAGGCATTGAAGTGATGGGTCTTCGCTGACTTTTATTCCATTTCTAATAAGTAGACCACGTAAAGGAAATATATATATGGGAATTAGCGTGGCGTCTAAGTGATCGCGATTCTCTATACTATCCTCTTTACTATTTCTCTATACTGATCACTCTTCGGATTACTATTTGGTGGTTATTATTCGAACAAGTATTACTAGTGCTATTATTATTCGTTGGAGTTACTACTAGTATCTGCGATTGCAAAGTCTCGACTGCAACGATCGTGATAATGAGCATTCATTGACATCACAAAAGCGACAACACAAAGGCGTCTGATATCACAAAACTAGTATACATTGACTTTTTTTAAGGCAAACCTGACGCCAAGGTTCAAGAAACAAAGCGCATTCAGAAATATGATTTTATTCATAATTCTCCATCGCATTAGGTATAAAAAAAACTAATGCTTATTTAAATAACTAAAGAAACCGGCTAATTCGATCGACATTAACCTGATTGTAAACTTGTGGAGCATTACGAAGAGGAAGGTTTACATTGGTGGACGGTAGTTTACCTTGAAATTATGTTATGGACGCCGTGCATTGTTTTATATGACGAAACACAATGGATCACAAAATCAATGGATGAACAGATTCTAAAACTTCAGAACGTGAAGAATATATTTCATAATGATATCTGCCTTTACTTTTTTGCTGTCATAAAAAATGTAATTCTTTTCAAGATTCAGTTTAAAACGCTGTGCGCGTTCCGTAATTATAATTTTAATACCATTTTTCTTGAAGTTTCAGACTCATAAAGCGAAACTTGGAAAATCCGAGTTGTATTGCAGCCAGAAATATTAAATAAATTTGATAAAAATTAAAGGGGCTCCGGTTCGCAAATTAATTTTAAACTGATCTCTATACAGAAGCTCAAAGAAATATACTCATACAACGTGATTTAATAAATTTTAAAAAAGAAAATTATTTTTTAAATTCGTCAACTGGAGTAGCTTTTTTTAATCATTTCACCTCAAGCAAGGCAATAAAATCACCAAGACGCAAAGAATTGGTGACTGTTAGAGGATATCAGAAAAATACTATGAAGGAGTGAGAAGAATAACAAACAGGACTTTAGAAGATAGTGATTGACTTTGCATTTAAATTATTGAAGATCAAAGTTTACTGGGAAGCAAGAAGCCGGAGGAGAATTTCACAAGGAAAAAGTGTGATAGAAGAAAACGGTAGCACAGAACTTACGGTTACATTTCAACCATTTTAACTGCAAAATGATGAGAACTTGACACCAATCTAGTACTGCGCTTAAATTCATAAAATCTAGGCAGCATAGCGGAAATTTCATCAAAACAATTACCATGAAAGTATTTATAAAAAAGGCACAGGGAAACTATGTTACGGCGGTGGGAAATTGACAGAAGACGAGATGCCAGCTCAGGACAATAATATTGCAGATTCTTATCTGTATTTTATCAAAAATCTCTAAATATATAGTAGAAGCACCAGACCAGATGTGGCAGCAATATTCAAAGCAATGGCGAATGGTTGACTTATAAATATGTAAGATAGATTCTGGCGAGAAAATTTGTTTTACCCGACGATACAGGGAACCAATTTTCCAAGCAGCGGATTTAACAATTGATTCAATATAATCATTCTACTTCATGTTATCAGAAAACGTTAGTCCGAGTGCTTAATTGAGAAACATATATAAAAAAAAAAATACTCAAAATTACGAATTTCAAATTTTGTTATTTGTTAATGTGATAAATTTACAATTGATTTATTTCGCAAACTGGACCCCTTATTGAGTATATTTAAAGTTTATTAACAACCATTTTTTCAATTTAATATTCTAAAGTGCTTAATCTATAGTAATAAGATAAAATAAAAAAAATATCTCCATTCTCATTGCCAGTGGTGAAATTCTTCGACGTGGCGTGTCTCTTCAGGACGTCGGCGATCAAAACCTGTTGCCTGAAGAACGATATGTAGTATTCTGTAATTTATAGACATTATGCGAAAGAATGCGTGGGCACTTCGTCGTGGTGTAATGGTTAGCAAGCTTGTCTCGCTAAAGCAATTGCGACAGTGTAGTGTGTTCAATCCTCACTGGGTGCTCCTTACTTTCGACCTTGCCCCACATTTAGGCTACGCTTACTAAATCGCTACGGCACATCGACGTGTTGTAATGGTCAGTAAATTTGTCTCGCTTACTAGTGACTTGCACTACGCTTAGTAAATTATCATTCAAATTAGCTAGTACCTTTAGTGAAATTCTCTTAAATGCCGGTAATTGGGATAAAAATATATTTTTTTATACGCTGCGGGGTAGACTGGGCTATCTCAACTCGCGTGGCCACCAATCTAAGAGAAGGAAAACTTTGAATTCGAAACCGACAAAGGGAAATATATGGATAGTTTAAAAGGTTTTTGGTGCGGAAAGATGACTCGGCGAGCTGAGTTCAAGCTCCGGCCTAAGCTTGTAAAAGGCATGGACCCGTTTCTTAGCCCTAACTGTTATTAAATTATTGCATCCACTGGTGAACGCCCCTTTTCCTTTAGAGATCCTGTCTCGGATCCGTGCCAAAGAGAGAACCTTTTGCAGCACATTTCTTTTTTTGTTAAGCCACGTCAGCGTTCGAGAAAAGGTGGTGGTGGGGGGGATATGAAAACAAACGTGAAAATCTAAACTGGTTCCAAAATGAAACGCAAACAAATGAATTTATAAATACAAAATAAATATGTTAATTAAAAGCATAAGCACGAATCTTGACTTACATATTCTTCTGGCGTTTACGATTCCCATACCAAATGGAAATCAAAGTAATGGTAATTCCAATTAAACAAAGACATGGAAACCAGAAAGTGATCTAAAAAAAACGAGTCTGAGAGAGAGAGAGAGAGAGAGTAAGAGAGAGAGAGAGAGAGAGAGAGAGAGAGAAAAAAAGAAAAAAAGAAAGAAAAAAAAAAAAAGAAAATCCCAGAACACGTCAAACAAAAGGAAATATTCTGTAAATAATCCAAATCTGTGATAGAGTAAGTGATAAGAATTCTCCTTTTTCACAATTAAAGTGAAAACGCCCCAGAAAAAAAAAATGACAAGCGATACCATTTTTGTTAGAGTGTAGCCAATAATGTTTTTCTATGGGAAAAAGAGATATTTGAAAGCAAATATATTAAAAACAAATAAACAAATAAAATCAAAATATATCCGGTCAAAAATTGGGAGAAAAGTAATAAAAATATCTCCCTCGTGACTAACTTAGCTATGAATAACATCCTAGTTCCAGAGGTCGGTGTTCACATATAGTAAAGAAGCCAGAATTTGGAATGTCGATTTTCAAGGCAAGCATGCACGGAATACTACCTACCTTGAATTTGTCTCTATTCAGTCTTGTACCATCAAGCATTTAAATAGACCCCCCCCCCCCAAAGCAGCCTCGTTGACAAAAACGATACTCGAACTTGGCCTTACTGAGGTCAGGTTTTTCGTGGCTCATGTTCAAGTTAGCACATCCCGTGTTCACTGGAGCAATACATTCGTGGTACTATATTTTTCCTTATTTTTAGTTTGATTCCCGACTAAGCTAAATTTATTAATTGTTGAGAGAAAAGTCAATTGATTGCAAAGAAATGTTAGGATGTTTCTTACAGGTGAAAGAAAAAAGCATTAATTCGTACTTTGAATAAGTTTGTGGCAACAGGTTTTGAAGAAAATGGACACTGTTTTTCGTATATATTTTAACTTGTTCGATTTATTCCAACTGTTTTTCTCATATTGATTATTATAGGTTTTATTACAGATACACTGTTTGGGACAACTCGTCTCGGTCTATTGCTCGATTGTTCGATTTATTACAGCTGTTTTTCTCATCTTCATTATAATAGATGTTAATAATGGCACAATGTTTCAGATAAATTGACTCGGTATATTGCTCGATTTATTTGAACCAATTTTCTTTTATTTTGATTATTGTAGATGTTATTAAATCACCGTTTTGCGAAAAATTTGTCTCGGTATTATTGCTCAATTATTCGATTTATTTGAACTATAGAAATATAATGTACTTTACTCAAATGATGCTGACAATTGCTAATCACAAAAATCAAATGAGAGATTTATCAATGACGTGAAAGGAAACCTATGATTATAACCATGTGTTGAAACTATTTGATATTAGATTTAAACAAGCTTTAACAGTACTTCGAAACGTAGACTGAATGAATATAGGCGTTGGTAGAACTGTGGCTTTCATCTTGTGGTTTTGAGTAAATCCCTGGATCAGGTTATGAAATATTATACACTGCAGGGCCAAAATAACACAGTAATAAGCATATTTACTATACCTTAAATAAAACGGGTAGCACATGTACCTCGAGGGGAGAATAATGACATGATCAAAATGCCGATGTTTCACATTGACCCAAAGAAAAGGTAAGGAAGGAAACCCCAGTTCGTAAACAAAGGGCAATTATCTCTCTTTGGTTGAGACGAAGTCATGAGAGCAACGTGGCGAACGGTGAGCGATCTCGAGTCATAGAGTGACGAAAAACAGTTGCTATATATCACCTCCGGAAGCAAGACGTGTCGCTCCACACTTGTTGCTATATCGACGTCACAACCTCACAGCAGTAAGGCAGACAAAGACGATCACATGGCCTCACTAGGTATATAGAAGACACAACTGGCCTGCCCGATTTTCGTCGGGAAATATTACAAGTAAGAGCTGTTAGAGTTTTTGGGTACTCTGATATACTAGTGAGCCAACCAAAATGAACTGACTCATTTTATAGTCCACCAAGAGAAGTGTTAACCAATCTGAAAGCACCGAATATTCAATCCGACGTGTATAAAGGCAGCCATTTTGTTTTTTCTCTGAATCTTCACTGCCAACCTCTGATATTGAAGACCTGAAGAATTACTGAACAGCTGCTACTAGTGATATTGGCGCTGTTCCATTGAACACATTACGTACTGCACTGGATTCTATATTCAAAGAATACGACGAACAATGATTAACAAGACCCTCTTTCTTTCCGTCTCTGACACACTGTTTACTCTATCAATCAGTTAAGTGCCATACATGATACATGCTTGCGTGATCATGTCTCTCTTGAGTACTGACTGACTAGGTAGAAGGTTTTCAAGTAGTAGTTTGCCGTTTCTTTCTGCAGTAGACTCGTTGCTACTCAATGATTTAGGATCTAGTCTGTCCTGCTATTCAACTCATAGTTGCCGAGAAAAGAAATGGATTGTTACCTTTCCTAAGGGTATTTGTACGTAAATGGATTTCGAATTTGGCTCTCCGTTGTCTCATTCCGAGCCATTACCCATTATACCACACCGCTTGTAGCTTACATGTTTTAGTTTCTTTGTGTGACAGAAAGTTGTAATAAGTATGCATATATCGGTAAAAAAACTCTTTTTGAGTATAAAGCATGTTTGTCATTCCTTTCTTTCAGCAATCCTGTCCCATCCGTTAAGGTGTCACTATATTACGCTTATAATAATGTCCATAATGGGGGAAATGAAACCTGGGAATATCTCTCTTTCCTAGCACCCCCATTACCCACATTATTATTGTAAAGACCGATAACAGCTACCGAACTTGAGAAGCCTATTTTGCTGAAAATTGTTTTAAGGGAAAGGTTTTAAAATTTTTAAACAACAACATCTCTGGCTGCCGAAGGTTTAACCAAGAGCTCTCCGTAGGAGCTTGCTTAATTACCGCCCAATAGTGCAGCTTTTAAGTTATTGAAATAATATATGTAGGTACATACGAAGTTTATCTGAAAAGTAACGGGACTGGTGTCATAAACAATTTATTTCAATTCCAAACAACAAGTTGCATAACTTTCCCATTAAAGTAACGCCCTCGAGTCTAATTCACTTTGCCATCTTTCTCTGCGACGCTTCTATGCACTACTGGAGGGATTCTTCTTGGATGCTCCTCAGCTTTGTAGTTAAGTCCCTCTTGATGGCCTTCACGTCTTCAAAAAGGGTTCCCTTGATGATCTCTTTGTGGCTGGGGAAAGAAGAAAGTCACACGGAGCAAGACCAGATGAATAGGAAGGTTGTTCCAATACGGTAATGCGGTTTTCAGCCAGGAACTCTCACATGTTCAGGGCGTTGTGAACAGTGGTATTGTTGTGCTGTCGCAACCAGGATTTGTCCTGCCACATCTCTTGTCTCTTCTTGAACAATAACGAAGAAAACACCGCAGGATCTCTTTGTAGACTTGCTAATTGATCGTCTAGCCCAAGGGCAAGAAATCACCGTGGACGATGACCATAACTCACACAGCACACCAAGTACTGCTACATTTTAGACAGACCTCGTTTGCCCGAATTAAAATAAAATTAAATACAGACAGCTAACTTACATTTCCGCAGGTTTGCTAAATAGATCCGGTCAAAGGTATCGGGTGCTTGTTTTTCACTGGATAGCGTCTTTAAAAGTTATTAGCTTAGTTTCGTTAGAAACAAAGAAAAGTGTACTGAACAGTTACGTAATATCAGTCCATCTATATGGCAGTGAATGCTGGAAGATCTGACAATCTCCTCACAGATGAACAGGAGATATGAGGAAGCGAAAATGTGGTTTTACAGAAAATAGAAACAAAAAGGAAATTTATACTTAACATCAGGAAAAAGAATTGAACTTTCGAGGGCACATAATGAGGAAAGAATGGTTGGAGAATCTGATACTCACAGGACAGATTGAAGGCAAGAGGAACAGAGGAAAATAACTCATATAACTTAGGGAGCTTGTGCAAATAGATGTCCGAACGAGGCTTAGGAGAAATAACAAAAAATTAAAAGTTATTAAGAGCTACAAAGCACAGAAAGTTGTGGAGAGCCATGATCGCCTACTTTCTGACGGAACACAACACAAGGAAGAAGAAGAAGAGAAGACGTTAAGAAGTTGAATGTACTCAGAAACTATAAGATATAAATATTACAAGGAAAACGCAAGGAGAAAGCTATTTGAAAATATTGAAACCGTCAACATAATGTCCTATCTTAAAGAAATATGTTTATACAAAAACATATAACACCTACAATAGACCATCTTCCCCCTGTTTCTCCCTGAGTGCAGCTTGGCATGTTGTATGTGTTGGTTGATATTCATTCTTTAGCGAGTATGAATGGGTGAGGCATGTGCGGGCAATGTGTAGTCGAGCTGGTATTACTGGGTCTTTTCTTGAGATTTGTTACCATTCACCTAGGAATATTTTGGTTGTATGAAGTTTATCATTTGTTGTATTTATGTTGGTCCAGTGCTTTTCCTATTTCTTTTATTTTACTTTTTAGGTCTGTATAAAAGGATCTTGAAATTGTTATCAAAGGTTTCGTTTTGGACAGACTTTGCTGCTGAATCTGATTGGTCATTTCCACAAATGTCACATTTGTGGAAATGACCAATCAGATTCTAAGATGCTAAGAGAAAACAAGCGGTGAGTAGAAATATAGGCGCTTTTAAAAGCGACAGTCATTTTTTTTTACGAGACTGTGATAATTCATTATTTTCTATTATAATTTACTTCTTTTTCTACTGAATTCTTTTATGAGTTAAAACCTTTCAGAACATAGATAATCACGACTCTTCACAGCTTCATATAGTTTGATAGTCTAAGCAAATTTTGGCCGATTACCACCTCTGTTCGTCCTTGTTCTGGCATCCATTCGGACAGACTTATTAAGTAGATTATCCGTTGTTTCTCCATCTTTCTATCGTCTTCTATATGATTTTTAATCATTTCTCCCTAAAGAAGGCAGTGAAGCCACTAAGACGTAACCGGTTACTGATAGTGAAAAAACCCTGAGAAACCGTTATTGAGTAGCGGCAGAGGTGAGGGGCGGGCAATAACAGAACAGGATACAAAGAGACAGAAAATGATGGATTTTTGAAGATAGTAATTAACAAGAAACCGGAAGAGAGTTCTTCGGGTGTGAAGTGTAAGAAACGAAACTATTAGAATGGAGCTTAGGGTTACATCTATCACATTCAACATTAAAAAGATGAAACCTAGCTGCCAATCTAGTACTGCGTTTAAATTCATGAAGATGAGGTAAAAGGAAAATGAGGTAAGAGGAAAGCTCGGCAGGAAAATTCTCATGTAGATATTTACCGAAAAAGGCACAGGGAAGCTACGTTACAGCGGTGTGAAAGTGTCCCGAAACTGAGATGCTATGTCAGGACCGATATCATTGCAGATTCTTCTTTGAATGTTGTCAAAACTTGTTAGATACACAGCAGAATTACTAGATCAGATGTGTCAGCAGTATCCAATGCACGGACTTGCCTAGTTGCAGAGTAGCTTCACTATATAGTGAGGGACAATTTTTATCACCAGAATCTGTCGTGCACCTTTAGAAGTCTGCAATATGAGCGAAATGCAAACTAGCACGTTGCATTTAATGATCGAATTTAGACCCAGTATTTTTATTCTTATTCTATGTACGCTGATATATAAAACAGAAAGAAATAGAAGTCAATGGAACTTGTAATGAATGTTTTTCAAGTTACTTAGTTTGGTTTCAATTGCAAATAAGTTAAGTCTTAACGAAAGATTACATTTCCTAACGTAATAAATTAATTTCTGGTATCAAATAACTGAAAAGGGAGATATCATCGCGAAATAAAATTCATTTGATTTAAACGTTGCGTTGTAAATGGGTGGTTTGTTTGTTTCTTTGCTGCTTTCTTTCTTACCGAACACGTTATTTGTCATTTTTTTTTTGTTTTTTCTCTTCCCTCCAAAGTTTCGTTTTTTGTCTTGCTGAGTAAAATTCGACCAGTTTGCAGTAAATTACAGGTTAGGTAAAATGAAATCAAACTAACACAAACGAGGTTAAATTAATTTTTATTTTAGTTTAAAGATAACTAAATAACTGCGTCTTTTCAGTTTGCAGGAAAAGATTGACACAACCAGCTACATTGATGTTCGCACTCATTTGGTTTTAGGAAAATTCAGAGAAATACACACATCTATCTATCTATCTATCTATCTATCTATCTATCTATCTATCTATCTATCTATCTATCTAAACTTCCTTCCTTCTCTCCTTACTATCTGTTTTTCTTTTACTATCCACACACACAACACACAGGCATACATACATACATATATACCTACAGACATACATGGTGGACTCATCTCCTAAACTAATATTTCAGGGATGATTGCCCAACAGCTTCCTGTGGATGATCTTTTTCATCAAGATTGGGTATAGCACCAGTGGTCCAACAAAGTCTGAGACGACCAGAAACAATTCACCTTCAGGTCTTATTATGCCGGTTTTCTTCTCTTACATGTATGCCCCCCAAAAGTACCAAATGTCCTTCATTCCCAAGAGTGTTCTAATAAAGACTAGTCTCTCACACCTAGTGGCCTAACCGCGTGCCTGGACACCAACTCAGGCATTTCTATTGTAACATGGCCCTCAATGTTAACTGTTAAATCAGAAGTATAATCAATTTAATAAGAGATGTTCTGTTTTTGTTTTTCTCATTCTCCTCCTTCTCTTTTATTTGTTTTATTCCCTATCTGGAGTGAGTCTTGTTTCGCGCGAAGAAAGGTCTGGAAGGGAATTTGGGGTCGCTTAACAACAAACAGAATGAACGCCTATAAAATAACAGGAAAGGAATTTGGGGATGCTTGGCAACAAACAGGATGAACTCCTGAGTAAGAATCGGTCACATACGCTCACTTGACATACATCACCAAGTAGAATTCTGGTACTGTAATTTTAGTTTCCCGATGACCTCTGACGACAACAGTTCGCGAGAAAAACTTTCACCATACGATCGTGAGGGATGAGAAATATACTCACAAACCTATTCTATTACTTGTGTAGGAAATTTCGAAATTTCATCCCGGATATCCTGGATGTATTCAGCTATTTAATGGGTAAATGATAAAGGAAGATAATACCAAAAGAATACAAACGAATTATCGTAATTTTATCTTGGATGCAATCCAGTTATCCAAGGGAAAACGGAACACAAACATTATTCTAGAATTCTATAGCCGACTTTTGTGAACATTCTACAGCAACTTTGTCTGTCATTACGAATATTCAAACACCAAATTCCTGAAACCCAAAACGTTTGAATTGACATGCAATATCAGTTAAGCGTTCTTTTATTAATTGTCTCTCATTCGCATATTTTTTATTTTTTTTATTTTGTTATATAAAATTTATTTACAAATGTTAATCTTGTGTTTGTTGTTCGTCTATACCTGTTCGTGAGTTCCCATCTGAGCAAATCCAACCTTTTCTTTTTTTTGAACTTATAGTTCATATCTTTACATGTTGCGAATTCGTAACAATATGCGCCCGCCCAATATACGAGGTCTGATCAAAAAGTATTGGGACTGTTGCTATGCTAACGGAGCTAAAGTAAGCAAAGGGAATCCGCTTGGTATATTAACCTTGAATTCTGTCGCGAACACAACACGAACTTATGTCATTGCTCAATTCCGTTGTTTATAGCTGCGCTTGGAAGGAACGTGTGTAGAGTGTAATTTTGTCATCAGTCCACAGAGGTTCCATCAGTGACCACGGTTTGTGCAATAGTTTTTGTCCAAGCACAAGATTCCACAGATTCGACAATCACTATATTCAACATATTTTGACCCTTGCGACATTTTCTCTTTCCAAAAATCCAAGAGATTGCGGCGAGGTAGCTACACGCTATCTCAAAAAAAGAGGTTCCAGGAATGCCTAAATCAATGGAAACGACGCCGGGTAAATTGTCTGTGGCTTTAGAAAGGGATTACTTGGAAGGCGATTAAATACCGAATTGTTATTTGTTGTAGTTTTCTTTTTATAGCACCAGGCCCAATAATTTTTAACCTAATCTCGTACATACGCTTTTGTTTTGCGCATGCTAAAACATGCGCAATCCTGCACCCGGACCAAAAAGAATTTCAGTTGAACAACGTACAGACAAATGAGTGCATTTTTACATACGATTATAACTCCTAAAATCCATTTAAAAGTTTTGTTTTTAATATTAATAGAGATACCGCCGTAACTCAAGTTTTCTCTTCGGGAAATATTACAAGTAAGGTTCTCATTTTTTTTACACACTGTTTGTTGTTGCATATATGTTATAATTTCTGTCCTTTGAGCACGTGTATATATGTATATATAATCTGTCTACGACGTATTATTATAAAACTCTATCTGAGAACAAAGCGTGTTTGTCATTCCTTTTACTTTAAACTATTCTGTTCCGTCTGTGAAATGCGGTGTTCTTATATGACGGATATAATAATAATGTCCATAATGGGGGAAATAAAAATGGCGGAATAAACCTTTCTTTCAAGCTCTCCCAATGTAAATCGATCACTGAAAATATCAATAATCTTATAACTCACAAATGTTATAGGATTTTTTTTATCTATTCTAATCTTTATATAAATAATAATAAGAATATATAAGTAAAAATAATAACATGAATCCATTAATACTAGGAATTAGCATCACGGGTTAAGTCCATCTTCAATATTTCAGGACAGGAAAACTAAAAATAGGAAACAAAAAGTTCAAATAAATCTTGCATGATTTATAAATACACTGAATAGCTATTTGTTCTGTAACGAATGTTATTGATTACTAAGTCTAAATTCTTATTTTGACAAACAAAAAATTTGGTTTGCATTTATTCATCCTCGTAATTTTTTGTTTGTATCAACTAAAAAAGAATACATTTTAAAAAAAATAATTTCTAGTCTCTTTTGAAACAGATAATTCACGTAATATTTAGAAAAAAATAAATAAAAATTCTCTCACAAAACTGCAATTAGCAGAGTTTAAAAATATGCTCATACATATAAAGACCTAATTAGAAAACACATTTTTAAGTGAGCTGGTCATTTTTGACCTTAATGCCATTTAGGGCTAAGTATTTGCTACTACGTTGGAGTTTTGAGTATAAAAACGACACATTATAAGACTGTTATAAGTCAACCTTTAACCTGTACAGACTGAAAGTCGTCTCCTCCATCGCTTTCGGTTAGTGACCATATAATTTAAACCTATTCTCCAGTTAAGAAGAATATTCAAAGATAATGGCTGAGTCTAAAAGGAAAGCTTCCTCGCTCTGGACTAATATTTCGGGAACCACTGAATTTTTCTAAGCCACTAGCAGTCTATGATTCGCCCACGCTACATGATGTTCTGTAACAGGTTTTACTCTTAAAGAAACAGAATGCATCTCAGTACAAGACGCAAGATATTCAAGAAGTTACACATTCGGTTGTCAAAACAGGGTCACGTGCAAGTATACAAATTACAGAAACAAATATTCGAATTCCAAACAAGGGAATTAAACAGAAACTTAAGTTTAATCAGGAAGTGTTAGCAGAAGAAAAAGAAAAAAAAACTGTCGAATAAGGCTTTCTTTAATCGCCTTGGTAAACTTTTCAACATATTACATTTGATAATGTAATAATATATTACAATATATTACGTACAAAAGGCGAAAAAATGGAAAGGTTAAAGCAAGGCAATAAGAAAGAAAGGAAAGAGGTAAAAAGAAAGGAAAGAGGTAAAAAGAAAGGAAAGAGGTAAAAAGAAAGGAAAGAGGTAAAAAGAGAGGAAAGAGGTAAAAAGAAAGGAAAGAGGTAAAAAGAAAGGAAAGAGGTAAAAAGAAAGGAAAGAGGTAAACAGAAAGGAAAGAGGTAAAAAGAAAGGAATGAGGTAAAAAGAGAGGAAAGAGGTAAAAAGAAAGGAAAGAGGTAAAAAGAAAGGAAAGAGGTAAAAAGAAAGGAAAGAGGTAAAAAGAAAGGAAAGAGGTAAAAAGAAAGGAAAGAGGTAAACAGAAAGGAAAGAGGTAAAAAGAAAGGAAAGAGGTAAAAAGAAAGGAAAGAGGTAAACAGAAAGGAAAGAGGTAAAAAGAAAGGAAAGAGGTAAAAAGAAAGGAAAGAGGTAAACAGAAAGGAAAGAGGTAAAAAGAAAGGAAAGATGTAAAAAGAAAGGAAAGAGGTAAAAAGAAAGGAAAGAGGTAAACAGAAAGGAAAGAGGTAAAAAGAAAGGAAAGAGGTAAAAAGAAAGGAAAGAGGTAAACAGAAAGGAAAGAGGTAAAAAGAAAGGAAAGAGGTAAACAGAAAGGAAAGAGGTAAAAAGAAAGGAAAGAGGTAAAAAGAAAGGAAAGAGGTAAACAGAAAGGAAAGAGGTAAAAAGAAAGGAAAGAGGTAAAAAGAAAGGAAAGAGGTAAAAAGAAAGGAAAGAGGTAAACAGAAAGGAAAGAGGTAAAAAGAAAGGAAAGAGGTAAAAAGAAAGGAAAGAGGTAAAAAGAAAGGAAAGAGGTAAAAAGAAAGGAAAGAGGTAAAAAGAAAGGAAAGAGGTAAACAGAAAGGAAAGAGGTAAAAAGAAAGGAAAGAGGTAAAAAGAAAGGAAAGAGGTAAAAAGAAAGGAAAGAGGTAAACAGAAAGGAAAGAGGTAAAAAGAAAGGAAAGAGGTAAAAAGAAAGGAAAGAGGTAAACAGAAAGGAAAGAGGTAAAAAGAAAGGAAAGAGGTAAAAAGAAAGGAAAGAGGTAAAAAGAAAGGAAAGAGGTAAAAAGAAAGGAAAGAGGTAAAAAGAAAGGAAAGAGGTAAACAGAAAGGAAAGAGGTAAAAAGAAAGGAAAGAGGTAAACAGAAAGGAAAGAGGTAAAAAGAAAGGAAAGAGGTAAACAGAAAGGAAAGAGGTAAAAAGAAAGGAAAGAGGTAAAAAGAAAGGAAAGAGGTAAAAAGAAAGGAAAGAGGTAAAAAGAAAGGCATAATAAAAGAAATAAAAAAGGCGTCAAAAAAGCGTAAAAGAAAAGTAAGTCGTGTTTCTCGGGGAAGTTGTGATGATTCCTACAGTTGTGATCAACTTCATTTTTATTGTTTCTTTCCTAGAGGAATTAAAGTAATTATAAATTAATTTCTGTCGTGACTCAAAATGTTACCTTTTTTTTAGTTTATGCAAATGACTAAATTTTAAAAAAAAAAGAAAAGAAATGAAATTAAGCTATGAGAAAAGGAAATGAAGCAAATTTAGAAAATGGCTTCGAAATTGCAAGTTATTTTTTTCATTATTGAGTATCAGAGGATTGTACTAAATTCGTGATCAACTGGAATCAAGGATTTATATCAGATTGGTAGCGCTGATGTTATTTGGTCCAGGAAAATAGAGAAGTCTTACGAGCGGAAAAATTCCAGAGTCTAAATCAAACAAGAGCATTAAACCTACGCAAGCATTGGTTGAGGATGACCTTATTTCTGAGGCTGAATGAACTTCTTTTAACTCGGAAGATGATGAAGTTGACAGAGATTTTCAGGAATCTTCATGTACCGACAGATCGAGAGATTTAGTCACAGACACAAAAGCAAATTTTAATTCGCCCAACAAAGCGTTAGAGTTGGCGTTCCCAAATTTATTATATTTTGATAGGACTTTTTTTGTCTGAGAGTAAACTATATGGCTATTTTAAATGTATGAAAATTATCATCTTTTCTAAATATTTGCAGGCTGTCAATGCAGCGTAATGTATAGAATATTTGATGCCTGACGTGCAAACTGTCATCACAAATGTATTGCTACATGTTAAAAATAGACTTCAAGCTGGAAACATTTACTTTGGCCACTTGACACCAAAAATAAAAAAATAAAAATTCGCGGACAATTAACATCGCAACAAGGAATTCTCGCATTGATCACAATTTGGATAATAATATTTGAGCAGATTCTACACCTATAAATACCGGTTGCAAATGTGGAATTATAAATATGTTGGAAGATAAAATGGAGTCCACAGTGGTTGTTAACATTTGAAAGTTACATATAAATGAACTTGATTTGCATCAGCACACTTAAGAAAAAATATTCGAACTCTTTCAAATAATACGTATGGTTGTGTCTTCGGAACAATTTTTATCTATGATTTAAATCCGTAATTCAAACACATCAATGACACCAGTGGAAAGTTCCATTAATTGCCGGAAGATATAAATGATAATCTTTCAGTTAGTATCAATCTTATGGATATAGAATCGGGAAGTCGATAATGGGTCTACTGAGTTGACGCCATTTTACTGAGTCTGGAACTTGTCCCAGTTCGTCACTCAGGTTTGCTCACAAGTGCAAACCGATTTATGCTTCTCTATATAAGCAGAGGAGGCACGGTGGATTAAAGGATAGCGGCTCGGATCTCGGAATTGGAGAACCTAGTTCGAATTCCAGTCGAATCCATTACATCCGATTACGTGCTAATACTCTTGGGAAAGTTATTGTTGAGGGGCTCTCCCCTTTTACACAGGATGGACTCGTCTAAAGTATACTTATGCTGACAGAGTTGGAGATACGTGGAGATACGTTGAGACAAGGTTGATATACGTAGAGTCCAGAGAGAGAAAGAGAGAGAGAGATAGATAGATAGAGAGAGAGATATAGAGAGAGATAATTACGGCTTCACTTACAGAGACTTGTACATATACTTTCTACTAACCCGCATTCCTGGACTACTAATCTTCATTTCAAGTTTGTATTCTTACGTTCAATACACTTATTTTCCTATTTCAATTACTGGCGTTGTTTATTTATTCGTGCAGGATTCCATCCCCGGAATCCACAACAGTTATGAATTCTCTTCTTCACCATCCAGTTATAAGTAAACAGCAGGACAGACCTGGTTCTATAGCCTTGGATGGCAACTGGTCTACCGCAGAAAAAATAGCAACCCACTGCTCGAAAAATCTACCTCGTCTTTCATGTATCGAAAGATACATGATCGCTTAAGCGTGTATCACGCATGGCACATAAATTAATGATATAAGCAGAAATAATTTATTGGCACCGTAGAAAAGGATGTTGAAATGATTGTGAAATATATTGTATAAATTTTATTATCCAATGTCGTTTGATATCAAATGTAAGCAATCATTTTTTTAAATATGCCTCATCAAGTTTATTAAAAAAATGGCAATTGTTCGCGATGTTCTGACAAAAGAGATTCGCGATCTCGTGGAGAAACATATAAACCATGGAATCTGGCGTGCTTATTCCGAAAACTTCCTTTCCTTCCTCATTAGTGAAGTTGATGCAGAAAGACAGTTTTAAGAATTCTTGAAATTCGTGTCAATTCCATAAAAAGAAACCGGAGTATAAGGGCTTTTGTGTTTCTCAATTAAATTGATTTGCAAAAATTATTGATAGGAAACCTCCTTTTGGGCCAATCAAATTTGATGAAGAAAGAAACTGAATATTTCTTAAGCAAGCCAGTTAATGTGAAGCTTATTCCTTGGCATTCTCAGAGAGTTGAGAGCTTCGTAAAATAAGTCTATATTCTGCTCATGTTTAGGGATCTGTGAGACTGCAAAATTTGATTTTTATTTGTCGACATAGTAAAGAATTCGTGCCAAAACTTGAAAATAAATCAGATTTGAAATGGATAACATGAATTCAATTTTAAATTCAAACGTTTTTGCATCAAATCATACATTTTTGTGTATACGTATTGTAAATTTTATATTCAAATTTTAATTTCTTTTTCAATTTTCTACAGGAATATTGACATTTATTTTCTTTTTGTTATACAGAATTACATGTATTATTAACCATTGTCTCGCACACACATACACAGACAAAGACACAGACAAATACACAAACATACATGATTTGTATATTCCTTTTCTTATATATATGCAGGGTTGCTCAATTTTAAATATATTTAAAAGAGCTTTTTAATGTATATACATGTCTCTATATATGGCACTTTTCAATTAGTTTATATATATATATATATGTATGTATGCTGCAAAACCTTTCGACATGTATCTTGTTCGTTTTCGTCTTGCAATTTTACCCGAAATTACCTGAAATTGAGAAAAAAAATAACATCTATGCCTGAGGATTGTAAATGGTTTTACCGAAATTACTTGAAAGCAATATGGACCGAACACCTATTCTATTGTATAATTAATAAAAACAAGGACCGTGTTGTTCATTGAGTGGTTAGGGAGTTAATGCCTTCTTAGTCTGTTAGCGAAGTGAATTAATGACGTTAACTTTATTGATTTATATTTTGAATGACTATTTTACAATATTAAAGCTGCATTATTTAATAATAATAATAATAATAATAATAATAATAATAATAATAATAATAATAATAATAATAATGTATGTGTATATATAATGGATCGGAATCCGAAAGAAAGATAGAATAAGGAACAAATGAGCAAATGTTTATAAATGTTTCGGTTTTATTAAAGCTTCATCACTGAATGAAATATGGAAGAGAAAAATATAAAAAATATAAAAATGATATATTCTTTTTATTTTTGTGTTGTTTCTTTGTTATTGGTAAAGTAGACCTGCATCTGTCTTGTCAAGGAGGTTTCGGGTGTGACAGTATTGTGAGTAAGTGTAACATAATTCACGTTTGTCTATACAAGATTCGTATGTACATTCGTTTGTGTGTTGTAGTAGACACACGCAAAAAAAAACATATACATCATCATCTCTATATACATTGGCATCTCGTTGTATATTCGTTTGTGGACGAACGCTACCTGACAACACAGATGCATGTGGAGTCTTCTTAACCAATGAAAAACAAACAACACAAAAGATAAAAATACTAGAACTTTTCTCTTTCTTTATTTTTCTCTCTGGTGAAGGTTTAATAAAAGTGAAACATTTTAGATTTATAATATATATATATATATATATATATATATATATATATATATATATATATAATATTGTATACAGAAAAGTTACTTAACTGTAAATATCAATATTTGATGTTTTCCCGTCTTCGAAGTTTCTTGGAATTATCCATTCTTCAAGGAGTATGTTGATTAATAAGTTTATTTCCAATTTTTATTAATATTTTATTACCTTATTTTTTACAATTGGAAATAAACTTATTCAAACAATAGACCCCACGAAGAATGTATAATTCCAAGAAAATTTCGAAGTCGGGGAAATATCAAAAATTGACTTTTCTGTATATGATATTATCAAGGCTTTATTTTTAATATTAATATTATTTTCATATTTTTGATATTGAGCACTATATGGAAATATGTTCATTACTTTTGAAATATTACATTATTAAATTTCACACACACACACACACACACACACACACACACACACACACACACATATATATATATATATATATATATATATATATATATATAGGGCGTATCAAAATACTTTTACAAGCCCTCATACCCAAACAAGGACCAAAAGCCCATATAAACATACATCTGCAAATCCTTCATTTTTGAGTTATTAAATATAAAGACTGTTAACGATAGATAGCGCTGTGTCGAAATGTAGACTAGGTTACATTTGTCATTCGTATATATTTGTACCTAGTCTTCAACGTTTAACGTGTGTAGTAGTGAGTTAACTGAGAAGTGTTCCTTTTGACAATGGCAGGATATTCATTTCGTGACGAGGCAAATACGATTTTTACATAAGGCCATTTATATATCATATTGCATTTCCAGACGGAAGGCAACTGAGTCATGTAAACTTTCCTGGCACCACAAACTGGATCGATGAAGACCACGAATAAGACATTCCACAGGCTGTCGGGCACGATCCAGGTATCAGCACACGTCAAGTGGCCCTAGCATGTCGTACATAGAATAGTACTACATGGAGGGTACTTCAAGAGCACCCCCTGTATCCGTATCATTTGCAACGTGTACAGCGTCTTTCGCTCTCTGTTCACTCACCACGGGGAAACTTTTTGTCCGATGGTTTATTGCACAAACTGCCGATACGTTATTTGTCTCTTTAATCTTGTTTACGGATGAGGCAACATTTTGAAGAGATGGATTAACAAATTTACAAAAACAACATTTGTGGGCGGATGGAAATCCCCATGGTACAATACAGGCTAGATACCAGCATCAGTCTATGATTAATGTGTGGGTGGGAATTGTAGGTGTCTGTGTGGTAGGTCTATATGTTCTCCCTTCACGTCTTCCAAGAGCTGTCTACAGGAAATTTCTAGAACTGCTAGTGGATGTACTCCTGCTAATACAATGACGAATGTGGTTCATGCATGATGAAGCTACAGCACATTTTAGTCACATTGTGCGCAATGCACTGGCTAACATCTACCATGAATAGCTACCAGGGATATGTAGGGGGTTCCATAGCCTGCACGTTCCCTCGACCACAATACTTTGGATTTTATCTGTGGGGCTAATTAAAACAACTGGTTATCCAGAGACGCTTCATCAACGTGTTATGGGGGCCTCCGAAACCATTCGACACCGGGCGGGCATATTTGAAATGATCCAACAGTCATTGATCATCCAGGTGCATCCATGTGTAGAAGACATCGGAGGAAATTTTAAAACCATTTGGACATATGTTTATATGGACTTTTGTACTTGTTTTGGTGTGATGAACCCGCCTCCAAAGTTTGGCAAAGTATGTTTGAGACACCCTGTACACACACACAGAGAAAGTGAGGGCGAGATCGTGTGACTAAAAGTGAACTGAAAAATATACTTTTACATCTTGTGGCTTTATTACTTAATTTTCTAATGAAAATAGCTTGCTAGATATATCTTTAATTCACTTGAAAAAGTCAGTCCCCATCGCAAATCCGCAAGCCTCTATTGGACCAATTGATAATAGTTTTAAACTGAAATCCTTAGTTGTTACTTGGAACAATAGGCTCAAATTAAGATGTTAGCATGGACCTTACGAGATATTTCTTTTATCACGTCACCACCAGAGAATGTCACTTAAAAAAAAGAATAGTGAAAATAAGAATTCTGATGTAGCAGAAAATTTCTCAGGAATTTCGTGAGAAAATCACCACAAGAGATGGTGCAAAAATGTCATTAGTTTAGTTTTTCGTGCTAGCAAGCCAAAATGGACCCTAAGGACAATGAGAAATAAAGGCGAGGTAGGGAAGATATAAAAGATAAATGGAATTTATAAGTAATTGAAATTTGATATTACATGTGTTGTTGGCAGAGTCCCTATGAGTCAGTCCGGGCTTGGAGTATAATAGCTTCTCCAGTAGGGCTTAAATGGTTGAATACCTTTCTAAAAGGGGCCAGGCGTCATCAACTTAGGCGTGGATAACTCTAACAGGATATCCACGATCCCTTGACGGGCGATGGCAACTCAATTAGTTTGAAAGCTGAGTGCGATAACATGCTCGCCATACTTTCCTTACAACTTCAGGGTTCCGACCTCGCAATTTTTCGTGATCTCAGTCTTTTCGAAATACACATTGTTCGCTTATGAACAGGCTAAGTCATCAGTCAGAGAGCATGGAATCCCCTCGGCCATATTAATTCGGTCTAAACCAAACTGTATATATATATATATATATATATATATATATATATATATATATATATATATAAATCTACCTACATACACACACACATACACACACATATATATATGTATATATATGTATATATATGTACCCATATATATATATATTTATATATATATATATATATATATATATATATATATATATATATATATATATATATATATGTATACATTGTTCGTCTGCAAACGATGTATCGGATCTGATTAGACTATTATCAATCAGGGAGCATGGACTCCTCTCGGACATATTAATTCGCTCTAAACCAAACTGCATGTATATATATATGTATATATATATATATATATATATATATATATATATATATATATATATGTACATACATAATAGATGGCCCTCTTATTCGAGGATACCCGTCTATTAGGGCGACTAGCACCCATACAGCCTACCTGTGCTTTATACTGCAACTATACTGAACAGACCTTAGTTACAGTTTCTGGAAGAGACCGAGATTTCTAGCGTGATCAACAATCTGAACAAGGCCTGCACACTCAAATGCTCGGTCACGATGACTTGTGACTTTGGGCTAGCACTGTTATCGACAAGTGTTCTGTCTACCCAATTTAATTCACAAGGCTTGGGTCAACGCGTTGTATGGTTTTTCAGTCACTTTTCAAGGGATCCGCCACCACTAGACCGATAACATCAGGAAGTTTCCTTCCTGAAATATCGACATTGAGAATCGAACCCGGGTCTCGTGTTCAGAAAGTGAACGTTCTAACCACTGGTCTGTCTGTCTGTCTATCTATCTATCTATCTCTTTCTCTCTCTCTCTCTCTCTCTCTCCATATATATATATATATATATATATATATATATATATATATATATATATATATATATATATATATATATATATATATATATATATATATATACTAGGTTTGTTGCTGTGGTAATGGAGATAATGTACGCAGAATGAGGCGGCTTGGCACAGATTGACCTTGAATTCCGTTACGAATACACACTATTATAATGTTCTCGCCCACATCCCTTATTTATACCAGTACTTGGAACGGAAGTATGTAGAATGTGGTCATCTCATCACACCTCAGAACTTTCCAACAGTTACCATGGCTTGTGCAGCGGCTTTTGCCTGAGGACAACATTTCCCAGGTTCGACAACAACCATATTCCTAAGATCTCGCACCTTGCGACGTCTGTTCTCTTCAAAACTCAAAACCAATTTTAAAGGAACACGATTTCAAGACGCCGAGGCCATCCAAGAAAACGCGACGAGGCAGCTGTTCGCTGTCCTGCAAAGTGGAATTCCAAGAATGCTTTCATCAATGGAAACGACACTGGATAAGTTATGTGGCTTCAGAATGGAACACCGAATTAATATATGTAGTTGTTTTAATTTTTATAGCACCAGAAACGATATATATATATATATATATATATATATATATATATATATATATATATATATATATATATATATATATATATATATATACAGTAGCGGCCATAATATAAGGAACGGAAACAACAAAGACATAAATATGTGTATTATTTAAAAAATAATGCATGATTAGAAATGAAATTTTTACCGAATAAAGGTTAGGGTGTAATGCATAAATATTATACAAAGTTACAAAAATTTACGTAATTGTTTTTTTTTAAATAAAGATTAAATGGAACAAAGGAAGTAAGCTACTGGACAAAAGTTAAGGAACGATGATAATAATTTGTATAAACTTTTAATTCACATTGTTATAAAACTCGATGGAATATTTCAACAATAAGCAAAAGTTCATTTATCATTAGGACTTTATTTTTAAGCAATATGGCAAATTCTACACGCAAAACGCTCTCTTTTGAAGAAAAAAACTCATTATCGCTATCAAGAAAAAAAGTCAATTTCAGAAATTTCTGATATTGTTCATAGGTATAAAAGTGTCGTTCATCGTGTAATTAGCAGGTATAAAACCGATAAAACGTTAGATGCAAAACCAAAAACCGGCAGACCTCTAAAAATATCGCAAAGAGGAGATCGAAAAATTGTTAGAAAATCTACAAAAAAAACCCTTTTGAAACTGCTACATCAATTGCCCATAAATTGAATAAAGAGACAGATAATAAGATCTCAAGGAAAACGGTTGCTCGGTTAAAAAAATGCAGGATTGCATGCCGGTATTCCAGCTTCGAAGCCTCTCATTTCAAAGCGAAACCAAGGGGCACGCCTGGAGTATGCGAGGGAAAATGTTGTTTGGACTGTCGCACAATGGGATACAGTTCATTTCAGTGACGAGTCCAACTTTACTATATTTGGATCTGGGGGCAAAACTTACGTACACCGTAGAACAGGTGAAAGACTGTCTTCTCAATGTGTCAATAAAACCGTTAAGTTTGATGGCGGCAGTGTGATGGTGTGGGGAATGATTTCAGCTGCAGGAGTTGGCCCTATCATCATTGTACATGGCAATATCAATGCTTAGATTTACAAAAGGCTTCTTCAGCAGCATGTGGTACCAAGATTACACCATAATCTTTATGAATCTCCTATTTTCATGCATGACAATGCACCTTGCCACAAGGCTCAGAAGGTTATGGCTTTATTTGAAGAAGAAGGAATCGCCCTAATGAAGTGGCCAGCCCAGAGCCCCCACCTGAATCCAATAGAAAATGTTTGGAAGATAATTGGAGAAAGGGTTTAGAAAAGAAACTCGAAAAACCAGGATCACCTATGGGAGTTATTGAAAGACGAATGGGAGGGAATTACTGCTGATATTTGCAAGAAATTAATTAGATCATGTGGCCGACGATGCAGAGAAGTCATTGAAAAAAAGGGGATGTTTACCAAATATTAAATTTTGTTGATATTTTGTTCACAATCAAGTATTAACAAGATCGTTCTTTAACTTTTGTCCAGTAGCTTATTTCCTTTGTTCCATTTAATCTTTATTTAAAAAAAACTATTATGTAAATTTTTGTAACTTTGTATAATATTTATGCATTACACCCTAATCTTTATTCGGTAAAAATTTCACTGCTAATTATGCATTACTTTTTAAGTAATACACATATTTATGTCATTGTTGTTTCCGTTCCTTATATTATGGCCGCTACTATATATATATATATATATATATATATATATATATATATATATATATATATATATATATATATATATATATATATATATATCTGTTATTTACCCATACACAGATGGACTCAGGTACTGCGTTTTAGAGTGTAGTTTCCAGCAGTCAACTCTGTCAGTCGGACTTAACATTCTTGCTCGTTTGTATATGCTTCTATTACTGTTTTTCTGTTAATATATTTCTTATCTCAATCCTTCTCTTTTCGTCTTTCTTTCTGGCTCCAACAAGGCCACAATAATATCCAAATGTAAAAAACGAAGAGTAAGTCTTCAGTGTTCCAAACTTTAATTTAAACAGGGCTCTATACAAAAGTAGAGCAATAAATATTTATTTATTATGCAGTGCTATATTAGAACAAGCACACATCTACTACAAAACTGTACACCTTGTTTCAACATTAAAAACATTTTTTAACGTTTCATCAGGTGGGGAATCACGATGCTAGTCGTGATTTTACACCTCATGAAATGTTAAAAAGATTTTTAACGTTGAAACAAGGTGTACAGTTTTTTAGTGGGTATGTGCATGTTCTAATGTAACACTGCATAATATATATATATATATATATATGTATATATATATGTGTGTGTGTGTGTGCGTGTGTGTGTCTGTGTCTGTGTGGACATTGTTCATTCCTATAACCAGACACGTAAACATTTACATATATACGCGCTATTCCTTATATTCAGCACCCTTACCAAATAAATATTGCATATTTTAAACAATATAATTACACACACCCACAACCACATGTATAGGGTGACCGCAAAACACGGGAACTTTTTAACAATCCAATAAAACCAAGAGTGATGGAAAAAAAAATTTAATTCATAGTAATTGAAACCTTACAACATGCCATTTAAGAAACAATGATGGTTTTTTCATTTTTACGTCCTGTAGATGGCGTCCTCCTGTACGAATGCATTCTTGAAATCTGCTGTTTAGAATCTTCATTGACCGCTGCAATATCTCAGCTGGGATACTTTGAATTACATTCTCGTTACTAAAATGGCGAAATTTTTACTTGCTCAAGGTCACTGTCTAGCAGTGTTGCCCCTTGCACATGTCTGGCAATACGCACTTAAAAAATTCCCGTTTTTTTTGTCACCCTGTATATATATACATTTATATATAGCTAGATAAATAGATTGATAGATATTCGTATATAGATATATCGAATAATAATAGTTAAGTATTCATTTTGACGTAGAAGGTAGTGTTACACAATAGGATCATGCTATGTTCGTTAAGACACCTAAGAGGTCAAGTTGTATGTAAATGATTTTATGTGAATCTGAGGTATTGGAAATTTTTTACCACATAACATCTCAAGATGCTTCTTATGAATTGGAGGTACCCCCACAAAAAAGGTACGAAAATTGAAATGTCTAGAAAGTGTTTGAACAATAATAACATAATGAGGAAAAAGGCCTTAGATAATTTGACACGCACAGGAAAAAAAGAGTAGCCTACCTAACAAGCATGTGTAAGTGGATGACAGGACAAGGACTGAGAAAGATAGGGAAAAGAGTAACCGCACTAAGGTCTACAAGGAGCAAGAATTGGTGAAGAGTTCTTTCTGAAGGGACACGTCACATCGAACATCGAAGAACAGGAGGAGAACTTCAAAGCAGCCATCCGTCTACAAGGCTGAAGCAGCAGCCACTGTCTACAAGGAAATAAAATTATTAAATAGATGAATACTTTCTGGATGAAGTGCCGTTTAGCGAGAAGCTAGTTAATTCCGGACCTGGGATAATAGACAAGCCTAAGTTTAGAATGGCAAATAAAAATCTGTCCGTTATCAGAGACATCCGTCGTGGTGTAGAGATGAATATAGAAGCGGTAGGAGAGAGTCGGCAATCAAAAGAACCCATTTTATACAGGGTTCGTGTTTTCTTTTGTTGCTGTCGCGATGTTTCACCTTCTTATTTCTTTGATGTAATAATATTCATAGATATGTAGGGTCTCTGTCTTAGCTTTAGACGGGAACTCATGCAGTCATATGATACGATGTAGGGAAAGAGTCCGGTATTATGCCATAGAGACGCACATGTACTTTTTGTTCAACTAGAGTCGTTTAAAAGAATATGAACTGTGGGCTTTCTTCGAGAGTAATATACTCATTTCAGAGAATTACTGCGCAAATTGGCACTTCGTAGTATCTGAATATTGTATATATCCCGATGTATTTGTACCCATTTTTCCTCCAAGTTCATATTTTATAAAATTATCTGTTTTTGAGTCTGTTCAGTTTCCATTCGTCCTTCCTTCCTTCCTTGCATTTTTATGTGATTTTCTTATATTTCTTTCTCTTTCTTTCTCACTTTGGTAAAGTCTGCTCTTATTACATCCTTCCTTTCTTCCTATCTATCTATCTCTATATCTATCTATCTATCTATCTATCTATCTATCTATCTATAAAAAAGACACTAGGAAAACTGTAGTTTTAGCCGATACGTTTCATCCTATGTGTATTTTTTCAAGGCAAAAAAAACAAATGAATTTGTTGAAACAAAGTATCTATAAACATCAAATAAAATGCCATTAGCAACAAGGAGAATTTAGAAAGGCTATTGTTTACTCATACGATCAACTGAAAAATTAAATAACCAGCTTAACCGCTGTATATATATATATATATATATATATATATATATATATATATATATATAATAAACCCAACAAGACCTGAGATCGGCAAAATAAGTAAAAAAATTCTAGAAAGGATTAAGCAACAAATTAAAGAAATAGGGCTGCAAATTTGGATTAATACCAAAGACGTGATAAACTGGTTTACTGATATTAAAGGTAAAACAAACTGTACACTAATGCAGGTTGATATTGAAAATTATTATCAATCAATGTCTAAAGAACTGTTCATGAATGCGTTGGACATTGCTACCCAGTACACGGATATTACTGAAGAATAAAAGAACATTATTATAAATGCGAAAAAATCGGTACTGTTACATAAAGGTGAGCAATGGATAAAAAATTCTTACGACCACTTTGACATCACAATGGGATCACTAGACTCAGCAGAGTCTTCTGATCTTATAGGTCTTTTTATATTATACAATCTCACAGCGTACCGTGAAATCAATATAACTGACATTGGTTTATACAGAGACGACTTACTTATGGTTCTAAAGAACTCTACTAACTTTAAAATCGATAAAATTAGAAAGATATTTTATAAAGAATTTAAATGCCTGAACTTAAAAATTACAGCAAGCACTAAATTGAAAAAAGTTTACTTCCTTGATATAACATTAGATTTAATGAAAAAGGTATACGTACCTTATAACTATCCTTTATATATACACCCTAAATCTAATCGCCCTCCATCTATAATCAAACATATACCTTTATTTATCAGAAAAAGAATAAGTACAAATTCAGCAAATTAGAAGATTTTCAATGAACATATTAATTTCTATAATAAAGCTCTTAAAGATAGTGGCTACAAAAGCCCAAAACTAACTTACATAAAAACAAATGAAAATGGAAAGCATAGAAAAAACAGTAGCAGAAAAATAATTTGGTATACACCCCCATACAACCAAATGGTAAAGAATAAATTAGGACAAAAATTCCTTGCATTAATCGTTAAACATTTTCCTAAAGATAGTAAACTCAGTACTATTTTCAATAAAAATATACTAAATTTAAATTGCAGCTGTACTGAAAACTTATAGAAAATTATTAAGAAACATCATGCTAATATCTTGAATAAACACTTAAACCAAACCTAAAGAAATTTAGACAGTATAAAAATAAAAAAGGACAATAGAAAAATAAAAATAAAAACTGATGAGGATAAACAAAAATTATGTAACTGCAGAAATCCTCATAACTGTCCTCTACAAAATATATGTCGCACGGAATCATTAGTATACCAATGCAATATCTCATCTATTGAGAATCCCCAAAACATAAAAATCTATATAGGTTGCACAGGCCATGAGTTCAAAAAAAGATTCAATCAACATCAAAGCTCATTTCGGATAAATAAATACCGAAATCAGACGTCCCTATCGAAATATTTTTGGCACTTAAAAGAAACGAATAAAACATCTACGGTAAAATGGAAATTAATAAAAAAAGCTAGAATATGTAGGTGATTAAATGACCGATGTCCTTTGTGCATACATAAGAAACTATATATTAAGAGGTTCATAAAAAATAAAAATTTACTGAATCATAGACATGAAATAGCTATTCTTTGCCGACATTGTCAAAAATTTTCCTTAAATAATATTTAAAAAAAAATAAAATAAGCGTCGCTGGTAATATACATATTTATATTTGATATGTAAAAATAATTTAAAAAAAATTAAGTAATTCTTTTACATTTATTTGTTTAAAAAAATCTATGAGCAATTAAAAGTAAATAATAAAATATTTAAAATTGTAGTTGAATACAACGTATTCTAATCCAAACACCCCTTTAAGAAAGAATCTGTATGTACACAAGTATGAATTTAACGAATAAAATGTCAAAACACTTTTTGCCGTAGATAAAAAAACCCAGACGACATGCGGTGAACGGATGTCAAAATTCGTTGAAAAAAGGCACCCCTACCCTACCTAGACTTAACCTCTTTTCGAACGTAACTCATAATTGATACAATAATAGTTAATAAAAAAGAACACGCTACCACTCCTACCTAAATGATTAGATTTCTCTGTATCCTTGGAAACAAAAATTATCAATGTATATGCTATTAAAACTCAGTAAATTTCGAAATAAGTTATTCCAAAATTCGCTTGAAGATGAAACAGAACTAATGCTTTTGAATTAACTATATAATTGAATTTGAAGTTTTTAGTTTGTTTTATTTGAAACATGGTAATTCCTGTGTAGCGATGAAATCATATTCTTATATCAGTTAATATATATATATATATATATATATATATATATATATATATATATATATATATATATATATATATATCGTTTCACCACAAGTAAAGCGATAATGGCACTAAGTGTTGCTGGGAGTGAAAGACAATGAAATAAAATTTAGGAGGAACTGGAAACCCGATCTTGAAATGGAACAAGGATAAACAAGGATAGGGGATCAAACTCTATTCTTGTCCAAGAAGACACGAAAGGAGTGAGTGGCTATGAAGTGTTTCCGATATATTTAAAAAAAAACAAAACTTTTTTTGAAATTTATACATGTTATATCGCTTGCAAATTGACAGAATTTTGACTAAAGTAAATCCGAAAATTGAAAATATTTTTTAAATGCGACCAAATATTGTAAAATTAGGCACAGAATCGCGAAATTAAATTCCTAAAATATCCAATATTTGTTTTGTTTTTTTTCTTTTACAAGCAATAATCCTTGACACTTTTCAGCATTTGTGTTCATTCCTCACGTTTTCTTAGACTCTTGTATTGGACATTTACATCTCATTATCAATTCTCCAGCAATCCAAGGCAAACGACTGCCTGGGTCATCCCATAAATTCTAAATATTCTTCTTCGAGAAGTCTTTTATTCTATGCTCAGAATCGATGTCTTGTTGACAGTTCCGACGTCTTGCTAACTTTAAGGCCTTAGAAAACGATTGCAGGTGTTCAGACGAAATCTGTCAATATGTAGCCCCATTCACCTTCCTCTCCCTCACATGACACACGCAAAATTCGTCTGAAGAATCCAATTTATATCATTACTGTACTTCGATCAAATTTTAAAATTTTGTGCCATTTGGCTGTTACACAGAATTATTTTCGTTTTCGATCTATGCTCACTTAGTTTCGACTGAATAATTCAATTTTGGTTTCATTTCACCGAATTCCAGAAAAGACATCGGTTTTTTGACGCATATCAGACGAGGCTGAAAATGTATAGATTTGACTTGTGGAATCTTACATGTTTTGGTGAGGATCAAAATACGGAAAGATTTCAAACCTCATCAGACGTACGACAATGATTTAATGTGTACCCCCAGTTTACTTAATCTTTTCTTTGACTATGCTTTGTGTATTTACAAACACAGATGTGAAGAGATGGGCACAGGTCATTTGAGCATTCCATACCATATCCCAATGAATATCTGTTTTTAATAATTTCACTCCAAGCAAGGCGGGAATTCCACTGGTACGTAGGAGGTTACAGACAGTGAAAGTGAGAGAAAAGACTGAGAATAGGGAAGATTGAGGAAAAGATAAAAAATGAACGGGATTCAAGAAGACAGAAGATGGCGATTGAAGTTGTATTTAAATTTTTGAAAACTGTAGTTTTCAGGGAAGTAAGTAAACAGAAGCGAGTTCCACGGGCGGTAAAAAATTCGAGAAAATAAACTTTTAGTGTAGAAGTGGCGCGTGCATTTAGCTAATTCAATAGTAAGCGTGTGGGACCTAGACGCCAATCTAGTAGCACGTTTGAATTTATGTAACCGGGGCAGCGGGGGTCGGGGAAATTCGTCAGAGCAGTTGGCATGAAAATATTTGTAGAAAAGACAGAGGGCAACCACTCACGCATGTGAAAATAAAACTGAATTCGAGATGCCAAATGAAGATCGATTTCATTTGCAGACGCTTCTTCGGGTTTTGTCAAGAGCTTGAAGCTAAATAGCAGGAGCACCAGATCAGATATGGCATCAGTATATGTCACCAGAATATACCAATAGAAGACGAGTGACCGGCTTTCCCTACCGAGGTTAAAATACTGATAATGAGGAGGGGGGCTATGCTGATGCCATACGTAACCATAGTTGGGGTAAGAATGATCTTGAACAGAAAAACATTTCCAAAACAGAAACTTCGATTTGAAGTTGGAATGAAAGCAGTGATGGCACAAACTCTTAATACTTCATAATAATTCAGGATGTAGAATTTGTAAATATTAAACACCTGGAATAATTGATAGTGGATGTTGATATTATGTTCAATAACATTCTTATCCCAACCCTGAATACCTGCTTCATCAGCATAACCCTCTCATCATCAATACATTGGCCTCGGGAGGGAAAGCAGGATCATTGGCGTCTATTGGTAGACTCGTTTGGAAATGTTTAAATGGTCAGTAACCATCAAATCCCTTTTGTGTTTGTAAACGTGCAGGGCAAATCTATTAACACGATTCAAAACAATTGCTGATGCTTGAGTTTGATTTTGAATATACAGGGTGCCCCGAATAAAACAGGGAATTTTAGATTTACTATATGATGAAAAAAAAAAAATTAACATAAAAAAATAACTATTTTAATTTGAACCCCACATCTAACATTTGTGCTCCTGTTCTGTTTTAAGCTACTAAATTTCTATCCGTTGTTTTTGTTTCAAATAACTGTAACAAAAATTCCAACAATTAAATAAACTGTACTAAATTTCCTGTTTTTATTTTTGTGGAGCATCCTCTATTATTAATGGTTACCTACCGTAATACGTGTGTCATGGGTAGTAAAATAGAGAGTTCGATAATCACTCAAGGCTCCAGCCTTGTGCCCTTATACCAAAATGGAATAATATTCTTTTATGATTTCACCCCAAGCAAGGCAATAAAGCCACTAAGACGAAAATAGTTACTTAATGTTAATGGTTAAAAATATGAGAAAAAAAGAAAAAAAAAACACTATTAAGGAGAGAAAACAAAACAAAAAAACATGAAATAAGAAGATAACGATTGAATTCGCATGTAAATTTTTAGAAACAAAGCAAAGAGTACTGAAGTGTTATGTAATATCAGTCCTCAATATATGGCAGCGGATGCTAGACAATCTTCACACCGAGGAAGGACAGACTCGAAGCAACAGAAGTGTGTTTCTACAAAAAGAAGCTGAGAATACCATGGAGAGAACATGTGAGCAACGACAAAGCTTTAGAGAAAATAGAAACAAAAATGGCATTAGAAAGAAACAATTGAAATCTCTAGGGCACGTAATGAGGAAAGAGAGTTTGGAAAATCTGATACTCATAGGACAGATTGAAGGCAAGAGGGACAGAGGAAAACAACGCATAACCTACCTAGCGAGTTTGAGTAAATGGACGGTGGAAAAAGTTTAGGGGAGTTTATTAAGAGTTACAAAGGACAGGAAATTGTGGAGCGCCATGATCACCAGCATTTTTAACGAACACGGCACATAGAAGATCAATCTTTACTGAAAAGCAAGAAGCCAGATGAGAATTCCACAAGTGAGAAGTGCGAGAGAAGAAACTGTTAGCATAGAAATTATGGTTACATCTAGCAATTTAAATTGTAAAATGATGAGACCTAGCCGCCAATCTAATACTGCTCTTATATTCGTAAAGTCTAGGTACCAAAAGAGAAAAGCTCGTCAGAACCTTTGTTAGTCTATAGTGTGCTTTCTGCAGGATTTTTTTCTTCTAGCAAGCTACACTTACAGGCTTACTTACTTGCAGGATGCGCAATAAAAAAGCGCCGATATTTATTGTCACTGTTTTATCTTTCAGGAATAATTGACCTTGAATAATTTTTTTTAATATTTATGACCTTGAATAAGCACTCGACTCTCGCGTAATTACTTAACTCTGATTGGTTCTTTTATGATTGATCAATTGCTGCTCGATCTTGTGACTCGTCGTTTAAAGGGTAATTGCAGACAACATTCGTCTTTCGTTCTGCTCTTCTCGTGTGGCTAAACAACTCACTGATTTTGAGCGTCAAGTTATCGTACTTTTGAAAGAAAAACATCCGACATGGGGATTGACGAAATATCCAGAAATTCTTGAATTTTTCAGTTACATCAACTGTTGTCTCACGCCTTTTTGAATTTACCGCTTTTTTTTACTGCGCACCCTGTAGAATAGAGTTGGATTCACACAGAGTGACCTACTACTGCGTTCCTATGTCAGATGCAGGTAAATGATCTCAGATAATTTATCTAACGATTGTTATTCCACATGTTTCGCAAGTCGTTGAAATTAAAATGTATACTTTTTGATGGCTTTATTGATTTGGATGCTAAATTTGGTTTTGGTCCGATATTCGTATAATGGTTAAATAATGATTGTTTAGTTTGGTACTATGTCATAATCATAAGGACCTAGTGTGGAACTAACTTATTATAAAGGATATCTGAGAAAGTCTGGCTGACCATTAAACTCTAACTAGGTGTGCAATATCTAATTTCATTATAAGAAATAAACTTGCGTCCATTTTTAGCCGACTAAAGAACGTATTGATTTACTATTAAGATAAACGTCAAAGCATTAAAGAATTAACGCCTAAAAAGAAGCGACGGTGTTTGTTTGTTTTTTTTTTGGGAGTTGATATTTTTAATTTTGGTGTTTTCTTTTTTAGTTTTTATCTTCGCAGTTCAGGGTAAAATGAGATTTTACTCTCTGCTCGGTCATTGAGAGCATTAATAAACAAAGGCCTCCATAAAATACACCATTAACGACATGAAGAAAATAGTTATTTTATAGTGTGACTCAGAAATTTATGACAAAAAATATTTCGGCTAAAGCTCTAATTTCTTATCCGTAGGAAAAGAAAGAAACAAAAGGACACAGCCCCCCCACCCCCAAATATGAAGAAAAAAGAAACAAACAAAAAAAGAATTGGTAAATTGATTCCGCAAGATAAATTGTTTTCTATCGTTTAGACTGATATAATTCCTTTCATTCTACATTAGACTTCAGTATGACGATAAACTACAGGCCTCTGATCGGGAGGTCTTGAGGAGCCTGGAACCACCCCTTAATTGCTGTTGTTCCTAGGTCTATCCTTACCTGAGGAAGTATCACTTGTTAGGGCCCCAGCTATGTGCAAATAGTGACCCCCCCCAAAAAAAAACTATGAAAATACAAAAATAATTTTTTATAGTAAAAATACCAGCAATATATTTTTATATATTGGGTTGGTGCATAATTATCAGGCGTTTCTGTAGGCGAGCTATTTGCTAATAAAAATTGGTATTTTGTTTACTTGTTTTAATAGAAATGTTATTTTATTTTCAGGTTATAATACTGCTTGTCGATAATCATCCTCATTTAAAAATGTTATTGTTGAATTGTTATATTTCTATTTTCCTAATAAATATCGTTGAAAAACGCCTGATAATTATGCACCAACCCAATAGTAATAAAAAAACAACAGTACCTATTTGTATTAAAAGTATTAGGGAGAAGTGGAACTCCTATCCAAACAATAAACAGTTTAAAATTAAAGAAACTTTAGAAGAATGGCATCAGAAACGCCAAAGTAGAACAGAAGAGATTATATTTAGGTTCCATATTGAACATACTACCATAACCCATTCGTATATCCTAAAAAAAGATTATGTTTAGCATACCAAGAGCCATTTACCATAAAACGCAAACTGACAAACTTTAATTTTAATTCAATCCGCTTAAAATATTACCAAATAACAAACTTCAAAAAGCTTTTCAAAAGACCGATTAATTTTACACATTCCAGTTTCTAAATAAAATTAAAATAGTTTCTAAAATATAATTAAAAGGAAAAAATATAAGAATATCTACTAGGAGTCCTTCTGTATAAGATATGTTTTCTGACAGTTTAAATGCAATATTTTATTTAGAAAAATATTAAACTTCGGCATTAAAAGATTCAATGAGTTGATATACTGTAAACCAAGCCAAACCAATCATTCTACATACATATACATGCATATATATTTCTTTGCAGCTTGGTTGCGCGCGTAGTCGAGTGGTTACCACATCTGATTTCCAGTCACACGATACAGTTTCGAATATAATCATATTCAATTTATCAAGAAGTGGTCTTCTTTAAGTTATCATGTTATCATATTCTAGCGCGCGGCACTGTTGGAAAGTGCTTGAAAATCATGTCACTGGTTGACCCAGGCCTTGTGATTAAAATTGCATTGACGGAATTATTCGTCGACGGGTCTGGAAGTCATCGTGCTTTGAGATTACTGGCCTTATTCAGATTTGACTCTCGCCAAATTCAAGCGTTATCTCTCAGAAAGTTAAACTAAGCTTTATTAGAGTTGCAGCATAAGCCACAACTGGGCTGTTTGAGTTTTGAACAAAAATTTTCGTGAGCAGGCGACTGTAACAGGGTTTGGCTAACCGCCCAGGCATACTAAGATACGAGTGAGCAGCCATTATTATTAATATAGGCGTAATATCTAGAGTGTACTTGTGTTTAACTTGAAAGCCTCCTTTTTTTAAAGAACGTTAAATTAGACAATGGACATGTGAATAAATATTAAAAATTGTGGAATTGGATGGTAAACAGAAGAACTCATATAGTTATATAGACATTTAGCAGAATTTAAATTTAAGGAAGTGAAATAATTCTCACCGCAGACTGTGCTGATATGACAGCAAAAAGTAACTTGTTATTCTTTATATAAAGTCATAAAGACATGACTGTACATAACATTTGTAGTCAAATTGTGGGAAATGGTATGAAGAACATTTACATTCTAATTCATCAGAGCTGATTCAACTTGAAGACGAACTGTAAATAAGTGTGGTTTCTCGTCTTCAGTAGTCAGATCGTTTCTCACCATACCCATCTGTTCAGGCTCGTTCGTGTTGCTTCTGAGCCAAGCTGTCGTTTAAACTGTAACTGTGCTGAGCAGACCTGAGTTACTAGTTGATTATTCAAAACATTTTGACGCACTGAAGAGACGTCTTTGTAGTTATACTGACAGGTTGACCAAGTGGAAATGATCTAGTTTCCGAAATGGGGCCTACATAAATATTGATTTCATACCTTCACATTTAAACAAGTTTTTATTAAAATTATAGCGGATAAAATTTATAATTCATTTATATATTGATTATTAAACGATGCTATGATTTAACATCAGAAGTTCAGTTGTCATCAATAATAACTTTGAAAATATTGGAAAATACCACAAAAAATAAGTTAGACTGATCTTGTAGGCTAAATATAACAAAACTTGTTTATACAGGGTGCGATTGATAAATTGTCGTCAAAATTATGCAAAAATGAAAACAACACTGACATCTCATTTTACCATATATTTACCAAAAATTCACAAAAATATCTTGAAATATTAAAGAGTAAATGTTTCCAGTAAAATCATCATTGGCTTCAACCACGGCCTCCAGATGACTTTGGAATGTCTTGTAACTCTTCTGGACAGTCGCCTTTTAGTTGGTGAATGCTGCGATAATCCTTGTCTTTCGTTCAACAACGCCTATACATAATAATCAAGGAGTTTGCAGTCTGGGTGGACAGATGAAAGGGGTGATATGGTCGCAGAAACTGTCTCACCGCCATAACTGTATTCTCCTACTTATGTGGCGTGGTGCAGAATCCTGTTACCAGATATAGGGTCTTCCAGCAGTCACCCTCTTGACCCAGGGCAGAACTACCTCCTCAAAGCACTTGATGTAGGTATCCGTGTTGAGTCTTAGGCCCTGTAGTAAGTTGCCTGGAGACATAACGTCGCCATCACTAGTGATCACTCCAAATACCTTCGTAATCACCAATAGACTCACCCAACTCTTATCGAATCCTCTGCACTGTCCCCAGATTAACTCCCAAACACTCTGAAATATTCGTATTGAACCTCTTGGTGCTAATGTCAAGCAGTACACCCTTCTAAATTTCTGGTGGAGTGAATTGTGTCATGGTGCTCTTTTACTCACAGACGGTGCCCAACTGACCCTATTATACTGCGCGAAATTAAAAATATGAAAAAGGGCAACATTTAACCCGTCGCACTCTCTCTCTCTCTCTCTCTCTCTCTATATATATATATATATATATATATATAAAACTTCCGTCAATAACTGCATATAAAACATAAAAATCGAGAATTATAGGAAACCAATTGCTGACACCCACTGACGAACGGACGGAAGGTCCGACTACGAAACTCTGGATGCTGGGGTTAACGTCAATCAGCTAAGTTAAAAACGTATTATATATATATATATATATATATATATATATATATATATATATATATATGTGTGTGTGTGCGCGCGCGCCCGAGTATGCGATGTCAATGTACGAGTGTCACTGGTACTTTGCATCCCAGTACTACCTGCCGCCTGTTCAAGTCATCGGAAACTAAACAATTTTTCCCATGTGTCTTTCCTGGTAAGAATGGTGGCTATACAGCACAGCCGGATTAGGAACAAGATATATCAAAGGGCAGATTAACCTTCTTCTCGGCTGAATACCCATCTAGCACAATGCGGCTAGACTGGGCTCCATTTTTAAGTGTGCAGCCATTCCGCCGATACGAGTTCATTGATGAGCGGAGGGCTTGTAGACCGAAGACAGAGGCCAGGGTGTAGAGTTTCTCGCATGAGAGATCAACTGTGAATAGGGCGGAGCTTCAAGTTGCAGGACATGTTGAGGGAACTAGTTAGGGGCTTGGCGACACTGTGATTGGACTGATGATGATGATAACTCTTTAGTCCAGGTGGATGTGAGAAATTTAAGTAATGAAGATGGAGATTTTTGAAAGGATATTTAAAAAATTATTTGACAAATTTATTATCTTTATATGGAAGAAGACAAAAAAGAAAAAAGGCTATCATGCGTAATCGAATTATGATTTGAATCTTATTCTTGAAATCGATTATTTTCTTATCGAATCTTATTATTCTTGTACGTGATTATCTTTTTTTATCCAATCCTCTCATTCTTGAACGTGATTAACAAAATTTTATTCTGACGTTCGTGAATATTTTTGCTGACATTATTGATAAGAAACAATTTTAAAATATACTTACACTAGAATTAAGAGTATGTTTATATTTTTTTCAACACCTGCATAGTTATTTTGTAGAACCGTTTTTATTCCAACTTCTTTAGTGACGGTTTGAATTTCGTTCTAAGGATCGCAGAAGATTTTTCTTGATTCTTTGGTTATATTTCGTAGTGTATTTGGCGATGTCGTATACTAAAGACTTTCCTTTTTTTATTTAATCCCTGTAAGCTTAACATACCATCTACATAAAAAATAAAAAATAAAAAAAGATCTTTTTATCCCTGAATTCGCAAATTTTATTCAGTTTTTTTTAAAGGAAATATTTGTTTAATTTTTAGAACAGCTTAGTTTTCACTCATTTTAGCATTCGGCCGGACATATAGTCTCTCTGTAACACGTATCAACGGCACAAAGATATAATCTTGCACGCATTCCCAGTGTGATCCTGTTTATTTATTTACTCTTGTCAGATAAGTTATTCGTTTGTTTATTGCTTGTTTTCAAGAGACTTTAGCATATATTTCACCTTGTTTTCTGTTTCTTTTTCTCAGGAAAGGAAGAAGATTTTCTTGAATAAAAACATTTTGGGGAATACTAATGTTTTAAAAAATATTTTCTATATCGATGTCAAAGCATTTTCTCGCGGGGAAGTGGGTAGTATGCTCCTTTGAACCGAAGAGCTATACAAGAATGAGTTCATCTCCTGGGAGGTCCAACATAGCCAAACATGTCAATGGATAAGAGCTAGAGAAAAATTGTAGTCACCTAGAGAAGTAGAAATGCTTCAGCTGCAGAGATCGACAAACATCAACAGGCTGATACATTGTCTTGATATACAGTAATTGATGGCGGATAATAAGTTAATGGTCAACTACAAAAGCATATACATAGCAATTCTATACCTTTTGAATAACGACGCGGCAAACAATTTTGCAATTCAGATGCGGCACATTTATCTATCTATCTATCTATCTATTCCAGTCTACTATCTATTCCAGTCTAATATCTATCTATCTATCTATCTATCTATCTATCTATCTATCTATCTATCTATCTATCTATCTATCTATGTTGAACTCGAATTATTTGGGCAGCAAATACACTCAATTCAAATTCATATATATATATATATATATATATATATATATATATATATATATATATATATATATATGTGTATATATTTTTTTTATTTTTTTTTATAAGCGTATCACCCCAAGCAAGGCCGGTGGCCACTATCACGCAAGGGGTTACAGAAGGGTTGGAGGAAGAGCAGATAGGAGTGGTAAAGGAAGGGATGTGGAGAAAGAGAAGGACGGAGGGTCGATCGAGGTAGGGGGGTTACGGGAGATATAGAGCGAGAGCAGATAGGAATGAAAGATGTCAGGAAGTGGATAGATCAAGGCAATTGGAGATGACGATTGAATATGTTGTGGATTCCTGGATGATATCCGGTATCAAATAATAACAAACGCCAAGAATGAATATAGGAAATAGATGTATTAACGTAATAATACAAACTGGTAATACAGGTTAGTAGTTCCAGGAATGCGGGGTTAGTTGACAAATATATATAAAGTCTTTGGTATCGACGTATCGCTGTATGACGTCTTACTGAGTCTAAGTGCTCGTGACTCTGAGTCTTGCCGCTACGTTATTCTACTCGACCTACTCTACTTTCACTACTACTCTCAACGTTCTGCCGGGTATTCACTGGTAGTAGTATATGTATACCTTGGGTGAGTTCATTTGTGTAAAAAGGGGAGATCCCTCAACACCCCCTCCTTAAATCCCTTTGGGGAGAGTTAGTATTTTTTCCTCTTATGGTCGATAATCAGAGGTTCGGTAAATTTTCTCTTCCTGTTTGACCTTCTAATTTCTGTGTCTTCCTGAGGTCTTTGAATCTCATTTTGTATTTGGTCAATATGTCTTCTGTGGGTAGACTTTTTGCCTTGTACTGTGGACATCACAATTCCTAGTCTGTTAATTATTGTACCAAGTTCGAATGATCTCTTGAGTCCTATAGATGTATGCCGGTTTTTGTTCTTGTTCGGCAATAACTTTTCACACACAGACCGTATTCTCCGGGAAAACGTCACGTTTTGCTTCTTTTTTATTGCTGGTTGGACATTTTCTTTTAATTCAGTTCTAGCGGCAAACTTGTTACCTCGTCCCAAACCGCTCGAAAATACTTCGGGACATAGATTATGTAATTCTTCCTTTAACTTTGTCGCTTCTGATGGTTCGCACTTTATCTTTTTACAAAAAGAACTGATAGGTAAATCTCATACGTCGAACTTTTGCATCCAATCTGTGCCCACCAGATTTTCTGTATCTTTCATTACGAATATCTTGAGTTTTTTAGTTTTTCCGTGGAATTTCACATTTAAGATCACTTCTCCTTCGAATTTTTTAGGCTTCCCTGTCACTGACTTAGCAATTTTCTGCGTATGTATCATGGTCGGTCTATTAAGCTTTCTCCATGTCTGTAGGTTAACCATCGTTAGATCCGAACCTGTATCTAGTTGGAATTTTATCTTTTTATTTAAAATTTCAAGTTCCACGTATTTTCTTATATTAATATTATCTTCGTCGTGCATTCTAGTAGCTCTTATCTTACTAGTAAATTTTCAGTTCCTACATTGGGATGCCTTGTGACCCATTTTTCCACACGCTAGATATTTTTTATACTTAAACGAGAATCCTTATTCCAGTGTAGTACTCAGCATCGGTAAAATGCAGATGGGGGGGGGTGCTTATATTTGCTTAGATTTTTGTCATAATTTGTCCTATACGTTGTACTTTTTCCATTATTGTAGAATTTTTGTTTTCTTTCCGGTTTGGGTGAAAATCTTTTTTCATTATTATAGAATTTTTGTTTTCTTTCCGGGGAGCGTGAAAAACGTAAACTTTTGTTCAACTTACGTATATGTGCTACTCCTGACTCCTCGATATCCTTTGAGTCGTTCTTTATACACAGGAATTTTTGGCAGTCTTCTGATAATTTTTGTAGTGTAAATCCAGGCTCATTTTGCAGTTTTGAAAGCATTCTTTTGCGCATTTCACTATCCTTAGCTGAGACTAACCCTTGAACAAAAATAAGACACTTGAAATTATCCGGAGTTAATTCTGCCAACTTGAAGTCGTTGCAATGTTTGTTCACGATTGCAGCGAACGTGGAGTAGTCCTCCTTTTCGTCCTTTACTAGGTTAAGACATTTCCACCTTCTGTGAAATAGTGACGTCTTTGGACTGAAAAGCTTTGTAAGGCATGTATCTGCTTCGTCAAACGTTAACTCATTTGTCGTTTTTGGCAAGATGTAATCCACAAATTTTGTGTATTCGTCTGTTCCTAATTTTCTGAGTAACAGACGTAGCTTCTTTACTTCTGCCCAGTTTTGACAATCGATGTTGTAGATGTCTTCATAACGTCTGAAATAATCCCCGAAATTTTTATCCTCTTCTAGGGAGTAATTGAATGTCTCTATCGTATTCCACACTGCGTCTTGGGAAAAAGTCACCTCTTTTTCGATATTTTGGTGTTTGTTACCCGCTACTTTTATTATTAGTTACTGGATTGGCATTTGTCTTTCTTCATTTTGCATTTGTCTTTCTCGATTTTCCTTCTGCGTTTGTAGTAATTGCATTTGCCACTTCTCTTTCATTCTTTCTTGGAGTTGTAATTGCTGTTCATTTTGGTATTTTACAAGTTCTACTAAAATACTTTTAAAATCCTCCATGATAAGAGTCTTACGAAAAGCTCGATTTTCCGTATTTTAATCCTCGTAAATCTTTGTCGGCAAGTTGCTGTGGATACTGGCAAAAACGGTATATTTTTTTCTTTTGAGTCTCCGAGAAGTGCAAATTCTTGCCGCCCAAGCTGTTGTGGCGAGAAGAGAGAATTTCTTTCTTTCTGTGTAGGTCCCAATTTCTCGTCACCAAGTTGTTGTGGTCGGCAAGGGAGAATTTTTCTTTTTTTTTCCTTTCCCGTGTGAGTTCGAATGCCACGTCGCCAGTTATTGTAGACAACGAGGGAGAATTTTGTTTCTTTTTTCTTCCCGTGTGAGATCGAATTCCTTGTCTCCAAGTTGTTGTAGACAACGAGGAAGAATTTTTTTCCTTCCCGTGTGAGTTCGATATCCTCGTCGCCAAGTTGATGTCGACGAGAGAGAATTGTTTTTTTTTCCTTCTTCCCGTGTGAGTTCGATATCCTCGTCGCTAAGTTGTTGTGGATTCCGGGATGAAATCCGGTATCAAATAATAACAAACGCCAAGAATGAATATAGGAAATAAATGTATTAACGTAATAAGACAAACTGGTAATACAGGTTAGTAGTTCCAGGAATACGGGGTTAGTTGACAAATCTATATAAAGTCTTTGGTATCGACGTATCGTTGTATGGCTTCTTACTGAGTCTAAGTGCTCGTGACTATGACTCTTGCCGCTACGTTATTCTACCGACCGACTCAACGTTCCACTACTACTCTCAACGTTCTGCCGGGTATTCACTGGTAGTAGTATATGTATACCTTGGGTGAGTCCATTTGTGTAAAAAGGGGAGATCCCTCAACAATATATATCTATATAAGGCATAAAAATGACATAATTTTGTAGCCTAATAACATAGCCCATTCTCGCACAAATGATCTCTAATTTTAACAAAATGTGTAAAACTAAGTTGACTGTATGGACTTTTTCAATGACAATCTACCATATTTTTCTCTAATAAGATTTCTTGAATGCCAGTAGAGGAAAATAAATAAACACACTGTTTAGTAAATAAACAGAGCGTCTACTGGAATAACAGTATCTACTAAAATAACCTTAAAGTAATATATATACGAGATGCGAGGTGTAAAGTGTCACCATTTTATATTTGTAAATTCGCGCATGCGCCTAGTTTGTATTTTTGATCTTGTCGACTGAACAGTATAATAGGGTCAGTTGGGCGCCGTCTGTGAGAAAAAAAAAGCACAATGACTCAATTCACTCCACCAGAAATTTAGAAAGGGTCGGATGCTTGGCATTTACGCCGGAAGCTCCAATACAAACATTTCAGAGAGTTTGGGAGTCAAATTGAGGACAGTGCAGAGGATTCGAAAAGAGTTGGATGAGTCTAATGGTGATTACGAAGGTGTTTAGAGTGCTTACTAGTGATGACTAAGTTATGCCTCCATTGATTTCCACACAGGGTCTTAGAATCAATACGGATGCCTTCATCAAGTGCCATGAGGAGGTAGTGCTGCCCTGGATCAAGAAGTTGCCTGTTTGAAGATCTCATGTCTGGCAACAGGACACTGCACAATGCTTCACAAGCAGGAGAACCCAGCCAATTTCTGTGACGAGTAGGAGAACTCGACAACGTCACCCCTTATATCTGTCCACCTAACTCCCCAGACTGCAACCCCTTTGCTTATTATGCATGGGGCGCAGTTGAGCGAAAGAGCAACAAAACTCCTTGTAACACCAAAGATGAACTGAAGGCGAGGATTATGGTATCATTCACCAACTTAAACAAAAAGACGATCCAGAAGAGTCTAGTCGTGGTTGAAGCCAATGGCGAATTTATTGAATGAATTTACTTTTTAGTATTTCAAGATATTTTGTGTAATTCTGGTAAATATGACTGTTAAAATTATCCATCACACCTTGTATATATATATATATACACACAGTGTAACCCGGATATAAGATAACCTGATATAAGAGAAACCCGGATATAAGAGAGATTTTATCTGGTCCCAAATTAGAGCCTGTGTTAATGTATATAAAATAGACCAAACCCGGATATAAGAGAAACCCGAATATAAGAGACTTATTTTCCGGTCCCGACAACTCTCTTATATCCGGGTTAAAGTATATATATATATATATATATATATATATATATATATATATATATATATGTATGTGTGTGCGTGTGTGTGTATATTTGGGCTGCAACATTTCTTTTAAACATTTTCCGTTAGACATGACAGACAAGGAAAATTTAATTAATTCTTTATTTAGATTTTCCAGTGCGAGTAAGGGAGTCCAAAATCTTCCATAATGTCCAGTGGGTACGCGTGTTTGACTTGCTATCGCTGTTTTGGGATTTTCTTAAATAGTGAAATTGGTGCCGCTTTCGCGTGTGTCCTATCCATCAGTTTCTATTTTAGTGAATCCATTTTCAATTAGGAAGGTACAAACAGCGCTTACAGTATAAACAAAGCGTACACATCTCGAAAATTCGTCTGGGTTTAAAAATATGAAGAAATTTTTGGAATGACTAAAATATATTTACGATGCTTGAATAATGTAAGATACAAATGTGATGGTAGAACACATACTAATGTAGCATCGTGAAAGTAATAGGAACTGAGAAATAGAAAAAAAACTGTTTTTTTTTTATCAGGGCGTGGCCAAACAGGTAGCGGCACGTTTCGGTTACTGAAGTCGCTTCTATTGTAATATTGTTTACTTGTTTTTCTTTATTTTTATAAATTAATAAAAGCTATTTAATCTGTAAAGTTACGATACTGATAATTGAAATTGACAGAATAATCTTTTCATATTAAACGAAGGAAAACAAACCAGGGTTCAATTTCTATCTTACATCTTTAAATAAATATATAAAGAACAAACAATAAATAGATTAAAAATGCGTTTTTATTTTAATGATTATTCCATGAAGTTACTATATTATCATATTTTTTTATATTATATTAAAAAAGAAAGAAACCAAGCTTCGATTTTTTCCTTAGAATAAATTTTATTCATCAATATTTTCTGAACGAAAATTATTAACAGTTTTAATTTGTTGCTGTGTTATAGTAAATCGTGTACGTTTCATTATTGAATTTAAAGACTGTAAAATTCTTTTTATTTTGATTCTGCAAAATTAATTGAAAATTATTTTCTTCACAATAAAAAAATCGATATGATTTTAATTTGTATGTTTTATTTTATTTTAATTATTCTGTATTAGTAAAGTTACAATATTGACATTTTTGTTGTGCAGAAAATGAAAGACAAATTTTAAATAATTATAGAAAAAAATGTTACATAGCTACACGGGAAATTTAGCTGAGCGTTTGAAGTCTTCTTTTTTGGCTAACTTGTTTCTTGTAGTAATATTATTTTCCCTAGCACAAAAATTATTCAAAAGGACATTTGAAGAACTCGAGGCAAGCATATTTTTCTAATTTTTCAACATTGTGACAATCACCACAAGATTCCACATGAAAAAAATGCTCATTATCTATCAAAACATAAGGTTATATGCATGGCTAATTGCCTTTGATTTTCTGAATGAAGAAAAGAAGAATTTTCTGTCACTTTACCAATAAATATACAATTATAGATAAACAACATTTGTAGCAGTATTGTTAGGATATAGCAGAGAATCTCTATTAATCTCCAGAAAATTTCTGTTTACTTCAAGTATTTTGTCCACATTATCATTTCCAGATATTAAATTCTTGAAACTGTTGCATTTCATTTTCTTAAAAACTTCATAGCACCAATAACTTGCTACGTATAATATAACAGGAACAACTTTGCATTCATTAACATCCTTATCTGTTAAATCTATGTTAAATTTATAAATATCTAAATTTTGCTCCTCCCCTGTCACTTTATCCCATTTAGTTTGTAAATTTTTCAAATCAATACTTTGGTTTATTAAGTGGAAGGCAACATTTTTAAATTTAATTTTTTGAAATATTTGGTCAGTTCTAGAATTACCTATTCAAATTTTATCCCTCGCTGCTTCCTCAGAGCTAGTTTGTAAATTCTTCAAATCAATACTTTGGTTTATTAAGTGGCAGGCAAAATTTTAAAATTGATATCATTCTGAATTTTTTTCTCACTCTAACAATTGACATAAAGATATTATTTTGGTCTTCATCAAATTGCCAGTACTGACCAAATCTATCCTCAAGGTGATCTGTTTGAAATTTACCAGGTAATACATACATCATTTTCAATTCTTCTGTGAAATATTTGGTCAGTTCTAGAATTACCTATTCAAATTTTATCCCTCGCTGCTTCCTCAGAGCTAGTTTGTAAATTCTTCAAATCAATACTTTGGTTTATTAAGTGGCAGGCAAAATTTTAAAATTGATATCATTCTGAATTTTTTTCTCACTCTAACAATTGACATAAAGATATTATTTTGGTCTTCATCAAATTGCCAGTACTGACCAAATCTATCCTCAAGGTGATCTGTTTGAAATTTACCAGGTAATACATACATCATTTTCAATTCTTCTGTGAAATATTTGGTCAGTTCTAGAATTACCTATTCAAATTTTATCCCTCGCTGCTTCCTCAGAGCTAGTTTGTAAATTCTTCAAATCAATACTTTGGTTTATTAAGTGGCAGGCAAAATTTTAAAATTGATATCATTCTGAATTTTTTTCTCACTCTAACAATTGACATAAAGATATTATTTTGGTCTTCATCAAATTGCCAGTACTGACCAAATCTATCCTCAAGGTGATCTGTTTGAAATTTACCAGGTAATACATACATCATTTTCAATTCTTCTGTGAAATATTTGGTCAGTTCTAGAATTACCTATTCAAATTTTATCCCTCGCTGCTTCCTCAGAGCTAGTTTGTAAATTCTTCAAATCAATACTTTGGTTTATTAAGTGGCAGGCAAAATTTTAAAACTGATATCATTCTGAATTTTTTTCTCACTCAACCACTTGCCAACGTAATTGACTTTGTAGCGTTTCCGTTTGGGATCTACTTTCAATTCTTCAGTACGTTTTCTTTTTCTGAAACTTGTCCTTGTATGTTCCACGACGTTGTGATGGGAGCACATGTCGAAAACATCATAAAGCATTTTTATCGGTTCTTCCAACGTTTCAGGTCTTTGATCATGAAGATTTTTCAGCTGATTATGGTGCCTTTTATGGTCAAATCTTTTCCCTTTTACCACGTAAATCAACTTCCCGATTTTTGCTGATATTATGCCGTCTCCCAACGTTTATTTACCATCCTTATATGCTCAAAAAACACTTCATCGCTGACCTTAAAACTTTTGGTGTAGTTTTTCTTATCTGTTCGTGTTTTTTTTTAACTCGGTAATAACTTGTCGAACACCGATTTTAAATTTCTAGCAAACATTAATTCCGACAGCAACATACTTGTTGGTGTATTAGGGTTAGGTGTTACACGGTAAACTCTCAGAAAACTTTGAAGTACTTCCTCATTTACTTTCACAAGACTTACTTTCTTCAATGCTCTTTTGAATCTTCCTACAAACCATTCCGCTTGTCCATTCTACCTACAACGGCGAAGTTGTAATATATTCAATGGAGAACATTTTACAAAAGTCTTCGAATTGCGTTCCGTTATCAGAGACTATTATATCTGATACACCATATCTTCCAAACAGTTCATCTAAGAAATTCGCTGTCACTGAAAATGTTGGATTTTTGCACTTATAAATTTCCAGCCATTTAGTGAAATTATCAACTACCACAAGATAATGTGATCCATTCATAGGGCCTTCAAAATCTATATGCAGTCTTGACCACGGCGTGTTTCTCTTTGGCTAAGGTTCTATCCTTGTGATAGGTAGTTTTGCTGCCAGACCAACCTCTGCAAGCTTTCACTATTTTTTCAATATCTTGGTCCATTCTGGTCCAATATACAAAACTTTTCATCAGAGAGTTCATTCTTGAAATACCAGGATGTCTGTGATGAAAATCCTTCATTATTCACTTCTGTAACACACTAGGTATTATTTACTGCAAGGTTACATAGCGAGTAAGCGTTTAAGTCTGGATTTCGTTCTTTGTTATTTTGGTTTAATTGCTTTTTGTTATTTTTCGTAATAAAGACCTCATTTTTCCGCTTTTTCTTTTATTTCTTCCAGGGTAACTGGTAACTATTGTGCTACGTTGCACAAAATGTTTTATTTTTATTTACATTTCGCTTTTTAGTACTGTAATGACCATGTCTTCAAACGGTTCCGCATTTTCCGATAATAATTTTTCAGACGGTTGGTACTACGTCATAAAATCGTAGTTTAGTATGTTGTAGTCTGTTAGCTGTATACTTAAGTCTTCCTTTCTTTAAATCATATATTGTTAATAGAGGCCCGTGGTCTGTTTGCAAACTAAGATTCCTTCCATGAATGAATTTATGAAATTTCTTCACAGCAAATATAATTACTAGAGCCTCTTTTTCCATCTGGCTGTATTTTTCTCTTTTGGTAGAAACGAGTGTGAAGCACGAGCGAAAGCTTTCATTTTACCTCCATTGTATTTGTGTAAAATCACCGCTCCAATATCGTAGTTACGGACATCTGACACTATTACAGTTTCTGCTTTTGGATCGTAGTGCGCTAATGATAAATCTGACGTATGTCTTTTTTTTTTATTTCGTCAAACACCTTTTGACAGTTATCAATCCAGATTCACTTTACTCATTTTTTCGCAGATCGTTCAGTAGAGATCTCAAATTATGTATATTATGTACATATATTTCATAGTAATTAGTCAGTCCTAGAAAAGTTTGTAACGTAGTCATGTTTCTTGGAGGAGGCATATTTTTAATCGCACTTGCCCTCGACATATCTGGTCGACGACCATTTTTATCAATAATTTGAACAAGGTATTTAATTTTCGTCAAAAACAATTTGCATTTTTCTTCACTGTGCTTGAATCCGTACGTTTTCCGATGCCCAACATGTTCTTTAGATACACTTTGTATTAAAATGTCGTCCAGATACGCCACTGCGAAATCGAAATCTTCAAACATTGTATCCTTAGTTTGTTTAAAAATAGCTGGTGTCACCTTTATACCAAAAGGAAGTCGGTTACATTTATATAATCGTCTGTGCGTATTTTTGGTCGTTAATTCTGAACATTGATTTTCAATCAGAATTTGCAAATATGCTTCAGAGATATTCCACCTTTCATAATGTTCTTCCGCCCATTAACTTTGAAAAAATTTCCTCTGAACTTGGTAATAGGTACTTATGCTTTTTCGAATCAACTGTTAAATCGTCATGAAATCCGCGCAAATACGAATTTTATTATTTTTCCTTATATCCTCAGGTGAAAATACATTTCACATACTTAAGAAATGAATTAAAAGGGCACCTATACCCTATTTTAAAACGCATGTCAAAATCAAAGATAGTAAAAAAAACCTCTGCTGTCCATATTTTTAATGAAAATTTCATTAAGTTGATAAAATAATGAGTTTTGTAGGTGTTTTGAAATTCAGTAATAAAATTCAAAACCATTCGGAAATACTAAACACATAGGCTAAACCATTCAGAAATACTAAACACATAGGCTAAACCATTCAGAAATACTAAACACATAGGCTAAACCATTCAGAAATACTAAACACATAGGCTAAACCATTCAGAAATACTAAACACATAGGCTAAACCATTCAGAAATACTAAACACATAGGCTAAACCATTCAGAAATACTAAACACATAGGCTAAACCATTCAGAAATACTAAACACATAGGCTAAACCATTCAGAAATACTAAACACATAGGCTAAACCATGTGTAAACTTAAAGCAAATTTTACATTTACACATGCATATTTGTGGACATTTCATGGAAATATTTTTTTACAAATAAAAAAATTCAAACGTTTAATGATTTTTTTTTTAAATGTTTATTTGAAATTATTATAAAAATTTCCTTTAAGTATTTGTATCAAAAATTTAATTTTGATGAGTTTAATAATTTCATCCACAGAATTCAATAAATTTTTTCATCTTGGAAGCCTTACTTTGTTTCAATGCCTTGTGAATTATAAAGTCATGAAATTAATTTAATCATTAAGTTTTAATGCTTTTTGAAAACAATATAGAAGAAAATAATACAAAATAAATTACTCACTTTACTATTTTTGTTTGGTACAAAATTTTCTCTTTTGATACCACTTCTCCATGCATCAGATAAATCCGCATCTTTTGGAAATGAAAATACATTCACTTTTAGCTTTGGACATTTGGTCCATTTTGATAATTTCCTTTCCATTTTGGGACAGCACAACCATACAGCATTTGTTTTTGCAAATTATTTCAGTGAAAATATTTAAAAAATATTTACAAAATAAATAAAAAATGAAGCCGAGTAAAGAAAACTCAAACAGTGAAAAATAATGAAAGTATTTCTCCGAGTTTATATTACATATAGTGACGTTAGCACATAGGCCCCGCCCATCGAACATGCCTTCTAACTAGGTGGTGTTGATTGTAGGGATACAAAGGGCCATTATCGGCCTTTGGTTGAGACGATGTCACGAGGGTCGCGTGACGGCCGGTGAGTAAGGTCACTTCATAGAGTGACGAAAACACTTGCTATATAGAGCACAATAGAGATATGGTGTATCTGCTCAGGCCAGTTGTTGTATAGGCTGCAAAGAGAACATATCACAAACGCATTAGGGCGAACAGAAAACTACTACATGATTTCATCAGAGACATAAAAGACACCACCGACTTTTCCCTTTTCACGTTGGGAAACATTAAAAGTAAGACCCTCTTTCTTTTCGCCCCTTTACACTCCTTGTTGGATACATATGTTATAGTTTCTCTGTATGGGGCAAATTAGTAACATGTATGTATATATTGGTATAAAAAGTCTCTAGGTGACTAATGCATGTCTGTAATTAGTTTCTTTCAACTTTCTGTCCGTTTATTAAGGTATTAATATAATAATACCCATAATGGTTTGTTTTGATTTGTTTTGTTTTACGGCATAGCAACCTCAATGGGTTATTTAATGCCAACAAAATTTTTGTTGCTAGTAATATTTTTTTCCTTCATAAATCTATTTTTGGTAATATTTTTTTCTTCAAAAATGTATTTCTGGCAATAATTTAAAAAGAAGAAGAAAGTATTTCAATATCTATTTTAAAATCTATTTTTACACTTTCATAGTGTTTTGACCCCAGTTTGGGGATTAACTATTTGCCCATAGCTGGGACCCTAACAGGTACTACCACCCCAGATCAGGGTGGATCTGGAAACACCAGCAATTAAGAGGTGGTTCTACGCTCCTGAAAACCTCTTGATCAGAGGCGTTGCTGTTGGACGTAGTTTACCGTCATACCCAGGCCGGAATACCCATAATGGGGAAATATTACCGTGAAATATTCCTTTCTTGCATAACATCCCCATTAGTATCAAGGGTTGGGTTCACTTGTCTACCGAAACACGTCACTATTCGACGGCTGATATGTTGCACCTCTCCGTTACCATTTGCAACTATTCACGGCCAAGGGAATTGGTATACTCTTAATGAGGCTTCTTTCTTTGGGACTTAGGTTATTGGCAAGCATATATTCGAATCGCTAAAGATGCTGCTTCATTCTACCCGCCCAGAAAATACTTGATTCCTCATGACATGTTCTATATCTAGAATTAGATCTTTTACCAAAAGTGGAATACTGCTGCCATATCTGGAGCTGCTATTTCCTTACATTTCACCTCTAACAGAGTTAAAGAATGTCAACATGGTCTTGTCGGTGATGAATTAGTTTCCACCTTACAACTTCTTTCTCACAAAGGAAATATCGCAAAACTCTTGCTACTGTAATGCTATTCCCATTGCAGATGGTCTTACGAGCTACATTCCTTACTTCCACCAGTTCAGACCTTTACAGCTAAGACATACATGCAGAGTTGAATCATCCACATTCACTTTGCCTTCTATTGGTAAGAATGAATTTGTATTCAGGACGTTTCTTCTCAAGAACTGCTGCTTTGTGGAACTGACTCCTGGAAAGATACTTCTCAGATCGTTATATTACTAAGCTCTTCTAATCTTAGGTCAACCGCTATCTACATGCAATAATTTAATTTAGTAATACTCTATCATGAGTGGCTCTTGGTCCTTGTATTGGGCGAACAAAACTGCAAAACAAAACAAAACAAAGCACCACGTTCTATAGTTGCAGATCCCTCCTATAAATATATGCGAGTTGTGGACAGCACTCGAGACGGCATGAGATTTTGGCATTGTTTTTGGACTCGATTGCACGTCGAGTTGTTGTATTTACACGATACAAGGATCCTGTTCCATGGCTTCGGCACGTCAGTATTAGTTCAAAAATTATTTTTAGTGGATACTATTGTGTGAGAGAATATTTTCTTTTATTAAGTTTTCTCATGTGCGCAGGCCGATAGACATTCAAAATAAAAAAGGTGCGTCTATTCCATACACGGGTATCCATTAAAAATATAGTTTGAAGTAATAAAATTCATTATATATATATATATATATATATATGTATATATATATATATATATATATATATATATATATATATATATATATATATATATATATAAGAGGTTTTTATTGCCACAGCAGGAAAAATAATTTTATGGACAACGATCATTATTTTATTATTAAAATAGATACAAAAGTATCACATTTAAGATTTTAGACGCCTTTCGGCCGACACTTCTTCAGAAACAAAATCATCGGTATTATAAAACAAAGTAGTTGATAAGATTTTTTTTTACCAACAACAGATACTATATATATATATATATATATATATATATATATATGATATATAATTTTGTATAATTTTATATATCAACAAACAGAAAGAAGAAAAAATTATTTCACAAATATTCTTTGAAAAATTTTGAAACTACAAGTGTCTCTCGTTTCGCGAGCATGTGTAGACGTAACAACATCAATAAACCTAGTCCGATGAAATCCTAACGGATGAAACATGCCACAAAAACTTTCTTTCAATTTGTCATACGATTATATATATATATATATGAAGAAATATAGTCTTAAAGTGTGCTATATTTATGGGATAAAGTGCTCAATATCAGAGATAGAGCGTGTGTAAATATAAAAGTGAACATAGAAGTCAACACTTAGAGGCGACAGTCTGTTTCATGCCAGTCAGTTGCTTGACGATTGCACAGCATGAAACATACTGTTGCCTCTAAGTGTTGACTTCTATGTTCACTTTGATATATATATATATATATATATATATATATATGTATGTATGTATGTATGTATGTATGTATGTGTGTGTGTGTGTATAAATTTTCAGAAACAGTATATCTGTAAAAGGATAATATGAATAAAGATAAAAGGAAAACTTATCTATTCCGACGCGATTCTTCCTTTGAGGGCTCAACTGACATTTCGGCTAACTTCATGAATATTTATGAGCGTTCTTAAATTTAAAAATTTTGAAGAACCAGTAACATTTTTTCTCTTCTATATAAATATTTGTTACAATATTAAATCCTTGCATTTGCCTTGATGAAATCCCTCAGAGTACAAAAGCGTCATTTAATGTGAATCTAAATTTTCCTTTTGGTTTTATAAACACACACACACATACACACATATATATGTATGTCTGTATATATATATATATATATATATATATATATATATATATATATATATATATATATATATATATGTTGGGGTTTCTGCATTCAGGACATGGGACTACGTCTTGTTTTTGTCAGAAATTGGTAGTAATAGGCCTTATGTTTGCCAATAACGTGTAAGCAGGTGGCTGTGAATTAAGAAACTTCAATCTCCTTTATTGGTTTACCTTCAAGGTTAAAACCCCACTCCGCTCGGCTATTTTAAATATAAATGAGGCAAGGGATAAAAAATGGATTGATGCCTTTCTCAAGAGCGCAAGTATAAAGTTAGTGCAATAGCCTCGGCCGAAATTGAACTCGGTCTGTCGATTCTATTTACATCAACCATAACTTTACATCCTCCACACCCACACAGAGTTGTGAGTTCTCAGATGAAACATCTGACAGAAGAAATTATGTGCTTAGTTGGGATTTATGTATGAGAACGTGTGCAGACGAAAATTCGCGTGGCTCTTTTTGACAGACACAGATGGCAATCCTGAAATCCTGGCACCAGAAATGTAAACATTTAGGATTTATGCAGAAACACATGTCCAATTAAACTGATTGCTACCACGTGTAATATCTCCAAGAAGCGAGAATGGTTTGATTATTTTTTTAACCAAATGTTTCTCGAGCCTCCTTAAGAAAATAATGATAATATTATTAATTAGCGAGACCTGCGGATATTTCACGGTGGATTTTTATAATTTACAGAATAGAATCAAATTTAGTTGAATCAAATGAAAGGAAGAAATAATGTTTAAATTTTAAATGTGAGATTTGTCGATAGATGATTAGACTCTTTTCTTAATGTTGGCCAATGTTTAATTTATATAGCCTTGTACAAACTAGGTATTTACTCTGTCACCTCCCTAAGATGAATTGTGACACAAAGTCTTTTTTAAGGCGTGGACCCGAGCGAGTTACACTCATACCAGGAACAAAAATTGCCCGCAGGCCCCGCAACCGTCGGTTGTGTTGGCCTCGGTGCGAGCACCGATCCCACACTCTGGTCCAATTTCAGGGTTCTTAACCTCGGTCAGCTGTTCTCCAGGGCTGGGCACCTTTCAGTATAATTTTCCTCAGTTGCGACTTTGTCCTTTGACGGAGTCGCCCCTGAGTGCAATCTGCCCAAAGACAGAGACGCAACTGTGAGATGATAAATAATGTGTTACGAACTCCTCGAGATGAATTTACAGACTTAATAATTTAATAATGGTCTAGCAGATTTAAATAAAAAAAAAAGACAAACTTCGAGGGACTTGTTGAGTTGCTGAAGTGGTATTTTTTATGAGAGCTCATGGTCGGTGTTAGAATCCAGATAAAATCCGGCAAAAACTCAAAACTGATTTTCATGATGACCAGGTCCTCTCCACTTCAATATAATCTGTTGACTTTCCCCCCATTTGTTGGTGAAAATGATCAACCTTAAATAAAAATGAGGATTATAGAAGGAAAACAAACAATTATATGTTAACATTGGTCATATTATGTCGTTTATTAAAACTAGTAGTACTCGTGAGAATTTTGCGGTTTTCCGCTTTTAGTATGAACCATGATTATAAGTTAATGATTAATTAATCTCCTTGCCAGTTGTGTGACTGCAAAATACCCGCGGAAATTCCGCTATTGCATTGCTAAATATTTGAGATAAACAATTTTAAGAAAATATTACAGAATTTTCTTTAAGAAAGTATTAGGTATATTATTAATATGTTAATTTTATATTTTCTTAAATATTTGTTAAAGAAAATATTTCAATAGCAACCATAAATGAAAATTTAAAAAAAATAAGACGTGTAGAAATTAAAAGAATAAAAATTGACAATTTCACTGAAGCAGACGTTATATGTATGAGTGCATTATCGCAACACTTCTTGCCTTTCTTTATTTCTTTGTTTTTTTCTGTCCTTATTATTCATGCTTTCTTTTTCTCTCTCTCTCGATATATATTTTCTGTCCTTATTATTTATGATTTTCTTTTACATATATATATATATATATATATATATATATATATATATATATATAATATCTGGATAAAATAAATGAAACAAAATTGGGTGTTTTTTTTATGAAAGTATTTATTTCTGTGTTTTTGTATATATTTATTTATTTAATATTTCAGACCACCTAGGTCTTTCCTCAGAAATCAAATGAGATACTGTGTTTGTGTGTTTGTTTACAGCGTTTGTTTACAGCGTTTGTCGTGAAGCGTGCATGTCACGTGATGTGCAATGCGACTTTGTTCGAATTTTTGGGGGAAGACTGATGATAGTGTCTTAAATGTTGTTTAAAAGGTTTTTTGACCATAACTCAAGAAATATTTCTTAAAATATTTTTAACAGTTGAAATATTTATGTAGATGTAAAATATATGTAGACCTAGGTGGTCTGAAATATTAAATAAATAAATATATACAAAAACACAGAAATAAATACTTTCATAAAAAAAACACCCAATTTTGTTTCATTTATTTTATCCAGATATTATATACATATCAAGAAAGTATACGTGGCCTCTCATTATGCTATATATATATATATATATATATATATATATATATATATATATATATATATATATATATATATATATATATATATATATATATATATATATATATATATATATATATGTGTGTGTGTGTGTGTAATTTCTACACAAACATATATATATAATTTCTATACATACAAATTATATTATATATAATTTCTATACATACACATTATTCTTTAGGAGTAATATACATATTATTACTTAGGAATGATATGTATATTTATTATATACTTAATACTTCCGTTATATTAAATCGAGCACTATTTTATGAACAC
>OZ038482.1:91492558-91507558 GCA_964036315.1 Acanthosepion esculentum
TAGAAACTGAAAAAGCCAGGATTTCAACTAAAAAGATCCTTAATTTATATCTGCTGGAATATGGACAATGTGCACATTACGAAAAAGTAGAAACCCAAATTAGGAATACGCGGAAATACTTGTTTCGTGTCTGGAGGAATATGAAAGGTATTCCTCCATTACGAAGTAGTGGAAAACCAAATTAGGAATCCACAGAAATCCCTGTTTTCTATCTGGGGTAATATGAAAGATATTCCTCCATTATGAACTTGCAGAAAACTAAATTAAGAATCAACAGAAGTACTTGTTTTGAGTCTGGTTTAATATGGAAAGTGTTCTCCATTAGGAACTAGTAAAAAGCCAAACTAGGATTCCATCCACCGAAGTTCTTGTTTTGTGTCTGGGGAATATGCAAGGTATCGTCCATTATGACCTAGTTGAATACTGAAGGATCATTCCTGTAGAGGTTTATTGTAAGCATTTCAATCTGATAACCGAAGGATTTCGTAGAACAGCAAAAGACTTTCCACATTTTGTTTTCGACAGACACGTTTAGACACTAGAATTTTATTGGGGAAGAGGTTTTAAAAAATCATAAGTCATGGAGTCATTTAATGTTTCCACTTCATTAAAGTTTCCATATAATTTTTCAGATTTTCTAGAATTGATCTGACAGTGAAGTTTGTCAATTTGAAATCAAGATCGCATGATATATTTTGTTTTTGCTTGATTCTAATTTCCTCAAAATTCAGTTTCGCAAACCTCTCCCACCTTTGTAACTTCTGTTATTGATAGGAGCACGCATAGTGCAATTTGGAGAAAGGCTTCGGTACTATGCAAGGTTTCAAGCGTTCGCTGGGGGTTTGGGGTTTTGACCAGAATTACTAACAAAGTAGGCGATGGAAAAATGCTTAATATAAGGAACAACAATATATTGCCAACTGTTGTAGTGGCCTCCTTCTAAAGAGTCTATTCCGCCTATTATAAGATTAGTAGGAGAGAAGGCCTTGGGGGAACAGTCGAATAGATTGAACGCTGGTTCAACTGACACACACTCACTAGTTATGTAATACTCTTCTGTTGTACTTACTGTTAATATATGATATATCTGCAGCACTTGTTTTGTTATTTCTTTAACCAATTACTTGGTCACAACACCAACAAAATACACAGAAATATAGCCTTGCTTATAGAAAAGATTATTATCATAACGGACAAATAGGTATGTTTTCTCGGATAAGGGTCAGTGAGTGCCTCATAATTGTGAACTAAGGCAAAGCTAAGTTAAACTTTGTAAATAGTAACAACTGATAAATCCCATGGAATTTGTTCAGGCGACCGAGATTTTCCGACATAATATGTAGAGAGCAATAAAAACTTGAAAAAAAAAACGTTTATTTAAGTTGGATTTAAAACATGAATTCAAATAATTTAATACTGGAATAAAAGCCACGAAAAAAAGAAGGAAAATAAAAATAAACAATCAGTTGGCTGGTATCCTCTCCATGAATCTGAGGTACAAAAAGTACACGGAAGATCGATTTTGTCAAATTTCAAATGAACCTATAGCTCTATGGTCGAATGCGAACCAGATGTTTAGTCCTATTGAGAAGAACACTAAATTGTCGGATGTCATCTCAAACTCTTAATGGAAAGACGAACCGGAAGCGGGGACATGTGTACATGTTTTATTTGTTGTCTGTATGTGTCTGCGTGTGGAACTTGAGAATTGTCTGGTGACAGTTTGAGAAATAGTGGAACGCATTGACTCAGCGATATTTCTCTGTTGATGCATGCGTATGAAAAAATCGCGGTGAGAGGACCGTGAACATGGTAATCGTTATCCAGATGAAGAAGATTACAATGTGGCTGAGATAGTTTGCTCGTATCCTACTGGCTGTAGCGTTTGGTGTTCGAAATTAATGTTATGTTTTGCATATCTCTCTACTTAGTAGTAGTCGTAGTACAACTCTACGTGTCCTGAATAGCAACTGGATTTGCCAGGAACAGCTCCCTATATTCACCAGTTGTTCTCTATTTATACTTGTCTGTCTAATTTGCATACCATTCTACAATCTCTCTCTCTCTCTCTCTCTCTCTCTCTCTCTATATATATATATATATGTATATTTCATAATTTTCTGCCTGGTACAGAATTTTATTATAGCAATAAAAAAAGGAAAGACTAATTCGACTTTTTATTATTAAAAAAAGAGAAGCGAAAAATAAAACAAACAGAACCGACCGGTTTCGCCCTCACTCAACAGAGCTAGATCAAGGGATTATATATTGCAGATACTTCCTCCGTAACCAAAGGGGGTGTCTGTTAGGACTTAACGTGCCTTCAGTTTAAATTGTATTCCGTTTTTATAAATATGACATATCGTTTTATTTATGTTTTATTTTTTATTGGTTAGATCCACTGACTAGACCCAAAGAGTTGTAAGTTCAATACCAGGCTACAGCAGTGGTGAACCGACAAACTTGGAGAGTTGAGTTAAAGGGAAATAACTGAGACATCCGGAAGAGGCATAGCATGTGAAACTAGAACAATCTATCCCGATGGACGAAATAAAGGGTTCGAATCGAAATTCCAATCACCTGAAGAAAGCCAGAGTGTACAACGGCCGAAACGTTGTGAAAATGGGAATCAGGATGAGGATAACAGTCCGAATAATGTAAATAATGTACATAATACATTTTATCTGTAGTTGAAACTATAAAACTACGTCCGAAATATTTAGACTTCGGGATTAAATAACCTATAGAGGTTGATATACCGCTAAAAAAATCAACCAACCAATGGAATGGAGGGGAGGAGATGGATTCATATATTTGCAAGGGTATTTGTGTGAAAGTAAATGCAACGGCGTTACTTGGAATTTGCATACGATACAAGACCAATCTCCCTTTCCGGGCGCATTCATTGGTTACACTTAATTGTATACTTAAGAATAATTTATTTTTATTCGGAGATAGGGTAAAGATATTGGTTTTATTATCTTTAATGTTTTTTTTTCTTCTGTGGGCAGATGCCAGGTGTCCTTGCTACATCAGTGCTGACATAGGCGAATGATCTTCGCTTGCTATAAATACACTGCACCTGCTTCAACCTGGTACTCACGCAATCTGGCAGAAAATTAACGAAGCCTAGTAGCATCACCAGGTGCTGTTGGTTGGGGAGGCGTTCTCCCGCTTAATGGTAACAATTTTTTGGTCCCGAAACAATACTTGAAACCAGGATCGTCAACCGATGAGGGTAATTTGAAAGCGTCACTTTTGTTGTCGCTGCAGCAGTTGTCGTAGTAATTTATATTAGGTTGTTGCACATGAAATGACGCATTGATTTTGGTTGGTTGTTGATCCGACCGTCTAACGAAGTAAACTTCTTAGTATATAAAAATCTTGACTTATTCCTGACTCTTCTTCTTGCCAGATAATTTTTATTTCAATATATTGTTACACATAAGTTCAATGAAAACGATTACAATGAAACAATGAGTAATTTTACTGTGAGTACAAACTGGTTAAAAGAACCCTTTTGGCATGGAATCATTACATGCGACGAGAAATAGATACTCATTGACAACAGTAACAGTGATTAGATACAAGTGGATCACCAAAACAATGCCCAAAACCTCCACTGCACCATAGAAATTTAATGGCTACTGTATGGTGGTCTTTCGAAGGGGTTATTCATTATTCATCCTTGACTCAAGGGAAAACAATAACAGCGACCTCGTATTGTGAAGAAATTGAGTGTATGTACGAAAAATTGAAAAAGAAAAATCCTAGACTTGTGAATAGGGATGGTTCAATTTTGCTGCATGACAACGCATGATTGCACGCTTCTCAATCAATTGCCAAAAAGCTGCATAGCCTGAATTATGAAAATTTGCCTCCTCCATATTTACTTGATATTTCATCACTTATTTAAGCAATATATACGCAAGAAAACATTCTCGAATAAGGAAGAGGAAATCGAAGCATTTTAACTGTTTATCATATCAAAGCATCGGAATTTTTTTTAAAGATGGGATTAAGAATTTAGAGGTACGTTGGAGAACAGTCATTCGTCAACATGGTGTCTATTTCACCGAAATAAATTAGTTATGTAACATTTCAGAAGCTTTTAATTCATTTCCTTTAAAGTGCGTCAGATCATGTGTGACAACTTAATATATTGATGCGAGCGCGTTTTCGTGTGTGCTAAGCTATTTGTCGGGATTAATACAATCTTTTGAGTCGAAACGACAAGCAGATTTACTGCATTTTATTTAAGCAAAAATTCGATCGGTTTATTTATACGAAAGCAAGAGAGTTGGACGGTCACTGCTTGGCGATGAACAAACGTGTTTCTTGAGGTTTTCGCTCTTCGTAAATCAACCTTGTTGAAACTCATTCGAAGCACTTAAAGTATTAATGTATTCCATTATCAAGTCAAGAGCGATCGGAATTTTTAAAGATTCGATCTTCCAGCATGCCACAGACAAACATCACAGTCAAAATTGTTCGAAATGGCCGAGATATAGTAAAGTAGTAGGAACTAAGGAAGATATAAAACATATACAAAAACACAAGGAGGAGACATTTCCTAAAAAAAAAACTCAGTTCATGGGAGAGTTGATGCTGAAGTTTGAAGTTAAAGTTGGGAGAATTTGAATCATTTGTTTGAAAGGAAAAAAGATCTGGCTCTATTGATGGGCTTGGTTTGGTCGGGAGAAGTAAGGAAATAAGAAAGATTAAAAGAATAAATAGGAAGTGAAGAGTGAAGTTCTGATGCGAAGAAGAATTTAGTAACAATAAAAGAAATGGGGGTGAAGTGAGTAGATGAAATTAAAGGCGACGGACAAAAAGCGGAAGTTAGAGACGAGAGTGAAGAAAAACGAAACAAAATAAAAGAGAAGGAGAAGACAGAAAGGAAACGAAGAAAAGAAAGAAAAGCGTAGAAACAAACAAACAAACAAAAAAAAACAAAGAAAAAAGAAAAAGCGAAAATGAAAACTTTCAAAGTATTTTGTGACGTACGGTGACCGTTAATGATTAAACATAACTCAAAACTTCAATGTTAAGAAAAAATAGTTTTTAATTACATCCGCAAATAAATACTTAAGAACAAAGAAGTAAAAGCCAACCAAAGATAACCATTTCAGTGAATACCTCACCTTAACTTCCCGCAAATCCTAAATCAAAACCCAAGAATCGATCCTCCAAATCTATAAATCGAGCATTCGCCCTTGCATGGAGTATTGCTGCCATATATGGTCTGGAGCCCCTGCTGTTTGCCTCAGGGTTCTTGATAAGATCCAGAGACGGATATGCAATGTAATTGGCCCTGATCTGTCATCTCGTCTGCAGTCGCTCTCTCACAGACGCGACGTTGCCTCGCTCTGTCTTTTTTACAAATACTTTCACGGTAATTGCTCCGAGGAGCTGCTTTCGCTGGTTCCTAGGCCGCATGAATTTAAACGTCCCACGAGGCTGGCATCCCGTTCCCACCCCTTCACCGTTGAAACTGTTAGATGTAGACGTCTCTTCTACTCCAACAGCTTCATGTCTCGCACCTCTCGCCTGTGGAACTCCCTTCCTTATTCCTGTTTCCCTGACAAATACAATCTCCAACTATTTAAGTGTAACGTCAATCGACATCTCCAGTTGCCTTGATCTATCCACTTCCCTTCTCCACATCCTTTCGCCTTTCATTCCTATCTGCTCTCGCTCCAAATCTTCTGTAACCCCCCTGCCTTGATCGATCCACTATCTTTCTCCACATCCTCTCCTTTACCACTCCTATCTGCTCTTCCTCCAAACCTTCTGTAAACCCTTGCGTGCTAGTGGCTTCCAGCCTTGCTTGGGGTGATAAGCTTAAAAAAAAAAATCATCGACGCACAATAATTCACACTAATTCGACTGAATAGTTCCACTCAATAATCCCTCAATAATCACGGCAGTCAGCAGCCTGACATCGCTATTTATACACCTGGCGGAAAAAATATATTCATAAGTCCAGAGTGTCACGCTCGAACCTCAGTGTCGGTAGTTACTCATTTTCTTCTTCAATGTGATAAAGTAGATGAGGGAAAATTCTAAGAAAAGAGGAGAGGATTTAAAGATCGAGAAAGTAAAGAAGTATGAAAATAAAGAGAAATAAAAAAGGAAAAGTGAATGAATTACATCAATGATGGTGATGATGAGTAGGCAAGGGGGGTAACTTAAAATAAAAAATAAACGAAAACTTAAGCTAAATAAGTGATGAAAGAGAAATGAACGAAAGGGGGGGGGGGACAAAAGTGGAAAAAAAGATAGAGATTAACAGTAAACGGATTTACAAATGGACGAATATGCACCAGAGTCCAGAGACCTCAAGACTAGAAGTACCCCATTAAGGATAATCTAGTCTTGGGACGCTCATAAAATAAAACAAATGATATAGATCAGATGAGATTTGCTTCTTTTCACATTTAATAGGGCTCCTTTGAACTAATTTGAAACAATTTAAACTATTTTGGCCTCATCTAAAATATATATCTTTTTTTATAGGCACGGAGGTAGCGAACATACATAACGAAGGTCCTCAAACAGTCCAGGGACATCCTAAGGCTCAAATTTGGTCTTCAGTTAAGGTAATGGAAGAAGTTAGGCAAGTACGAGGGTCATTCAATAAATAAGGTGAATTTTTTGGGTATAAGGGTTTCTAATACAGATAGAAGCTTACTTTTTTTAATTTTTTCAACGTAGTCTCCCAGCACTGTCACACACTTTTCCCATCTGTGCACAAGCTTCCGTATTTCCTCAGCGTAATAATCTTTGGACTGATGTCTCAGCCAGTCGCTCACAACACTTTTGACTTCATCGTCACTTTTAAACTTCGAGCCTCTCGTGAACCATTTCAAGGGACCAAACAGGTGAAAGTCTGAAGGAGCAAGGTCTGGGCTGTAAGGGCGATGAGGGAGCAGTTCCCAGTTCAGCTCGTTGATGGTCTGCACCGTTTGGGCTGCTGTGTGAAGCCTTGCGTTGTCATGATGCAAGATGACTGCTTCTGACTGATGACCCCTGCGTTTGTCCCAACAGATAAGCTCAAACTCCTTGCAATGTCATCCACTGTCACCCTTCTGTCAGACTGAATGAAGTCATTGACTGATTCGATCACTTCTGTAGGCCTCCCAGGCCTGTCTTCATCCTCAACACTGCTCCGTCTTTCTTTAAACAATTTAGCCCACTTGTAGGCATTCTTTTGGCTGAAACATGTGGCAAGATACACAGTTGACATTCTCCTATGAATCTCAGCTGGTTTGCACCCTTTAGCAACCAAAAACTTGATAACTGACCGCTGTTCAATCCTGGAGAATGCTTCTTGGTCGGCCATCTTTGTTAATCGCCAAAACTCTCAAAGTTTTTTTTTAATCTGCAAAAGAAATTAAATCCATGTGAAAAAGAAGTAAAACAAAAAAATAAAAAAGAGTAAGCTTCTATGTGTATTAGAAGTCCTTATACCAAAAAATTCACCTTATTCATTGAATGACCCTCGTATATTTTGCAAGGAAGCAAAAAAAAGTTGGAATAGAAGAAAATAAATAGCAAAACGGAAAAAGGTAATTTTTACAGCTAAACACTTACAAACGAAAAAAAGGTTGACAGAAAGAAAAAAAAGGGATTAGTCGAAAAATATGCAATGCTAAAACGTTTACGATGATTCATGAAAAATTAAGAAGAAGAAGAAGCGTAGGGAAATGGGATGCTGGATTTAGAGGCAAAGCAATATGTAAGAAAAATCTGAAAAATAAGGGAGGTGGAAATAAAAAATAAATTAAAAGGGGACAAGAAAGAGAGGAGTCGTAAGAGAAGGGCAAAGGAAATAAAAAGAAAAATAGGGAGAAAAGAAGAAATTTAAGGTGAGCAGTAAAGATATAGAAGAGAAGAGTAAAATAAAAAAGAACAGAAGGAGAAAAGGAACTAAAATAACGTTAAAAGGAAGACAGTGAAAAAAAAAAAAAGAAAAAACAGAATAGGAAGAGTAGAGAAGATGAATGTCTTTGCAGGAGTGGGCGAGAAAAAGAAGAAATTAAAAGAAAGGCTATGAATTTGAGAAGTAGAAATTCAAGAGAGACTAGTAGGAGGAGAGAAGAGGAAATAAAAGGGTAAGTAGTAGTAGGAGGAGGCGAGGAGATGAGAAATTAAAAGAAGTAGGGAAAGGAGAAAATGAAACGGAATATAGGAGAAAGACAGATACAGGCAATTAAAAGCGGATCAGAAGGAAAGAAGGGGGAAATTAAGAGGAGAGAAGGAGGAGGGAAAATGAAAAGTAGAGAGGGAGGAGGGGGAAATAATGAAATCAAGAAGAAAAAGAGGAAGGAAACAGAAAAAAAGAAATTAAGTAAAAGGAGGGTAAGAGGATATCAAAAGTTGAGTATCGAGAAGAGAGGAGGGGAAATGAAAGATAAGGAAGAGGAGGAGAAGAGAAGAGGAAACGAAAAGAAGTGTACGAGAAAAAAAGAAAAGGAAATTAAATGAGAGTAGGAGAGAAGAGGAAAATCAATCGGAGCACAGGAGGAGACAAGAAGGAAGGTAAACGAATGGAATTATAGAAGAGAAGGGGGAATGGAAATAAAAAATGAGAATTTTAAAAGGAAATTAAAAGTCAGTAGAAAGAGCGAAAGGGGAAGAGTCAAAGGAGATAAGAATAAACTAAAACTGGAGTAGCATGAGCTGGGCAAATTAAAAGGAGAGTAGAAGGAGAAGCGAAGCGGAAGTGAAACGTTGAGTAGAAGGAAGAGGGTAGAAAAGGAGATATAAAGAGGATTAAATAAAGAAATGAAGAATGTGAGGGAGAAACGAGGAGGAGATAAATTTTAAGCATGGGGGTTTATTAAAAACTACATATAAGGGATTGGAAGTTGATAAAAACAAGTGCTTTGGTCAGAAACTGAGACGATTAAGTACGTTTTAAGAAATGCAAAAAAGAAAAAAAAGAAAAGAAAAAAAAAAGAAAAGAAAAAAAAAGAAAACTTCTATTAAGTGGAATTATATTACCCCAAAGGAGTTACTGTCTGACGTAATAGTAATCGGCAGAACATAGCTAATTGCACACTGAGTTGCACTTTTTGCCTCTGATGTTCACTTGAGCCCTAATACTCTTGGGAATCAAATTCATTCTGATCTTCCCAATCATCGTAATCGGTATGCCATGATGGATGGCGGAGAAGACAGGGCGTCACTGAGGCGCTTTTTTTCTCACTTCCCTGCTCATACAGTTACCAGTGTAGATCTTTCATGGCTTATGATTAGTCTACACGGGATCGGCATGCTTTTTCCTAAGTCAGATGGATAGACCCTGGCTGGTAGTGGAGGTAGAATTCTGCGTGTGCCGTTTTCGACGGCGGTACTCTCCCCGCTGGACCAACCCAGCTGTTGTGGTTTGGTCAGCTTCTATGCTAAAACATTGCCAATTGTCCCGATCACCATTCAACTGTTCTAGGGAAGTACAATTCTTCAGGATAGTCCTGGTATGGTCCTTGTATTGCTTGCACTGTCCATATCACTTTTGGTTGACTCGAAATTCACCAAACAAACAGGTGGCCGGTGTCGTTTCTCGGGCATATCGATAACTTGGCCTACCGAACGTATCTATCGAACTATAGGAAACGGTTTATATCGCAGAATAATGGTAGTGCTCCCTTTGTTCCAAATGCAATCCTTTTGTGAGTAGCGTCTATGAAGAGCTTAGCAGTCAGATCATTATATGACAGTCTCTTCTGTAGGTGTGGCAGACCAAGCTGTAACAAATGTTCGAGATTACAACCCCTGCTTTCCAAGTTGACTTCTGACCTCCAGTTGTTGGTTTCGTTTTTTCTCACACTTTATGACTTCTTCAATAGCAATACTTGACTCCAGCCGCCACGGCTGTCCGTTAGCTGTTCCCAGCTCCCCGGGTCGATGCCTGTGTGTTTCATATCCTTCTTGTAGACAACCTCGAAACGTATATCAGGGCGATTGTTGGACGATGTACCGTAGCCAGCACACCGCACATAATGCATTTTGGTATACGTCCGTCATTCATTCGGGGTACGCGAACCAGCAATCGAGGACGATGGTGATAGTGGCATAGTAACATTCAATATAAATCTGTTGTTTCTATTGACAACGTTGGCAATTTTTTAGTTCCCTACAAAATACATAGAACCCATATTAAGTGATGCTATCCGAGGCGGGGCGACACTATAAAATGGGGCGCAGATTCTTACCTAGCCAGGGGGCCACATTTTGTTTATTAAGTTTTTCCGAGTGCGCAGACTGGTAGACGTAATATACTTCTTCTTTGTCCCGTGTCCCTTCAAGATGTATACGATCATGGCTCTCCACAACTTCTTAGCTTTTTTAGCTCTTACTAAGCTCTGACATTCCTCCCAACCTTGTTGCTCCATTCATTCACGCAAGCTGCTTGGGTGGGGCCTACTGCCTCCAACCCCTTTTGCGTTAAACTCGTCAAGATTTCCTTTATTATTATTTGTCCAAGTAATTTAATTTGCTTCTTTCTTGTCCTAAGAGTTCTTTTGTTTCCATTTCCCGTCAGATTTCTTCGTTGGTTACACTCTCTCGCCACGAAATTTACGAGGACCACATTTTATGAGGACCACATCTCGATAGGAAATATCAATGATTTCAAAATACACATTCATAGATTTTACAGATACTAGAATGTTTTGAAGCACGTTGACGCGTGCTGAAATGCTCACAGTATATATTACTTTTGAAGTCATTGCTAACATTTTTTGTCAAGATTTACAAACTCTACGTTTCGTTCAATTTCGCAAACCAATCGATGAAATTTGAATAAACTGATTTGTTTTGAATAATATCGTGACAAAAATCCCTACATTTGTGCTTTAATAAGTTCTTTAATTTAATTTAATTTTATCATATAGGCCGTCATGGTAAACAAAACTTTTGAAGAAAATTATTTTTTTTCCTTTTTAACAACGAAGAATAACTTCTTAGGGTTTCTTACTTAATTTTAGCATGTCACATACAACTGGCCATGTGTAAATATTTCTTTCTGGAGCCAAATTCCAACTTTTTAAAGCGTTTGGCTTTGCTGAAATTCCAAACAGTTAAGTAAAATAAAAGTGGCTTAGGAAATGCCTTACAATGGTCAATATCTCTTTTGTTTGCCAAAACATTAATGAAAATTTATTTTTACTAAGTTAGTAAAATCAACTATTTTGTACCCTCTCACATGTTTGCACTTCTCCCAACAAATTTGGTTTTCGGTCGGCCAATGTATGACTATTTTAGAGGGAATGACGGACGGACCGATTAACTGAAGTAGATTTTATACATAGATATTTATATATAGTAATTTATATTATATGGTTGAGCTAGCACGAAGTCGCAAGTCCTCGCGACTGTGGAGTTGAGTGTACTGACTTTGTTCAGACTCTGTTGATCACGACAGATAATACGCTCTCTCACAGAACCGGTAACAAAGGTCCGCTCAGCATAGATGCAATATAAATCACAGCTGGGCTATGTGGGTGTTGAACAAACAGCGATGTTCCTGGACAGGCGTCTGCAATAAGGCTAGCCGCCCGAGCTGACGGGCATATTTGGATACGAGCCGCCAGTCATTAGTTTATGTCTTTATGGCATTATTTTATGACGCATTATATATTTATGATAATACTTTATGACTATCTATCTATCTATCTATCTATCTATCTATCTATCTATCTATCTATCTATCTATCTATCACTGTTGATAACCGTCCCAGTCAATTCGCATCTGTTTTTCTTTCTCTCTCTATCACTGTTGATAATTGTTTCTATCTATCTATCTATCTATCTATCTATCTATCTATCTATCTATCTATCTATCTATCTATCTATCTATCTGTTGATAACTATCTCAATCTGTTCGCATCTATCTATCTATCTATCTATCTATCTATCTATCTATCTATCTATCTATCTATCTATCTATCTATCACTGTTGATAACCATCCCAGTCAATTCGCATCTATTTTTCTATCACTGTTGATAATTGTTTCAATCTGTTCGCATCTATCTCTCTCCCTATCTATCTATCTATCTATCTATCTATCTATCTATCTATCTATCTATCTATCTATCTATCATTGTTGATAACCTTCTCAACCTGTTCGTATGTATCTATTTTTTTATCTCAGTCTACTCACATCTATCTATCTATCTATCTATCTATCTATCTATCTATCTATCTATCACTGTTCATGCCTGTATCAGTCTGTTCGCATCTATCTTTCTCTCTCTCTCTCTCTATCACTCTTGATAACTATCTCACTCTGTTCGTATGTATCTATCTAGACAGTGATAGATCGTCAGATAAATAATGAAATCGAGATGAAAATTATGAGAGTTATTAAATTCATAAGCGAAGTCACTAATAAGCGGCACGAAGTACAGAGGAATTCGACTGATACACGAGTGACATCCGTGCTCAGAGGTATTATACTAAGAACTTTCTGGTAAGCCATCCAATAAGAGAAATGACCAAAAATCCCCACAAATTGGAGGGAAAACAGAAAAAAAAAGTAAATGAATTTTTAATGATACCAACAGATGTGTATCTGATGCTAGGATGCCGGTGTCGCCAGAATGCATTTTTCACACTGACTGCACATGCTTTGGGCAATGTTGTCTTGTGTTGCTCTGGTCGGCATTTACTGCCGACATATATGAGATTCTGGGGCATAAAACGATTGCATTTCTTCAAGAAATTCCGACAGCAGTCATTTTGGAAATAAAAGAAATAAAGCGTGGGAACCTTTTTTTTTCGTTCTCTATGTCTTGTTCCGTTAAAATTCCTCCCCAGTCCCACTCAAGTCTCCATCTGTTTTCTCCTTTTTCTCTTAAAGTTACTAGATTTCCAAATTATATTCGGAGGAAATTTCGAAGCCCTCCTTTAAATTTGTTACCACAGTTTTTGTTGCGTGTTTAACACATAAAAACGCGGCAAAATACACTTGTTGGAGTCAGGTTAATAGTGATGTCAGTTCTGTGTGACTTTCTTTGCTTGGTAATAAATATAATTGGAGAACGTCTTCATGTAAGGATTAGAAAGTCCTGAGTGCATGCACATGGTTGCGGAAATTGATTCGTCTGTATATGAGGCATTGCCTCAATGGATTAATCCATTTTGTAAATAAGCAGTAATTTTATTACGTGTATAACGGGAGAGTTTACTTGTTCGGATCGCTCTTTTACGTTGCTCCCTATTATGGGCCTTATTATATACATGATATAATAATACCAAACTTCACGGACGGAACGGAATGACTGAAACGAAAAGGAATGACAAACGTGACTCGTTCTCAGAGAGACCTTTATACAACTGAAACATACACAAAACTATATTTGCATATATATATATATATATATATATATATATATATATATATATATATATATATATATGTGTGTGTGTGTGTGTGTGTGTGTGTATGTGTGTCCTACGCGGAGAATAATATATTACATATCAAGCAGACTGTAAAGAGAAACAAAAAGCGATTTACATGTAATATGGAGATTCTGTGTTTCTGGAGAAGCCATGTTTAAAACTCTAGATTCAAAAGTTCAGGATTCATTTTACTCTATCCCAGGTGAGGTTATATTCCATGAAGGGAAAACGCCGAGTCTTGGGTTTTCCGAAATGGAGGACTGCCTGGAAGGAGTTTCTTTCTATATCTGAGGAAGATATATTTCCAAAGGGAAACGACATCATGGACATGTAAGCTGTGTCTTGACATCAATAAGCTTACTGACTGACTACTCATATCACTGTATGAAGTGACGTCACTAAGCAGTTGGCACGTGACCCATGTGACTTATCTCCACCAAAGAAAGATAATGGCTTTCTGTATTCCTACATGGTTATTTTGTGATGTTGTAAAGTGGATTTGCTGATAGGTTTTACGAGTACCACCACGAAGGACTTTAATGGTCCGAACGAAAATTTTGATATTAATAACTTTTTTTTGGAAAAAATAGACGAGATAACTACTAGCTACTTATGTTAACTGTGATATCACTTGTAGTATTCTTAAACGTTTCACCCCAAGCATGGCGATAATGCCTCTAAGATGCGGTGGGTTACAGGGAATGAAAGTGAAAGACAATGAGAAGCCTGACAATCGTAATTCTCACGATATATATATATATATATATATATATATATATATATATATATATATATATGATAAATTACAAACATTATGTCTGTTTATTTTTATTATAATCTTTTCATATTCACGAATATTTTTCCGTATGTGGAATAGTCGACCGTGCATTAAAGCGTGAAAACTTTTCCTTTTATACGCATTTTAGAACATTATTACAGTATTCGTAGCAGATTCTATTCATTGTTGGCTTCAAATTTTTACTGAAGATTTCCTCGAGGATCTGTAGTTTGAATTTGTTATTTTCTTGGTGTAGGATAGTTGTGTTATCAATCAGTAATTTTCTATACTGTGAATGTAGATAAGAATGTTCTTGTAAATTTTCCGCAATGGACGAATAGTCAAACATGTGTAGAGTAAGACGTCTTGATAATGTAGTTGTCGTATATCCAACATATATATTTGTTTTTCTGTCGGAGATACATTCTCCCAAGGAACATTTGAATTGATATATAATGTTTGTTTCGCGCTTGACCATGACATTTCAACATAAAAATTCCATAATGGATAACTTTTCACGTTCTGATGCATAATTGTCAGCCATAGCATTTAAACGTAAAAGAAAAAAATTCAGTAATGGATAGTTACACATAGTTTTGCCTTACGAACTGCATTTCTGATGATGATCTCAGAAAGACACGGAAATTACTTGGGAAATAAAAGTGATTCTCACTGTTACAGGATATTTCTTGCCTTAATTTAAAGAAAAACTGACCACTTTAAGACTCCATTTGTAATAATTTATTTCCCCAAAGAATTTTATTTTTCTTTGGTTCTTCGACTTCACTTTCAAAAGGTGAAACGAAAAATG